>JAXQQM020064877.1:0-62974 GCA_034641835.2 Pinus albicaulis
CAGGACACGTATGGGTGGCGTGACCGACAATATCGCACAAAACGCACTGGATAGCGGGCTTTGGCGGTCTAGGAGGGGTAGGGTTTGTCGGGGCAGCTTGGTCCTGATTGGTTGCCCCCTTACGAGCTTTGCCTTTCTTTCCTGGGGCTATCACCATGGGGGCAAGGTCCTGGGGAGGTGTGGGGGGCTTGGTGGCAACGGAGGAAGCGAGGGGGACCGGTTGAACCGGTGTCAAAGCAAGGTAGGGTTTGGGGTGACCGGGTGGGGTAGCAGCTGGAGGGTCAAGGTACCAGATGGGTATGCCCAGGGTCAGGTTAGGGAGAGAGAGGGTGGCCATGACGGGGACCATATAGACTCCGGGAGGGGGAGCCAGGAAAGGCATCTGACCAGCGGGATAATGACCAGGAGGGATGGCTCCGAGATGGTTAAGGCCTGGGGGAACCGATCCAGGGGGATAAAGGTGTTCAGGGATACCAGCTGTAGGAGAAGGGCCAGAAGGAGAAGGGCCGGCTGGCGGAGATGAAGGGCTAGGAGCGGGTTGCGGTGGGCGAGGTTGCGTCTGAGGTTGCTGACTAGCCGAGGCGGGTTGCTTAAGGGCAGCCCGAGACGATTTCATCATGCAAACATTCGATAAGCTGGGATCAGAGAGAGGAGCAGGAGGGAGACCAGGAAAGGTTCCAAGCAAAGAGGAGTCTTTATAGATGCCGAGAGATCAGACACTGGTCAAGGAATCGACGGTTTGCTTATTGGCTACAGAAGAGATGGTCGTCTCAGGGGAGGTCGGAGACTTTGGCTCATGATAAGTCAACTGGTCGATGGTGACTATCTTTCCATTGTGAGGAAAAGACATCTTGCGAAAAACCGCGGATGGAACAACAGACATGGCATAGGTGTAGCTTCGCCCCAATAGAATGTTGTAGTCTAGAGGAGCGTCGATGACTTCGACGTCAACGCAAATAGTCTTACCGGCAAGGGTGATAGGACAATTACGAAAAAAGCCAATGGGCTGGGAGGCGTGGCCGTCCCACGCTCGAAGGGTGATCGTGGAAGGGGCTAAGTCAGGAAATCCGAGTTGCTTCCAAACCGAAGCAGACATCACATAGGTGGATGCTCCTTCATCAATTATGCAGCGAGAAACGTTGGCATTCCGGATTTTGACTGGGATTTGGAAGGCGACGGAAGCAGGAAGAGGAGGATGTTCTGATTGATGGGCGTCGAAAACAATCATTTGGTCATAAGCAGGATCTACAGTGCCCACGGCAGATAGCAGAGCCTTCTTTTGGGAAGGGCACGATTGGAGGAGTTCCAATGTGGAAATGGTAGCAGGAGATTGCGCCAAATCATCTATTATGTTAAACGAAATAACATATTGTAACCAATGGGAGACTTAGGAGCGTTGAGCATCGAACAGTAATGAATCTGCACAGTGCATGCACATCAGTTCCTACATTTTGTAAACCTTAGATGAACAGTAGGCAAATATGTACAGAGGATATAAGTTTGAAGAGTTCGCGGGAGCTGTCTGGAGCCAACGATTAAAGAGAAAGAGTGTGTTTTCATGAAGATCGAATGAACAATTATTCTGGTGTTTGGTATCTTAGAGCCATTAAGGATTTCGATAGAATTTGCCTTTGCATATAGCATATGTGTGCCGCCATGGTGGTATTATTTCAATGAACGTAGAAGTAAACAGTCATACATGCATTATTTTACATGATACCCTTTTTACAACTTTTATTTATATATGTATGCACTTTCTGAGTAATGTAAGTCATTCACATATTTAGTTCCGCATTATATTTTTTCCGTGAATATTTAAAAGGCTATAATTGAAAAAACAGTTTTATACGTATTTAAATTGAAAAGCCACGATTGAATTAGTTCATATATATTTTTCTTGAATGGGAAACTTAAAGGAAATTATTTTAATTGATTAAATAATGTACTTAAAAGTAGCGGACTAAAAACTTTATTAATAGTTAGGATGTATTTTATTTTGGAATGTATGAAATACAGGATGAATACAAATATATCAATTTACAAAATTTTAAAAATGAAAACTTTGTATATGAGATATATGTGATATTTCTAATTTGGAATTGAAATTAGGATTTTTTTTAAATATTTTGGGGAGTTGAATTATCATATTTTTTTGTGCTCTACCCTAAGAAATGGTGTGGATGTGGAAATATATTATATTTAAAAATAGTAAAATAATATTTATATTAATAAATTTTAAAAAATATTAAGAAAATAAATCAAATATGAGGTATAAATAAAATATTTCAATTTTTACATTAATTTATATAAAATTTATATAGAAGAATAAAAATAATTGAAAAAAAAAAACTTTTAATATGAGAGATATGTAATTGATAAATGGCATGTGAAAAATAATACTATTAATACTACATGTTGTGCAATTTATTCTATGTTTAGTTGGCATGTAACAATTGAATCAAAAACATATTTTTATGTTTAGGTGACACGTAACATTTTAAAAAAAAAAAATCTTTCTATGTTCAGACGTCTAATAACATTTAAAACAAAAATAGATTTCTATATTAAATTTATTTAAAACAAAAATATATTAATGACCAAAAAAAATATTTGAAAATAGGTTATTGAGTGGAGAGGCTCATTCTACAACCCAACATGAAGGGATGTGTAAGTTTGTATGTCCCTTTGTGCCCCTTTAAAATAAAAATGAAAAATGAAAAATATGTTCTAAATACAAATATAATGTAGGTTATAATAAAAAAAATTAATATGTTGTAAAGTAATTAGAAATAAAAAAAAATGAATGAATCTAAATATTATATTTTTGAATATATATGTTAACTAATTTATGTCAATATCAACTTCATATATATCTATAGATATCAAAAAAAAACTATGGTTAAAATTTTATTTGGTCTTATACATGTTCTACTTAGTATTCAAAAATACAATCTAAACAGTGAATAATAACACATTGTATTTTGCACCCTAAAAACATTTGCACTTAAGATGTTAGATCCCATTAGGCTCATGTTAGATCAGTAATTAAGATGGATCTTTGCTAGTAAATAAGATAATTCTATATGAGATTTATATAGAAAACAATAAGATAATTAAAAATAAAATTCTTCTAATATTTTCACTTTTCATTGGGAGGGAGATATGTAATTGATTACATTCTTAAATTTTTAATATGGAGTTGGCATGTAACATTTTAAGTGAGAAATTAAAATTTCTTATAGTCCATATTAACTAAATATCTACAAGAGTAGAGATGAATCAAAGCTGAGATGAATCAAATCTGTTGAGATGGAAACCTTTCCTCAAGTTTTCCATCCAAAAAGAATTTTGCATCTTGAGAGTTTTGATGCAAAACTCTTTTTGATGAGAGATTTTTAGATCCGGAGTTAAGATGGATCTATGTTGATTTTGTTAAAAAAATAATGCATAATATAGAGATATAGATGGTTGAGTATATTAGTTAATAGTAATGAGATATATATACTTGTTTGTTAAGTCTAGAAAATAAAAAAGTGGAGCATTTGTGCATCTTGAATTTAGAAAAAAAAAGTGGAGTCTCTTGAGACTTGAGTCCAAAGTGTGTTGGGGAAGCACATTTAGGTTTATTATTGTAAATTTCTTTTGGATAAATCACATAATTATTTTTTTGTAGGCATCCATCTAATGTGTTTCCATGTTGAGAGTTTTTATCCCTCTTTGAATTTGGTAGATCTTGAATTAAGATGGATCTATGTTCGTTTTATTAAAAAACCAAAGTATAATATATAGATATAGATGGTTGAGTGTATTAGTTAATAGCAGTAAGTTATATATGCTTGTTTGTTAAGTCTAGAAAATCACAAAAAGGAATTTGGTAGACCTTGAATTAAGATGGATCTATGTTCCTTTTATTAAAAAACCAAAGTATAATATATATAGATGGTTGAGTATATTAGTTAATAGTAGTAAGATATATATGCTTGTTTGTTAAGTCTAGAAAATCACAAAGAGGAGCATATCTACATCTTAAACTTAGGAAATAAATATGTCTCTTGAGACTTGAATCCAGAGCTAGACTCATTAATATATAAAATTATATTCCATATTTTTTCTATGTAGTTTCGATTTAAGATAGATTTATGTTGGTTTTATTAAAAAATTAAACTATAATATAGATCTATGTTGGTTTTATTAAAAAAATAAAGTATAATATGTAGATATAGATGGTTGAGTATATTAGTTAATAGTAATCTTAAATTTAGAAAAAATACCTGTTTCTTGAGACTTGAATTTAGAGTGACACTCTTTAGTATATAAAATTATATTTTGATCGTGAAGATCATTGACCTGTGACCCCTAAAGGGCTCCTCTAGGGCTCCTCTAACCCTTAAAGGGCTGACAGAACTGAACCCATCACCTCTCATCACAGTAGGTGCTCAATAGAAAAAGTTCTTTAACAATATGGACCCGACCAATTGAGTTAACCCACAAGGATATATAGGGATTTATTTCTCATATTTAAAAAATATTATAAAATTTAATAAAATATTTAATAATATTTTTAATTTTCAACATCTAAAATTAGAATTGTTTGGATTATTTTCTTTGATTATTTCATTTAGGTAAGTTTATATTGAAGAAAAATTAAAAAATATTAATTATTTTATCAATTAAAATAAATATGGTTTGTTTATATTTAATATCTAAAACTAAAATTCTTGGGATTATTTCTTTATATGATTTCATTTAGTTAAATAGTTTGAAATTTTTATTCAAGTTTAGATATGCCAAAGCATCTATGCCTTAGTAGAATTTAGTAGACAAATTATTGTGCATGAATGAGTCCATTGTCCCGAAAATAAAGAAGTATCACTTATGTGAATACAAAAGTTATCAACAACTAAATGTAACTATGGTGATGTTCAATGAGACTCCACAAATTAAATCAACTCCTTAAACCCTTACATAACCCAATATAGTCACCTCTTAGGTTGTTCCGAAAAATAATTGATATTTGTTGGACAAAGAAATTGTTTATTTATAAAGGTTTGGAAGGTATTGGCCATTAGATCATCACTCATTCACACATGTTTTAAATACAATGCATTTGGGTAGATTCACATATATTGTGAAAGTGCACAAAAACATCGTTGTTTTTGGCATCATTAGATTATATGGTGAAGGTTTTGATCTTTTCTCATGAAATTTTGAATTTAAGAAAGAATGTCTATAGGAATTTGTTGAAGGCAAAGCCTTTATGGTAGGAAAGAACACACTACATCATGAGAAGAGAAAGAACCCACACAATATACACAAGAACAAGGATTGGGAAGGAATTTGAACCGTGTTTTTTATTAGCATCAATTTCTATTTGTACATAATATATGTAGATAAGACACATTATATGTTATTCAAATTTACTTATTTTATTATGTATGATGACTTACATTGGCCTAAGAGGCCGCTAAAGAATCTCTCTCACCCTCAATTCTGAGCAAGGGTGTAGCAATGTCTTGGTCCTCTACTCTTGCAAAATTATCCTTATTATACATAAAACATGCATATAGGTTTGCATAGGTATCTCAACTCCAAAAGTCGCCAACTAGGTAGGAAGATGCACATATACAAGGTGTATTGTGACTTCTACTTTTTAGGTGACTGCTTATTGCAAATATTGACTCCTCAATAATTCCATACATACTTATGGCGTTAAATTTCCTCTATTATAAATATTTCTACACTAACCAAGAATCGTCGATTTTCTCCTCTCCAATCTTGGGGTCCCTTACCTCTAGGGTTATTTTGAAGGAATTTGGAAAAAAAAAAAAAACTTGTACGCAAAGGATTTGCTATCCTTTTTTTCATATATCTAGTAATATATTTACAAATTGTAACAATCGTGGTGAAAATTCCATGTAATAAAAGTTAATAAAGGAAAAATAACGACCATAGTTGATGGGACACTTATTCGAAGCAGAATGTTGGGCAAAACATCCTAGTGGGTGTCCATTTCGGTTAATATGGCTAAGTAAATTGACAAAGGAAATGGAAAAGTATTTGGAAAGGGAAAATGGAATTTTTTGGCACATTTATTCATGAAAATAATGGAAAATGGGAGAAAAAGGAGGGGAAATGTCACAGGTTGCATGTGACGAGGAAAATGACTTAAAATAATGGAAAATGAAGAAAATAGAGGCATAATTGATAAAAAGGTTGACGAGGATCTATTGGTGCCTTTTGTCAGTTCAGTTTTGGAGCTCTCACATTATTCTCTCTCTCTCTCACACACAGAAACACTCTTGGACACAAATTTTTCTTGGAGCACTTTGACATTAGATCCAGAAATGAAAAGAAGGCAAGATGAAGGAAGGATCAAGCAAGGAAGATTAGGATCAAGCAACTAGAGTACGATTCTTTGTAGGTATTTCTTTGCACGTGTGATTTCCTTGCTCGATTTGGTATGAATGGTGTTGCATGTGGTTATTTTTTTTCATGGAATGGCCTTTTCTAGGTGTGACAATTTTTTCTTCCTAGCCTTGCCATTGATAACATGGGTTCTCATGCTTGGTTGAGCTAGACTACCAGATGAATCCGAAGCTGAGTGAGGTGGATCTATGAAAGGAAAAACACATGGCCTGGTGATCCCTAAACCAAACTATGGATTACGGTAAATCCATTGGCCTAATGATGCCTAAACCATACTGTGGGTTGCGATAAATCTAGGATTGCTTACCTCGGTGGGCCTAGCAATCTTTGTCAGTGAATGGCGGGATATACGATAACGCCAAGAGGTGGAATCCTCTTAGTTGAGCCTAGTATTCCTGAGATGGCATATATAGTAAATCCAAGAGAGTGGGTCTCAGTGTAGGGCTTAGTGATCCTTGGATCAGACTGTGGATTACAGTAAAGCCCAAGAGACTAGGAGGCAGTAAAATTCCTCATAGCGTAGGTTGAGAACTCTGGTAGCATCTATACTTGTTTGGTTCTTTTTGGTTGGTCATGAGTCCCACATTCATGCTTGGAATATGGCATGGGGGTTATTGGATGAAGAGAGATATGGCTCAACCAATCTATGGTCAGGTGGAACGTGGAAGTCCCATCCCCAGTTGATTTTTTCATTCACTAATGAAAAATTAACTTCCTTGCAATTTGATATGTAAATGTATTGATTTATATGTGGATCCTATTTTTCCTTGGGAGACAATCTCTAGTTGTAAGGAGACCAGTGCCAAAGACATTAATTGTCACTTGAAAATATATTTAATTGTTGTCCCTTCATATTGTAACCTCGGAATTATATCTTAAACCCTTTAATCTTTACTGATAACATAAATTTTCAAAGTGCCTTTAAATGATAAACGTGCATGAATAGGAGAAGATGAAATGATAGTGAAAAACCGTTAACGATATGTTCTAAATCATAGAAACTATTATTTCTAGTTTTAGAAGTAAATGGTTGCAAGAAATGATTTCAGAATAAAGGAGCGCATTATTAAGGAAATTCACTATAACTCACAGATGTAAATTAGACACCAGCATCTTCATTACTTTATTCCAACAGAAGTTACATACATAATATGGAACAGGAAGAACTCAACACATTCATCAATTGCTGGAAATTCTCTTAAAAGCTTTATTAATTTCATAAATACAAAGTACAAAATGGAAAAATATGCTGAGGTCCAAAGTCCGAAACCCCATTTATTTCTTGAAAAAGTCTTAAATAAATTATTGCAAAATGGAAATTTATGGAATTGTTAACTTCCCAAATTGTTTTCTTCGATCAATACAATAAAAAGTATAAAATTAAAACATCTACAGTAAAAAAAAGTAAAGAAAATTTGAAGTATCATTTGATCATGTGGTTGCAATGGCCTGAGATCCTGGAATGTAAGAAGTTCCTCCATCTACATCATTAACTTGCAGAGATTTCCATTCCTTGCTTTTTCTCCACAAGTCTACATTCAGGCTAGGACAGTTAGCAAGCTTGACATGAGCCATTCTGAAATCTGCGATCCTAGAAAATGGGGGTCTTTCTGAAAACAAGGTTTTCATCATTCATAATAACTGAAAGTCTTTATGCATAAAATTCACAATAGTGGCTCCCTTCAGGAGAGCGTTATTTTCATGTGTTTTTCTAATTTTACTCTTTTCCTCTACTAGAAATGTTTCAAATGTCTCCCAAGGGAGAAGATTTCCTTGTTGATCCTAACAGGATGGAAAACCACCCCTGGTTCTTTTATGGAATAACACATGAAATCTTACCACTGTTTCTTTGAATTTCTTCAAATTTTTCTTTGTAGTCTTCCTGTATTAATTCTTCATGATCATATTTTTAAACTCTAGCACACATTCATTCATGTCTTCAATTTTTAAATCCTTCAGTTCTTGAGCAATTTTAGAATTAATAAAACCAATCAATATCTTGGCATATGAGGCCCTTTTTTGCAACTTCTCTTTATTTGAAACAATGACATTTTCTAGGTCTCTCACAATACTCTTTTCTTCCCCAACAATGATCAGTAAATCCCATATGTTTTTGAAAACATCAATGATTTAATTCCAAATAATCTCCCTCACTTGCATAAGGGATAAATTTCCCTTCACTTTCTCCATCAGCTCTTTGATCTCCTGATAGGTATTCTGAAAATATTGCCTATACTTGTCTACATTATCCTTGGTCATGTGTAAATAATTCTCTGTAACCTTGAGTATTTTATTAGCACCTTCCAAATCCCTCTAAGATTTCTTTAAATAAATTTATGCCAATCTTAACTCAGTTGACACTTGAGTTAATTGGGCAGCAGGTTCTTCTGAATTTGATGAAATGACCACTGTACAAACATGATAATTTATTATTTTATGTAACATCTCACATGTGTCTTTCATCTTAGCTATTTCTTGATATTTGGCCAGCATAGCTTGCAACAACTTCTCTTTCTCTATATCGACTTGGGCTACTTCAGTAGCCATAGGATCCCTGCCTGTTGGAAGCTTAATCTTCTTCTTCAAACTTTGAATTTTAGATTCAGCAGAATGCGCTAGTTTCTAAATTGTTGATCTAACTTGAGGATCAAAACCAACTTTAACAATTATTTTCTTCAATTCCTCATTCTATATAGAATAAGATATCGAGTGAGCTTTTTCCAACTTCAACTGTTTGATCACTTTCCTCAACATGTTTTCATCTTTGGCAATAACTGAAGTGGTATTATTTAAATCATTAAAAAATTAACTGTCATGTTTGCATATGCAAGTTAATATTATCAGGAAGAGGAATTTTCTTAGCATCCACTGTTAAGTTAACACTTTTGGAAGTCACATTCATGGCTGAAGGATGAGAGAAAGATATCCTTAGCTGATCTTTCTCTAAGTCTATGGCTATCAATAATCTGGTTTTCTCAAGGGAAATTTGAGCTTCAGACTGAGATTCAATGTTTTCTCTTATCTTTTTGTTTCTTTCTTCAATTTGTGTGAACACCTTCTTAATACTTGAAAAAAAATCATGACTTGTACCCTCTGGAAGAGGAGATGGATTATAAGAAATGTCTCCCAATTGCAAAGAGTATGCAAGCACAGCTGAAGATTTTCCCTCCTCCATGGTATTTTCCTTCTTAGCTTCACTTTCTACATCACTCTCCAAATCAATTATTTCCTCTCTTCCTCTTTTAAGCCCCTTCTCAGCAGGACGAGGGGTTTCCACCTCCATCTATACAGATGTAGAAGAATGTCCTCCATTTTCTAGCTTCTCCATTTCTAGCCTTGATTCATGAAAAAATGGAGAATAGTCATTCTCCACTCTGTGGTTTGAAATCACATGGTATGGGTCATAAGCCCATTTCCCCTCCAATGAAAAATGCATGTCAGTCAACATATTTTGAGCAACTTCCAGGGCTTGTATTGTGTTTTCAATGAATGACCCTACTATCGTAGGTAGTTGAAACATATGACCTTTCTTCATTGGTCGAAAATGGACATGGTCAACATTAAGACCTTGCCTGATGAACTCCAAGGCAAACAGTCTCATGGAAACAAATATAAGTAATATAAAAGGCTTTATATTAGCTCTAAATAATCTAATTTGAGTATAGTATTCATGAGAAAACCAATCTCCATACCTCATATATTTACTTAATTTCAAAAAGGACTGAACTTCAATCAATAATCTTGGTGCATACATTCCATTTAAAATTTCTTATACAATAGGAAGGAAAGAGGAGGTAAATTCAAACAGTCCTTCATTTCCCACCTCCTTTCTAACCAGGTTTGTCCAAAAGACCATTGATTATTTTTTTTTAATTCACATCAACAATATTCAACCCCAACTAAGTAAATCTATCCACATTAATGTAAAGAAACAAATAGGTGACTAGAGAAGGAAACCTGAAACTGCCAGTGATTGACAAACTCATAAACTGATTACTAATATCATTCTCGAGATAAGTGGGAATATCCAAAACTAATCCATGCTTCATCATTAAAGACAACATTCCCATAATTGGCTTATATACCACCATGGAATCTTCTCTCCCTAGGATTTTGGCCAAAATTTAAAGAATTGGTCGTACATATTCAACAAAGGTAGTTAAAAGAAAATTGTCTGACTCCAAGGAGAACTTTTCCTTTTTAGGCATGAGATAAAATAAAATTTGGGTAACCTCATGACCTGAAAATTCTTGAAAATATGAAGAGATGATTCATCAGTGAAACTCACATTTGACTCTACAGAGGGGTAGAAAAATGATTGCCTTATAAATTGAGCTAACACTTGGAAGACATTTTCCCCCAATTGGTTCATGAAAAAGAATTTATGAGGGTACATGGAAGAAACCAACCAATGGATAAACTCTGGAAATAGGTATTTCTGTGGAACAAACACTGACAGGACTCCAGACTTAATCAAAGCAGAGTAAATTAGGGACCTTTCTTGGTTTAGGATGACATTTTAATAAGAGAGAGGGTGGTCTATTGTGCAAACAGTATCTACAATGTCTACCTCTTTGTCCATTAACAAGATCTAAGTGGAGGACCCAGTAATAACAGATTTCTTTAACATTTTGGACAAATTTCAAGAACAGATGCATAGGTCACCTGGTTTTGTCGAGCTAACTATTGATTTTCTACTAACTTGGAAGATGGTACGAGAATTGGAGAGATTGAGTTGTTTGAGAGGTAGACGTGGATAGAATGAGGACAAACATCTCTTTTATAGGTGAAATAAATGAGTGGGCAGGAAAAAACATACAAAATTGTAATGAATGGTGGAATTATTGACAAGACATTTGGAAGTGATGTGGAAATCGTCGCTTTTCCGACACACAGTTGTCGCAAGAGCGACAGTTCGAGGCCGGGAAAAATGTGGTTTCTCGTGCGGTCGCAATTCCGACGCCTTTACAAAGTGTCGCACTACCGACACTTCCCGTCGCTTCCAAACACTCGTCGCTCTTCCGACGCCTCCCAAACCGACGTTTGTAAAATGTTGCCATTCCAACGAAATTTGGTCCGACGTTTTTAACATCGCGCTTCCGACGTTTGTAAAGTCTCACCATTCCGACGAAATGTCGTCCGACGTTTTGAACGTCACTCTTCCGATGTCTTTATATTGTTGCTCTTCCGACGTGTCTAAACTGTCGCATTTCCGACGCCGTACAAAAGTGTCAGAAGACCGACGTATTGCAAAAGTGTCACAAGACCGACGCTTTCCAAAAGCGTCACAATATCGACGCCAGGAAGAACTGTCGCAATTCCGACGAAATGTGGTCCCAAATTTTGGACGTCGCCCTTCCGACCTCTTTTTTCTTTCACTCCTCCGACATTTCTAGAGCTATCGCAATATCGACAGACGTCACAAGACCGACGAAAATGGAAATCGTTCAAAACGTCAAAAGAGCGACGCTTACAAGGCGTCGGTATGCCGACGACTGTTTCAATTTAAAAAAAAAAATATAAAACTTTAAAACAGGACAGTAAATCTCCAATGTTTGTTATCACAATAAGAAATCAATGATCAGTGATCACGCCAAATTTTCCTCGTAGCGTGACGGGTCTAATAAATTTTATTGTAAAGGTTGCTGGCCAGTGACAACTGGCGCAACATTGAAGGAAATGCATTAAAGAAAATTAATTAGGTTGCGAACTCCAAGCCAACTGGCAACAACCCTGATAATTTTCCTTACCAACTTCCAAGTTGTGACTCGAGCTTCAGACTCCAAAGCTAAGAATTTTCTTTTCATCGTGTTGGAGAAGAGAACTGCAACCTACAGCAAAGGAGCAATTCCTCAGTCTCACTGCTCAGGACTCGTAGTCATTCCTTGCTAACACGATATGTGGAAATTTTGATAAGATAACTTTCTTCACCCTCGTTTTTACTAAATTTATTCTTTTGAAAAGGGCCTGGTTCCATTTCAGAAATTTTCAACTTTCAACTTCTAGAATTTGTACATATGATTTTTGGACGAGGTTTTGTTATTAATGAGGAGATAGTGTCTTGGTTCTATCTGTATAAAATAATTGCCTCATTTTTTTCTTCATGTTCAGGGTTTTTGATTTTATCAAAACCTATCTCTCTTTTAAGCATGCCTGCAAATTAATATATTCCAGGAATGTACACAATTCCAGGCTTCATGTACAACGTATTGTATCAACTATATTTTAACAAGTGAGTTGCATGCCCATATAGTGTTACAGATTACAAGGCTTCATTTGGAGAATAAATGATAAGCCTGGCAGAACTAAATCCAAGTAATTCCCCTCATCCCTTAAAAGACACCTCTAAATATAACTAGAAATTTCAAATAGTTAGTAAAGGAAAAGTACAAAGATATAACAGATATGTGTTGAGCCAAAAACCTGTGCATTCACAACAAAACTGGGATGGATAAAACTTAAAAACAATTATGGACTTCGACAAAAAATCATCTTATGCATACAAAATGAAAGAAGCATTGGCATACTACTATGTTTACAAATTTAAGGACAGGCAGAGTGAGTCTCCGGGCAACACAGTTTCATGTGAAGACCCTAGATCCTTGTACCCACAATATCTAGTGACTTAAAAAATGATTTCCAAAACAATGCCTTTGCTATGCATGTAAGAACACCACCTGTATAATGAGGGAGATGTAATATTGTCCAAGAAGCAGATTTATACAGAGTGGTCCAAGATTGTGTATTTATGGAAGATACAACCGATTTTGGCATGAAACATGTATCCAAGATTTCAATGTGGCCTTATTTTAGAGCCCATTGATGATTTACTATGAAACCTAAACTTTCAAAACAAACACATTGAAATCACAGGATCTCCATCACGAATATCATAAATATTAACTATCTTTGGGGCACTGGCAGTAGATACCATAAGAGGCCCACATGGCCTGTACCACCAATGTTGATTCTCTGGCACAACATTTGCAAAGCCAAAATTTCTCCTCGAGACATCCCTCTCTGCCAAAACTGGAGAGATGGTACTGGACGTTGAAGTGAAGGCCTCTGATTCAGTATGGAATGCCATAATTTCTTTATTATAAAAGTCCCATGAACAGAAACCTGAGTCCAATGTACAACCTGCAGATGCTGCCACAACATATTTACCAGAGCGACCATCTGAACCAGCTGCTCTGATCAACCAGCAATCACCCCACATGTTCGGGGTAAGCCCATATGGAGCTTTATATTCAGCCTTCTCCTAGAGATTGGAAAAAAACAATACTGAGTATTACTCATACATCAACTGCCCTTTATGTTAAGGGAAAATTTAAAGAGTGCATAAATATTCTTGAAATCCCAATCATAGTTTCTAGAAAATTTCAACAGTTTTTGAAATGAACTACATCCTATTTAAACTACATCAAATATTTAGGCAAATCATTTTTTTAAATAGAAATTGGGGAATTTTATTTCAAATATAGAAATTTAAACCATGAGAATAATCTAACCCCTAGGATTTTCCTATTTCTAATAGAAAATCCCAAAATGTATAAATTATAACACCCATAAACCCCAAAATTAAGTACAATAATTAAAACCTCCACACCTCTGAATTTGCTATATCGTGAAAAGAGTAGCATCCATCATCATGGGAAAGCAAAAATGATTCTCCTTCTGATACAAACCAGCCTGCAGTAGATGTCTTATGGCTGAGTTGATTCAATCGATCACAGGAAACCTCTTCAGTTTCTTCAATATTGCCAAAATGCTCTCGCTTGTTTTCCTGATCATCATCAAAGTCCATATTTTCATCACATTGAATTAGTTGGGGTTCATTACGATCAGGTCCAGTGCCTATTGCAGAGCTCCAGACATCCAATCCAATATTGGAACTACCATACCCGTTCCCATTAGAGATTGTAAATCCCGCTTCTGGCTTTAATTCGGTAAGTTCAAGAGCACTAGAACTGGATTCAGTTGATTTAGACTTGGTATAGTTGTCCTCTAATTTGTATTCCGATACAACACTATACTTGTGCTTCAACGCAGACAGAAATTCTGCAGCAATGGGATCTTCATCTATGGGGATTATGGATCTGCCCTCAAAAGCATCCCGAATATCTAATTCATTTTCATTCAACTGATCATGCAAATCCACCCTCGTCTTCAGCACAGCAAGCTGAACTGAAGGCCGGTTTTTCAGCAATTTATGGTGGGGGTAAAGCCTGTCTTCCATATCTTGACTATTTAAGTGTTTAATTGGTTTTTTCAGAGACCTGACCATAGAATCAAATGAATCCTGCGAATCCTATGAAATAATAAACAATAGTAAGGCCATTATTTATTGGTTTGAAATAATAAACAACATGCAACAAACCCACATAATTAGTAAATTATTTAAAGACAATGTTCGCAATATGTTTCCTGTATCCTATTATATGATTGTCCTTGATGGAAAGCTCTGTATTTAATGGAGAATCGATATAAATAAGGACGAGTTAATTCATGTGTGAACATATGTATGCATCCTTATGAAGGATAATTGACATCCGTAAGAAACCCTGTGCTCTGTATGTTGATCGAGGAACCAATGTTAATACGGTTGACAGTGTATCCAAACTGGTAGACAGTGGAGTTATATATATTCGTTAAATATATGATGGAAGGGTCTACTCTATTAGTAAGGAGCTGACTGGCTTTCATGGAGAAAGGAACGAGGAGCGAGAGCAAACCAGTTATAGCGCGAAAGAACTAAAACAGAGTATTTGGCATTGAACTTTCGGTGGAACACGGACTAACCCTTTGGAATCATGAATGGAACCTGGAAGGAAAGAGGTGGAACATAACAAACGGAAGCGCGACGGAACCCTGCGTGGAAGAGCGGAACCGTGACCGTGCAATAATCCAAGTAAAGAATTAACAGCATAATAAGATCTCTGCTGAAAAGTTTTCAGTCAGCCCTAAATATTGATTCACCCCCCCTCTCAGTATTTTTCCCAACATACAATAATTCCTACATATTAAAATATAAAGTTATAACATACCAGCTCATACTCGAACATAACATATGTATCAATATTCTTCTGTATCTTCTTGATCTTCATCCAACTAATCGACATCTATATCAACATCTGATTCAGAAACGGTGTTGAAATGATTGACCATGTCATCATCATCATCAATTATGTCATTTTCAATAATATCCTCATCGACATCATCATCAATAATTGTTGCCTCATCTCCAGAGCCTGGTTCATCTTCTAAGATATCTTCTTCATCTGTCCATGCATCTTCCTGCTCATCTGCCACTGCATCATCTTCTTCTTGATCAATATCATCTTCTTCCTCTACAATATACTCTACTGGCCTTCCTCTTGGATCATATCTAATAGCAAATGACCATTCCTTCTCACCTGGAACCTCTGAGTAAAAGACTTGTTCGCATTGGCTTGGAAAAACATAGCGATCTTTTCCTGCTTCAAACTGCGATGTTTTAACCATTGAAAATCCATTGTCATGTTGAATAAGTGTTCTATCATCATCACGTACATTCATTCGTAGCCTATACCATTTGACGTCAAACAAAACTATTTTGAAGGAATTAAAGTCACACTCAACTATATCATCTAAGAACCCATAATATCTATTTTCAGATTCTCGAGGATGTCTGTCACTCCTGGAGGAAACATTAGTGACCCGGAATACTGTAGTTATCCCACTATCAGAAGTTTTCCTGTTATCATCCAACTGTTTAACGCGAAATTGACGACCATTGCACCACATAGCCTTGTGGTGTTTCAACTGCAATATGCCAAATATGAAAAAGATGCATTCTCAATTAATAATTAAACATATAATTTACACAACATGAAAATTAACTGAAAAATCAAACTTCTTGTCACATTATAAATAGGTGAATTAATTGCTTACCTTTCTATCTTTCAAACCATATTCTAAATCGATTTCCCTGTCCGTAACGTTCCCATCTCCACTACGATACGCTTCTCTAATCAATTCAGACAGTAGTTGCCATGATAACCTACCGTCGTTACGTGCTTTACATGTTTCAATCCATTCACTCGTCCACTCAAGATTGTTTGCAATGTATAAAAGTAGCGCCTCATAATCTTGAGCACCTGAATAAAAAACAATAATTCACCAATATTAATAAATATTACTTATAACCATGGTAAATTATATTAATTAATAAACTATGAAAGAATAAAACCCGAATGAATATAATGATCATATACATGATGTAAAAAAATGAAACATTATATGTATTATACATAATAAATCTTTTACCTCTCACTTTCTTCATTCTACCTTTTCCCAACAGGTGCTCCTCTTCAAATTTTTTGATGGAGTTCACATCCCAAATGAAATCCACCGCCTTCATGATTGGCATAGCTAATTTAGGAAGATAATGACTAATATACACCATGGATTGATATACCACATATCCCTCCACCATAGAACCCTCAGGTCGTGCTCTTTATTTAACCAAAGCCTTCAAGGATTTCAGGTGCCTCTCGACCATCCACATTGACCTTGTGTGTACTGGTCCACACATTTCAATCTCCTCAACTTGGTGTATCAAGTAGTGTTATTGTGCATTGAAAAATGTTGGAGGTAGATACTTTTTCATTTCACACATTAGCCGAGGAATTTCTCTCTTCCAATAATTTATTTCATCTTGATGGATTTCTTTCAATGACAACCATCTGCAAATCATTACGCAAGGTTATTTCAATGAAACATAATATATATTTCATTACAAGTAAATTAATACATCATTTCATCAAGTACAAAATAAATTGTAGCAATTAGATTTTGCGTATAAATCAAAACTACTTACCTCATGTATTTACTAAGACCATATATAACTTGTTTGACATTGTTGTCGAAGTCGTTTGGGAGAGATACAGGTAGAACATACTATAACAATAAAAAATGAATCGCTATTGGTTTCCAAATTAAACAGAAAAAAGGAAAATTTAAAATATGTATTCAAGCAATAACAAAAAAAAACGTATACCAAAAATATTACCTTAACAAAGGTATGCCAATCATGTGTTTTCACCCCACTGAAGTCACCTTTCTTCGTTAAGATATTATTTATGTTTGAAGCAAAACCTGTTGGAAATTTAATTCTTCTAACGACCTCTTTTACATCATTGTTTTTTTGTTCTGTTAATAACCATGGAATATTATTATAATTTTGACCTCCATTGTTATTTGATCCGTCGATCACACTTTTCATTGCATGATTTGATTTCTCAATGTCAACACAAATTTTGTCAATTTTATCTCTATCATGTGCACCATCTATGGTTCGCCATAACATTTCTGTCACATTCTTCCCAACATGCATTGTATCAAACAAATGAGCTATTTTTAGGTCCTCATAGTAGGGCAACCTCGCGAATTGAGAAGGATAACATTTCATTCCAGGTGGAAGTACAATATTAGTACCTTCACGGCGACGATGACCTTGATATCAAAGAATAAAATAAATCAGAACAATATTAATTATAAAATACAACAAAATAAATTCATTAGTTAAAACAAAAATTCCAAACATTACATAAACAAATAATATATATATATATATATATATATATATATATATATATATATATATATATATACACAAATTACATACCAGCTGCTCGACAATTATTAATTCTGTTATATTCCAACATCCACAACTGAGGTGTCATTCTTCGTGGTTTTAATCTAGTTTCTTCTTTATCATTGAAAAGATGTTTTTCAGTAGTACGATACTTATGGTTCCTAGGGAGGAAGTGCCTAAACTCATCAAACACCATCTTTTTTAAGTCTGCTGAATGACGATACTTCATCTTAGGGCCACAAACTGTACATGCAAATCTACCCTTTGTTTGAAGACCTGCAATAGATGGATCAATAACAATTAATATACTATGAGATCATTTTTAAAACATGCAATATGGTATATATAATTTAGATAATTATGTATCATATTAAAGTGCAATGAAATATTACATACCACAAACATGTGTTAGTCCTGGGGCATCATGAATTGTCCATACAAGCATTCCACGACATTGAAATCTCTTTTGCTTGATTGGTTTAGTGATGTCATACATAGTGATGCCATGCCATAACTATATTAGCTCATCGATAAGAGGCTCAATATATACATTCATATATTTGACCTGGTACTTACCTAATTGTTCAAAATTACGGTACATAATAATTACTCCCATGATATATGTATATATAATTAAGTAAATAAATAAAATATATATTTATTCAAACAACGAGAGAAATGAAAATGTTACATTCAAAGAAATAATGTATCAAATACCTGGAATAATCATAGTCAACATTATGTGCTCCCTCTTTATTGACATCCAAGGAGGAATGTTATTGTTGATAACGAAAATAGGCCACACTGAGTAAGTATATATAAGCTCTCCGAATGGATTAACACCATCAGCTGCCAATGAAAGCCCGACATTACGAGGTTCATTTTTAAAATCTACATATTTTTCCTCGATTTCTCTAAATGCAGAACCATCTGTAGGCATTCGAAGAACACCATCTCCACTTCTATTCTTTTCATGGTAATCCATAAACTGTGCTATGCTGTTACACCTGAACATTCGCTACAAACGTGGAATTATGGGAATATGAAGAAGAACCTTTTGAGGCACCTTTTTGGTTAGTTGATCTGTTCGATATCTACTGGTACCACATTTCGGACATTCTGTTTTCAACACATGTTCTCCATAATATATAATATGATCTTTAGGACATGCATCTATAGTGTTATATTCCATTCCAAAGTGTTTCATAATAGCACGTAGATCTCGATATGATCGAGGTAAAGTATTTGGCGATGGTAACAAATATTCACCCAACAATCTACAACATAAACAAAAAGTAGTGTCTTGTAAAGATTATTAATCATATATATATATATATATATATATAATAGTTATTAAAACCAGAACCGGTGACCGGATCGGTGGAGCTAATGAACCGGGTTTCGAACCGGAACCGATCTAACCGGTAGCGATCAGATCTCAATGAACCGGTTTTAAAAAAAATACATTAAATAATTATTTTTTAATAAAATGAAAAATAAATAAATAAATAAAAACTATTTTTAAGATTTTCAACCATGATTCCAAGCCAATAGAGACAAAATATGAAAAGTTTGCTCATTTATATACCATGCAAAGGTGAATATATCAAAATGGCACCAAATGCAATACATATCATCGAAAAATACATAAGCAAACTTGTTGAAGTAATGTATCAAGTTTCTCTTATATTATTCACTGTGTTTTATTGCTGAGTTAATATTATAATATACAATCTGTCCCTGCTCAGATCTGTTGTCAATTCATTGTATCAGCCTTAAAGACAATTCTGGGTTCAATATATATATATATATATATCAGACCAACATTTTGAAGATCTTGTATTCTTCATTATCTATGTTTGCTTGCCAATAAATTTCTAGAAAAACATCTACAACACTTAGAGGTATTGAGTTGGTTTATGAAACCCACTATTAGTGCTATTTGTAACAAGTTGAGAGAGCATTACAACTTCAGCAGTCTGCTCACAATGTGTTTGACGAAATTTATCACTGAAAAGATTCATTAAAACCCAGAAAACTCAGTGGCCAGTTTAGTGCATTTCCAAGCCGGAATTTTCTAGTGGTCAATTTATTATTGCCAGTCACATTTTCATTAGGTTGTATGTTGTTTTCCCTTGAGTGGCATCAGACCATTTGCATCAGTCTTGATGCCATGATCAAATTGCTTGTATGTTGTGTGAAAGGTTTTGTATTTATGCTGCTGCTATGTGTGAGCAGAGAGAGAGGGTCTGACAGTTCCTAGCTGAGTGTGAAATAAGGTTGTTGCTGATTGTTTTGAGAACAGAAATTGTCATCAAGTACACTTGATGAGTTGCATGCTGCCATGGATTTTATGCTAGCCAGCCTTGTATTTATCAGTCATCATGTGTATTGTTGCTACTATAAGGTGTTGAGTATGAGTTATTAGAGAAGTTTGTTGCTAGTATAATAGAGGAATTTGCAGCTCATGGAGGAGACACTGAGGAATTTGCAACTCATGGAGGAGCACCTAACCGGCCGGTTAAGTACGGAACTGACCGGTTTATGCATAAACTGGCCGGTTCCTTACTTAACCGGCTGGTTAGGTCCGGTTAACCGGCCAAAACAGGTGAGAATAGGCTATTGACCGGGTTGCAAGGCCGGTTCCAACCGGCAGCCGTCCTGACTGGCCGGTTTTGATAACTATGATATATATATATATATATATATATATATATATATAACTTATTATTTTACACATTTATTACAACTAAAAAAAGGGAAAATAATCAACATTTACATATATGTGATCATATATACATATTGCATACCTTAGGAGTTGTGTCATACATCTGTTCGACAAATTATTCATAACCTTTAAGTTCACCAACAACAATAGCAGAGAGCTGGTGAACTTAAAGGTTATGAATAATTTATCGAACAGATGTATGACACAACTCCTAAGGTATGAAATATGTATATATGATCACATATATGTAAATGTTGATTATTTTCCCTTTTTTTAGTTGTAATAAATGTGTAAAATAATAACTTATATATAAGTTATTATTTTACACATTTATTACAACTAAAAAAGGGAAAATAATCAACATTTACATATATGTGATCATATATACATATTGCATACCTTAGGAGTTGTGTCATACATCTGTTCGACAAATTATTCATAACCTTTAAGTTCACCAGCAACAATGTCGCAGAGAGAAGAGTTGCATTTGAGTGTTCAAAAAATCGTTCACTTGACCTTTCAATCAGAGGTACATCATAAATACCGTCACTGCTATCTCCACCATCATCATCTGACTCACCATACAAGTCTTGGAGCATTTAATTTGTCCCATCATTAATGTGAATTGTCTCATTACTGTCATCATGATCTACCTCCATGGGATCATTAAAATTACCTTCATCATTCGCTTCATGTTCTTCACCTTGTACAACATCATTTCCAATACTAATATTTGCTGCAATATTCTCTTGTACTGGTGCAACATCATATAATCTACTACTATTTTGCTGTGGAAGCTGGTTGATCATCTGCAAAAAGTTGGGGGGCAACTGTGCCTTTATGAAAATTACAAACATTAATAATTAAACATTAGTGCGCATATAAAAAATATTAAAAATTTAAAAGAATAGAAAATTTTACGATATAATCAAAATGAAGATAGATAATTAATTACCATGGGACGATAGTCATTCGATCCACCATCAATGTGCCCATATTTCCTACAATGCAATGTTGCTGTTGCTATTAAAACTCTAACATTATTTCTCATACAACATTTTTTACAAGGGCAATAAACTCTGCCATCACCCCTTTCACCCTTTTGAATTTTTTTTCCACCTCCAATGTTTTCTTCCATTGATGCAAATTATCCTATAAAGAAAACAATAAATCTCTCTCAATGGTGTAGAAAATCCAAGACTTGTTGAACTCAATGGGAGCTCAATATATAAGCAAAAAGAAAATAAAAGTGGGCATTTTACAAATTGTGAGCTTTTTACAAAATGTGGGCTTTTTACAAAATTGTGGGATTTTTACAAATTGTGGGCTTTTTTTATTCTTAATGCATTTTCTGTAGAATACTAAACAGATTTGTCCAAAATTTGAGATGCAAACTGTAGTCTCTACTACGTTTGGAAAATTGGAGGTTTATAAAAGATAAACTGCGAACAAAATTGTACCACTATGATAAGAAGTTGTCAGAAGCATTCCTTCTGCTTCACAAACGTGGAACTACCTTAAGAATGATTATGGTTGATATAAATATTAGAGCATGGCAGTTAAATGTAGTAGTTATGCTAAAATACTGAATAACAGCTTGAGAGTGCTCTTCAGATACTGTACGAATGCACCAAATTAAGGTTGTACCATTACTAAAGATAAATGGCCAAAAATAGTCAATTTTGATATCATGAAGTTATGTCTTTCTCGGTAGAAAACTGGGGATAGGATGGCAAATATGAGAGAACTAAGTTCCAAGGACTAAAAAACCAAGGCCAACATAGTTCTGCCTTGAATCAGAGACAAAACAAAGCTACCCAAAAAAGTGTTTGAGAGCACCCATTGAAGCTCCTATATATAGCAGAGTCAATATTTTCCTATTGAACAAGTTTGTATAGTCAAAGCCACAGCAAGATCAGATAGCCACGATCCTAAATGAGAACCAGAGCCAAAGCTAAGACAGATCCACGTTTAGCAGAACAAGACAGCCATAGCAAAGGATTTGACCACAGAACCAGATCATGAGAGATAGGCAAGATTCTCTGCTTCACCTGGAATGTAGAAATCGTATATGGGCTGTTTCACAGATTTACTGTGATAAAGAATTGCTATGGTGTTGTGCGTCATTAAGAGAATCTTAAAGCCATTCTGGAATTCTTTTAACCTGGAGAGGGTTTTCTGTGGTTATAAATCCTCATGTTCAAATTCCATTGTGGATTGGTTGTGTTTGATATTATGTTTTTACTATCCACAGTTGAATTTTCACATAGAAAATTATCAGTCTAAAGAGGAGCAATTTTGAGATGTTTCTTTTGCTTCCTATTGTGAAGTATTTCGCTCAGAACTCTACTTGTTGTAACAGAGGTCTTGGGCATAGAACAGGGGACTTGGGTTTTTTGGAATCAAACTTCAGGTTAAGATGCTCATCTAAAGAATGGCACAGTGAGCCTTAGCATGGAGTTGGGAGTACCAATTTGAAGTGCAGGTAGGGCATTGTACAATAGAGCAGTTAGATTTCTGGACCCTAATACAAAAGTTTCTTCTTCTTTCAAAACATGTTTCTCCTTTTCTGTAACCAATGTGGGTCCTGTTCTTGTTTCAATTGGGGATGGATGAGCATTTGTTATTGCTCCAGATGATCACACTCTGGGTAGCCCTGGAGGCTATTTGGGGGTGATGAGTCCAATAGGTCTCAATGAACTATTTCCCTCGCTGGGGAATACTATTGCAGTGGAATTTGATACTATTTTGGATGTTGAATTCCACGATCCTAATGGAAAATAGTACCTTCAGCTCCAGTACCTGTTCACAAAAGAGGGTGCCATAGTCATTCATGCATGCAGAGAAGGTGAATTGCAGGCATTGAAACAGGAGGCGTTGTTGTTGTTGCATTGGCTACTAGATTGTTTGTCTGGTTCTGTTACAAGCACAGAGTATTGAAAAGGACAGACAAATTTAGTTCAGATATTGTGAAATTGCCTCGAAAATTCACCTACAAAGAGCTCAGCAATGCTACGAAAGACTTTTTTTGAATGTGATTGATAATCGATAATTGCAAGCAAGGGTAATCCCCTTGTGAAACCCAAATTTCTGAGCATTTTCTAAAACCTGATGACGGAGTCATTGTAATGAACAAGCACCTAGGTCCATATTACGTCCAAATCTACCAAGCACCAAGATTTATAAAAAAAAATCCACAGTATCTGTGAACTAAGAAGAAGAGGCAGAAAATGTATTTTGCTTACCTGTTCGAATAGTGGTTGGGGTTTACCATGGCAAAAATTTGACAGAGCCCATGTAGCATTTCGTATCATTGAAATTCTGGCAGTATCATTCAACTGGGCAAGCACCTGCCTCGGAGCTCCATGACTGAGGGCAAGATCCCTAAATGTTGCAGAGTCTCCAGCAATATTTCCCAAAGCCCAAACAACCTTACACGAACACCAGTTGAACTCAAAGTTGCCCAAACAGCCTTACACAAACACCAGTTGAACTCAAAGTTGGGTAGTAGTTTTTTAAATCAAATTCCAAAATTACAGACGTATAAAGATAGTTGGGAAGAATAATTTTATGCCTCTAAAATGAACGTGCTACCTGCTCTCGAACATTATCATTCCCAGAGGCAAGAAGTTCCACAAATATAGGCAGTGCCCCGTAATCAATCACAACCTTTGTATTCTCCAAAAAAACCCAAATAGGGTCAACCCTACTACAGGAGGAAGGGCCTGCAGTAAGAACTTACCATTTTGCAAGAACTGAGGGCGAATGTTGTTCTGCAAGAGCTGAGGGCGAATGCTGTTCTGCAAGAGCTGAGGGCGAATGCGCGCGTGATATCAGACATTAATGTAGTTTTTTAAAAAATCATTTTTTTGTAGCCCGCATTTGAATTTTCTGTTTTCCTTATTTTATTGGGCTGAACTGGATAAAATTGAATATGAATAGTGAGTTAATCGTAAGATCAATGGGCCAAGGCCATACATCAACATTGACCATAGTGGGGAAGTATAAAAGCATGGATATTCATGCAAGTATAGTTATTAATGTAAGATCTAGCATCAACTGAAATTCACGTGAAAAAGTAGATGAAAAATGTACAATCATCCATTGGAGAGGTAATCTATAATTATCCAGTAAGACTCTTGGCTATGCCTTGAGACTAAACTAATTCTCAATATTTTTTAATAATCATCCATTGGAATTTAGTAGGAAAACCATAGTAAATCATTGTCCAATGGCCATGCAAAAATATAAAAAATAATAATATCAATGGTACATCAACTTTCATACATGAGAACCCGGATGCGGGTGAAGTTGGTAGTGTTTAACGTGATGGGATGGGGGAGGGGAAGCCACTGGCCCACCCGCAAGAGTGTTGTCATTCAGTTCTTAATGTCGACTGATCGGCGTTTAATGCCATTTACTCGCTCAAATAAACCGTAGTCCCGCTCCTCGATACACATTCGCATGTCGCGACATGACTCAACCTCCAGTTCATACTTATGGTGGTTTATTGCAGTCGATTTACAGTTGCACGGTAGACTGGGTTGTTATTATGGAACATCCCTCTGGTCTGAACAGAATTCCCCCGCCTGTGAATCTGTGGTGCGCTCCAGGAGCAGGGCTTTCTAATGTTCGCACTGTAACTGGTAAGAGGAGCTGTCTCAATTGTTGTTTGGATTTTGGAGAAAATCTCCACTTCTGCCATGCTGGTTCTGTGAATCTGTGGTGCGCTCCAGGAGCAGGGCTTTCTAATGTTCGCATTGTAACTGGTAAGAGGAGCTGTCTCAATTGTTGTTTGGATTTTGGAGAAAATCTCCACTTCTGCCACGCTGGTTCCTGCAAGCTTGCTTCTATCGCCCTGTTGCCCCTCTCGCCTCAGTCTTCTGTCCATCTTTTGCCTCCCTGCCCTGCTGTCTCGAGTGCGACTATGCCGCGCCTCAGGCATAGAATGCGCTGCCGAAGAGGCTCCACGAGGCGCCAAATTCGACGCTCTCCCTCCACCTCTGGCACCTCCTCTGTGTCTATCTCCCACTGCGACTATGCCGCGCCTCAGGCATAGAATGCGCTGCCGAAGAGGCTCCACGAGGCGCCAAATTCGACGCTCTCCCTCCACCTCTGGCACCTCCTCTGCGTCTATCTCCCACTCTGACAGTCAACCTAGAGGGCTCCTTCTCTGCTCGGGCCGTCGCCTTGCTTCCCCCACTCCTTCCGCTCCTCCTGCTCAAACCCACACCACGCATTTTTCCTTTAACAGCACTCTCAATCAACCCAGGGTGACTGCCTCAATTACGGTCGTCTTTCGTGAAGAGCCTCAGGAAATTGTTCCCAGTTCTCGCCCGGCGGAATGCAGCCTCTCGGTGGCTCAGGATTCGGTGCAGTTTGTTGGGCTGAAGCACCCTGATAGTGCGAACGTGCAGGTTCAGATGGGCAAGGCCACGCAGGACCAGGCGAACAAGGAAGCAGTGGGTCAACCTATTGAGAGGCAGGACGCAGTGCAAGTGAGCGAGGCGCAGATTACTCCTCCTCCTCCCGGGAAGGTGATCCATTCTGTTGCTGACCTGTATAATTCTGACGGGGAACCAGATGAACTCTGGTGCAGAGTTGTCTACGAACCTGATCCTGATGAATAGTTCCTCCTCTTCACTCTGGTTTTTTGCTCTATTTCTGCCCATTCTCACAGGCCTGTTCATGTGTTTCCTGCTATCTCTGAAAATGCATCTGTTTTTTTTTCTTCGATATGGTCTCCAGTACTACAATTCTCTGGTTCCCCTGCGTGGGATTTTTCAAATGAACTGTTTCAGACTGGTTTCCCTCTTGCAGGGCAGTCTTCAAACTATGGTTTTTTGTTTCAAATGCCACAACACTCGGCAATGATTAGGCTTCGGCCCGCTGTACTGTACTCCTTTTGTTAATATAATTACTTTTACTTAGAAAAAAAAAACTTTCATACATGAGAAAATAGATACTGACAAATGGTACATCATGGCCTGATTAATTTCACTCAGCAATTTCAAATGGTATAACATTTAGTTAACAGTAATCATCAATTTTTGCACACAGAGACTAATTTCTCTGGAAGCCTCAAATTTCTTTGGCTTGTTATTCTTATAACTACATAGACATAATTAATAGAGAGATTGAGGACAGAAAAAAATCTAGGGCTTAGTCTCCACTACTCAACATGTTTTGTGAGAAATAATACAAAGATTGATTTCTCTGAGTGCCTTAGCGTTCTTTGGCTCATTTTTTTAATCACAACAACAATAAAAAATGCACTAAGGATTTGTTCTTAGTCCGATTATGCAATTTTTATAAGACAGATTATGCAATATTAATAATAAACATAAATTTATTGCAATTTAGGGAAAGCTCGTTCATGTTTTTTTCTTTATATTGGAAGGTTTACTTGATTTTTAAAGTAATTTTTAGTAGATCATAGTGTTGGAATATTTAAAATTCCAGAACAACAATGGAGAATAAAACTCCCCTCTTCAACACAGATAAAATATAAAAAAAAAATTCTTCACTGGAAACAAAGTTTTCACTGTAAAAACTATTTCATTAAACTTCAAAACTTTGGTTACAAAATCTCCTCTGACTGAGGGAATAAAAAAAATTTGACTGCTTCAAAACACAGTTCAACACAAAACTCACACTCTAAAATTTCACTCTATCTGTGCATTTACAACTCACTGCTTTGAATTGTGCATATGATGTATATATGTAAAACATATATATATGGACCTGTACGCACGACATTTTTAAAACAAAAATTAAAGAAATTTGACCACCGGACGTCAACCAAAAATTAAACTCTCCTTCAATCAATTTCGGGTGCCAAAAAAATTTGCTGACGTCATCAAAAATGTGATGCGAAATTTCTATTCAATCTGCTTTATGAATTTTTCGCGTCCGATTTTGGGCACTCGTACGGACGGCTGAGTGTGATGCGAAATTTCTATTAAATCCACCTCAGTGAGATTTCAAATCCGGAAATTTCAGTTCTGGGACCACTGTCCTTCAATTTTTTAAACTCTGATCAATCAAAAATGGCAAGCGGCTCTCTGCAACGTTTTTGTTATACTGCGATCTTGACTGATCGCTGGAAATGGAAGGCGGCTGCCTGTACATCAGCTATAAGTAATTTCAACACATAGCATATATTGAGGAAATATTAGTTTGACAAGAATCAGTTATTTCTCTTGAAACTTTAGGTATTAAAAGTCAATGACACAGATATATCACACTCCAAAATCCAAAGAAAATGGAAGAGCGTTCAATTTTTTTAATCAAACTTTTATTGGTGAAGGGTTAATTTATTACGAGAACATCATTAATGAAGTGAAAAATTTTAAACGTAACGTTTATTGACTATAAAAATAATGACCAAAACGTCAAAAAAAATTGTGTGACGGGTAAAGAGAAATCCAAATTCCAACCCTGCCTGCCACTTGTTGGTGAGTGGAGGTTATTCACTTTTCATTTACAGCTTACCAGGTTACTCATGTTACCAATATTTTCACATGGCTCACTTTTAGGTGACTAATTATTGTACTTCTTCTTTATAAAGAACAATTGGTAGATAATTGTATATATTATTTGAAATCTATAACAAATCCAGGCAACAAAATTACAACAAATAGAAAATTATGCAAAAAATTCACCAGGGCACTACTAATGTGTAGATACCCTATCATTTATTAGATCCTCATAACTTACCAACACCTACTATATTGGTATACACATAATATGGCATTTACCTGAAGTATTTTATATGTATCTAGAAGTAAATAAGTTGTATGACAATTGTTATGGCAGATATAAGATGTGTATTATAGTTTATATTTCAATTTTTCTAGCATGCATGTGCAGTCCATATAGTGACTACAATTACCAATATATTTCAGTGAAGATATGAAGATGATCTCTCATTAAGTCCTAATTACTTAAAGCATCATTAATTAGCTTTCCAAATGAATAAAATATGTTAACAAATTAGTAAAAACTAGGAAAACAAATCATGCTTTAAAAAATATGGCACAATGAGTCACACTCTTAGATTTATTTAATTACTCATCAAGTGTCGCTACAACATATATATGATCACCATTACCATATAAATGGGACATGTGACCATCATTTTGGTTTCGCCAATGACATTCCACATCATGAGCATTGTTTAGGGTTGATTGTGTTGATTTTTTTTAAACAAATCATTTATACATTTTATGGAAATTATAGACAATTTATAATCACATTACAAGATCATGATGTATGGATATTCCTTATCATTTATTAGATACTCAAAACTTACCAACACCTAATAGATTGATATACACATCATATAGAATTTACCCCTAGAATGCCACATGTATCCTAAAACAAATTAGTTGTATGGCAATTGTTATGGTGCATATATAATGTGTATTACAGTTTATCTTATAATTTTGTTGAAGTAGCATACAACAATTTACATAGTGATATGAGAACCATAACTCGATTTTGTACACATGGCTTTTCAGTTGATTTTTAAGATATATCATTAGTGATGCTCACATGATTATATAATGAACCATTAAGTTGAACTATGAAATTATTCCTCACAACACACACATATTGATGAATTAATAATTTTTCTCATATAATTTTTTTAATCTATTTTGAAAATAAAAATAAAAATTATATATAATTATTTCTAAGAAGAACAAGAGAGAGTTACTTACCATATCTTCATAAAACATATAATAGCGACGTTTGGAGGAAGCCGTCTAAAGACGCTTTGGGGCATAGTGTCGCAATTGCGACACTTTTTCTAAGTGTCGGTATTGCGACGCGTTTCTCTAAATGTCGGTATAGCGACGGTTACCCAAGATCAATGGCCCAAAGTGAACCCGATAACTTACCTTTTACCTTTTCGGTAAGCGTT
Source organism: Pinus albicaulis (assembly GCA_034641835.2). NCBI lineage: Eukaryota > Viridiplantae > Streptophyta > Pinopsida > Pinales > Pinaceae > Pinus > Pinus albicaulis. The sequence goes on from JAXQQM020064877.1 coordinate 29,719, forward strand.
TCTCTTCTGACGTTTTGAACGATTTCCATTTTCGTCGGTCTTGTGACACTTTTGCAATAGTATCGCACTGAACCCGATAACTTACCTTTTCCCCGCACCTTTCCTTTTCATCATGGCCGTTCGCTCGTTGAATCCAGAACCGACGACGCTAATACATTTCTGCGCTCATAAAGTAATCGTTTGATGTTTTGGAAAAGCCGTGCAAAATGGGTGGTTTTTCCAAACCAACCGCGCTTACGTGTCGCCACCACGTTGTATCGCATTCGAAAAGCTAGTTTCCGCTTACCACCATTTACCCTCACGAATACCACTGGCGGTATTCCCTAAACCTCACCCGTTTAACCCGAGTTTAATGTCATTTAACTATGGTTATACCATCGAAGGATAACATTAAAATTATTATTTGCATTCAAATTTTCACCTTTTCGCTTTAAACCTGTAAAAACATTGCAGAACTGTTTTCCTTAAAATCACGCCGTTTGAACCCTGAGAAACTTTGCAGAGCCATTTTCAACCTACCAGTACCATTTTTCGACGCCCATTGCCCTGAATTTCCATTACAAAGTACTACATTGTCCTCTGCGAAGCCATTTTCAAAAAAAAATTTAAGTCCCTATATTAATAGTGTAGCCCCCCTTATTATTATTATTGTACCCCTGTAACCCCCATACTGTTATTATTGTGCCCTTACATTATTATTGTTAGGTTATTAGGATTTTGTACCCACTAGGATTACATTATGGTCTCTACTGACTCCTATATATAGAAAGGAGGTTTTGTAAATTGTATCATCCAAGAATTGTTCATTTATGTAATGTATTGGAGGTTGCCCCTCGAAGTGGCTTATTTCTAAGGCGTTCACATTCTTTCTTCTATTTTTGGAGATGGTTACACAACATTTGGTATCGTAGGCTTTGGGATTCTAGGGTTTCGCTGCTCCAAACAGGTCATCGTGGCCTTTTCGCTATAATTTTTTTTCTACGAAGTTTCAGAAGCTGAAATTTTTAGGGTGCGAAGCTGAAATCCTGAGGAAGATTTTCTAAAAATTTCAGATCTTGGTTCGCAATATTTGCAGAGATATCATCTGTGGAAGTTAGGTATTTTTTCAAGCTCCTAAACAGGTCATCGTGGCATTTTCGCTATAAAAAATTTTCTACGAAGGTTTAGAATCTGAAATTTGTATGGTACGAAGCTGAAATCCTGAGGAAATTCTTCAAAAAATTTCAGAGCTTGGTTCGCAATATTTTCGGAGATATGATCTGTGGAAGGTAGTGCTTTTTCAGGCTCCAGAATTGCATCTCAAAGAGGTGATCGTGGGAAAAGTTCAATAACTCTCTCTCTGGGAAGTGGATTTGAGTGCCGTAAAAATTGGTCACAAGTACACGGACTGTAGTTTCGTGGCTATCAATTTTAGAGATAAATGAAAAAACAGTGACACGTGGCAAGTCGTACAAGTTCGCTCTACTGAACCAGTCCAGAATTAGGTCATTGTGGGAGATTGGACACAACTTTTCCTTGGAGAATCCAAATTAGGTCAGACCTGTGGCATTTGAAAGAAGCTTCAAAGGGATACTACAGGGTTGAATTTCAGATATTGAAGATTTTCAATTACAGAGATAATCCAATTTCAATATCGAGCTCCTCAAAAGCAAGAAAAAGGTGTGTATTTTTCCGAATTGCATAAGTCTTGTTTGAAGAATCAATTTGAATTGATTCCAAGGGCATATTTTAGAATTTTTATCAGTATTGGGTTCTATAATGCCTCCAAAAAATAATTCTATACCCATTAATCCCTCAAAAAGCTATACTATGACGCATGAAGAGGAAGAGTTGCAGTATGAGATATCAAAATTACGGTACCAAGTGCAACAAGTTTCAATCTTACGAAGAGCAATTGAAGATGAAATAGATGGTTTAAAAGCAGAAATGGAGGCTAAGTTGGATGGTTTGAAGGATCAAATAATAGTAAATATGGATGATAAATTAATGGAAGATCACATCGAGCATCAACAACAAGTTCTCCAACTCTCAAAGGATAACCCAACTTTGGTGCAGAATCTAATGAAACAACGGGAAGATCAACATCACATCGAAATAAGTTATGAAGCAGTCATAGAAACAAGAACTCAAAAAGTACGATCAATTTCAGAGTATCTCAGCAAGTGGAAGAACTTTCCTGTAAAATATTTCACATGGGAGGATGAGAATTTTATACAGAAGCATCAAGAAATAATCAAGCGTTGAGGACAACACTTGTTTGAAGGAGAGGGGCATGCTAAGTCCCTATATTAATAGTATAGCCCCTTATTATGTTAGTGTAGCCCCCCTTATTGTTATTATTGTACCCCTGTAACCCCCATATTGTTATTATTGTGCCCTTAAATCATTATTGTTAGGTCGGCTAGGATTACATTGTGGCCCACTAAGATTACATTATGGCCCCATGGACTCCTATATATAGAAAGGAGGTTTTGTAAATTGTATCATCCAAGAATTTTTCATTTATGTAATGTATTGGAGGTTGCCCCCTCGAAGTGGCTTATTTCTAAGGCGTTCATATCTCTTTTCTTCTATTTTTAGAGTTGGTTACACAAAAAAATTGAAGACTGAGCACCTCTGCAACGTCTTCAACCAAATTCCGCTGGTTCTCCAGGTACTTTTATTCGAATTTTCCCTCTGAGATTTCAAAATTCCTGTCGATTTCAAATAATTACCAAAGTTACTGCAAAAAAGTGTCCATTTTTCAGGGAAAACTCTGTCAAAATTTCCCTGGAATCCCTAATTGCCCTTTCTCGCAGTTTTTTCCATACCCTGGTCTATTTTGCTGTTGAAATCGATTTTAAATACACGTTTTGAGCTTTAAATTCCTTGCATTTCCTAAAAACCCTGCTCAGAAACCCCATTTTCAGTAGAAATTCGCCAAGAAACCCTGTTTCTCGTAAAGGAACTTAGCAAACCATTTAAGCTTGCTTCGTTCATTATTAAAAATGACCAAGAAATAGGTAACCCCCAAGAATGGAGGCCCAAAATCTGAAAAGAAGTCTTCTGCAAAGATTCCTCAGCTTATGTCCTTCAAAATCGACAAACCAACTCCTGCACTCACGGCTGATTCTACAGAAGTGGTCAGACCAGTCTAGCCTCCAGTCATTTCTCCAGAGAAGAGCCCTTTAGTTGATCTGGACTGTCTAATACTAGACCCTAATGTAGAATTTAACCCGCTTGATGTCTATAATTGGTGCTATGGAAAATCAATGGAAAAGGGTGACAAAGACATTCCAATTTGGGAATCCAATCTACCTAGATATATTGTCCCTCTCACTCATTCTGTTCCTAACTTTATCAGATTATGCGAAGCCTATTATATGCCAGAAAAAAGATGTATTGTAAACAAAGAAAAAGAAACCCTGTTTTACATCACTGAAGAGTCGATAAATTCCATGCTACAAATGAATCATGACCCCAATTCTGCTTCCCTAACAAGAGAATATTTAACCCAACTATATCTTGACTTGGATTTCAATGCTAGATTCAAAATATACCAGAATTTTTGTCCAAATCAAGTTGATATTCCTAAGTTAGATCCTCCTTTCGACACCATTGATTTCCCAGATGAAACTAGACAGATTGTCTCAATGCTCTCCTTCATACTAGGATACGCCAGTGATGAATTCACTGATGTGGCTATCCTAGGTTTTCTATCAACTCTAAACCCTGGTCAATCACGATCCATTCAGTTCAATTTTGCTAGATGTATTGCTGATAATATGCATTATCAGTTATCCAAATTATCAAAAGAAGGAGTTTTCAGATACTCCTCTTATCTATTACACCTCTTCCTATATTATCAAACAGATAAGTTTCCAATTGAATGTCAGAAAGTGGATGCAGAAGGAAAAGTTCTATCAGTAGTATTTTGGTCATCTATTCTAAGGAAATGGAACAAAGAGTATAGTTTTACAGATTTCAATGACTCATTTATAGCCCCTGCTATGTATCTATTGGAAAAAGAGGAGATCCCTAGGATCAATGATGAGACAAGAAGAATTCTGCAGTTATCAGAGAGCTACAAAACTAGAGATTGGTATTTATATAAAAATCATACAAAAATCAGAGTGTATGGCTCATCCCTGGCCCCATATAAGTTACCCAGATTTGTTACTACAAGAATATTTGCTTTAGAATATCCGAGACAACTATTGAATGTAGATGAAATCCACTTCATAGCTTTCAAGAAAAAGACCCAATTTAAGCTGAAAAATCAAATTGGGCCATTCATTGTGAATAACAGAGAAGTTGCCAATGAGATAAATGTCAAACTTAAAGAGTATAAGTTCCCATGTAGTTTTACATGGAAGTATGACCCACGAGGTATTTTGAGTGCAATAAGGGTAAAATGCAAGTTGCATGTTTACTTGCATGATCCTAAGCCCCATATTGAAAGATATGTAAATAAAATTGAATGGGAGCCAAACACCCTATCTGATGATGATTCACAGGCAGTACAGGTAATACAGGTAGACAGTGGCAAAGGAAAACAGATTGAACAGACAGTACAGGTGGCTTCTACAAGCAAAGATACTTATAATGTACATAAAAGAGACAGAGAAGGAGATAGTTTCATAGCTGAGACTATTGAGGACATAAAATTCAGAACTCCTTATAGTAAAGAAGCAAGTCAACAGAAGAAGAAAAGGATAAGGCTGTAAATATTTATATAAATGATGAAGCAACAAGAATAGTCACTCAAACATTAGAAGAGCTTCAAAATGTAAAAATTGGAACACAACAAAAAGATACAGTCATGAAGGAAAACTAGGCTGATGTCGATTTTCCTCCTCCTTCTCAGGAAACTGACAATACAGAGTCAGAGATTCAGATAAGATTTAGACAGATTAAAGAGAAGAATGAAGAGCTCAAGAATCAATCTCATTCTAGATTTCTTAAGGAAAAGCCTGGAAACAAAGACAAGATTCTTTCAGCATTCGATTATTCATCCAATAAATTGGTAATGTCATTCTTGAAGCCTACAGTGGTTGAGCCAAAATCAGTGGCAGATTATTCCAAAACAGATCTTGACCTGGATGTAGATGCCATTCATGAATTAGATCAAATTGAATTTCATAGGAGCAATACTGAAATGCTATATTCCAAAATTGTCAGTAAAACTATGAAATCAATTAGGCTTGAGAAAACAGTGCTCAACCTCTAAAATCAAATGAGGTTGGACAAAGCCTCACTGTATGCTAATAATTTAAGAATAAAAGCACTAGAAGATATAGTGATTGAAGCAGGGGGTGACCCAGCCAACATTGAACGGGCAAAAGTCTTAATTAAACAGAAAAATGAGGATATAGCTGCTCTTAGAAAACAGTTGAAGTTGCCTCAGAGTGAAAACTCTCAAGCAAAAGAAATTCTACAACAAAAAATAGAGAATGATGATTTAAAGCAGCTTGTACATCAAATGTCAGGTCAGATAAAAACAATGGAAAGTCAAATAGAAGCTCTAATGAAAGAGAATGAAGAACTAAGAAAAGCACAACCAATGGTCATTCCTACAATGATCCCCACTGTAAACACTGTTATACCATCTACTTTGGCAGAACACTTGGCACCGAACGGAGTACTGCCAACTGCAGTGCCAATTACTTCTCTAATCTCTGCCTCTTCTTCTTCATCCTCACAGAGGACCACACCACAAGACCAAGATAAAGAGATTCTTAGTTTGAGAGGCACTATTAAAAATTTGGAAAATCCAAAAATGATGCCTTGACTACTTCTAGAGGACATGAGCAAAGGGCTGATCGACTACAAGAATAGGTAAAGATTCTGCAAGCACAAGTAAATCTTACAGATCAAGTGGCCTTTATAAAAAATCATTTATGGACCAAAATTATTGATGGCATTCATTCTCAATGGCCTTCAATTTGGATAATTTATGAACAGAGGGAGTTACTTCAAGTTGCTAGTGCAGAGATTGACAAGACTAAGAGGGAAATTGACAAAAAACCAGCCCAAGAAATCCAAATCATAGCTTTTTTCAATAGTAAAACTAGGGAAGAGTTGGAAGAATTGAAAATTGTTGATAGAACAGAAACCATTCTTCAAATCAAAAAGGTCCTGAACAAAAGAAACATAATGAGTAATCTAGAGGACCGGTGTAAAGACATGAATTTATCCATCTCAAGATTTTTAGCCAAATAAAAAACATTGTCAGAAGCAGGTTTGCCTGATATTCACGCATTGAATGACAAGTTAATGCCTCAGAAAGATTATGATCTAAAAATCAGAAATCATGCAAAAGAGCAAGCCAGACAACAACTGCCTCAAGGATCACCAACAGGTAGAATACTTCTTCAGTATTTTGAAAATATGTTCTTTTTAGATAATGAGATCAAGCATATGTTCAGTATAAAGCCTAACTTTTCCAAGTATACAGAGGCAGATGAAAGTTACAGAAAATTGAAGACTATGAAGATCCCCTCTGCAGAAAAGTGGAAAGAATTCACAGATCTGCTGTGAATTTAATAGATAAAAAACAGGAAATTCACTTGCAAATTCATTTTTTACTGTTACCTCAAATGGTAAAAATACAGGGTTAAAGTGCAGTACAACAACAATCAGTTCAAATTAGAATAATCAGTTCTATTTTTTCTTGTAAAAAGGTAACAGCTTGCAAACTGTTTTGCAGTTGTCCCTCTTTTTAAGTTTTCTTTCCTATTTTTGATTAAAACATTATCTCAATTCCTGAGATATTTTGTAAACATTTTTTTGTATAAATACTTCACAATTCAAATTATTCAGTGTGAATAAAATTTCTCAAGACAACTATAGTTCGTGCTCTCTACTTGGCATTTTAATGTTTTCTACTTTGTTCGTGCTCTCTACTTGGCCATTGGCCTGTGGGTGATATGGAGTTGTAATCTTGTGATGAATGTGGTAGTTTTGCAATGTTTCAGCTAATTTATTACCTACAAATTGTGGTCCTCCATCTGTGATTATGTCCCTTGGGAGACCATAGCGCACAAAGATTTGGAAAAGAAACTGTACTACAGAGTCCTCTGTACCTTTTGAAACTGCCTCTGCTTCGACCCACTTAGTGACATATTCGGTTGCAACTAGGATGTATGTTTTTTGGTTTGAGGGAGGACTAATAGGGCCAACAAAATCAAGTGCCCAGCATTCAAATGGTTCAATCACTAGTCGAGGGTTCAAAGGCATTTCATCAGACTGCCCAGGGCGTCCTGCCCTTTGGCAGCTATCACAGGCCTGCACGAATTTTTTGGCATCCTTAAAGATGGTAGGCCAGTAATAGCCTGTTCGTAAAACCTTATGGGCAGTTCTACGGTTCCCAGTTAGATCCCCTTCTTCAATCTTCTTATCTGTAGCTTAAGGATTCTTAATTGCCCTTTTGCTCAGATTCCATCCACTCCATCAAATCAAGCCTATACATAGCCTTAGAAGGTCACCTATCTTGCCCTTAGCACATTTGCATCTCTGAGCCTTATTTCTTAGTTCTGCTTGCCTAGAGAGTTGACTCCATTGCCCAATATTCTAGTAGATCCTTCTCGTTTACCTTGAAATCTCTTTATTCCCACCAATCTTTTAAAATCAAACCCAAATACACAATCATAGCTAGCCTAATATCTGTTACTAAAACAAAGCTAAATCATACAGAGAGATCCCTCTCTAGAGTTCAAGAAGGCTAGATATTGAATTCCCAAAGCGGTTCTTGGTTACCCCTGGTGTTCTTAACTACAAAAATCCCTATCCCACAACCTGAGAATTACTAGGGTGATAACAGGCCTTGGGGGTATTATGATCCTTGAAGGAAACTCCCACAGCTAGAAGAGTTGACAGAGAAAATTGGATCGAGTACAAAGGTGTGGTAGGTGGGTTTTACCCTGTACCAATTGTTATGGTGCATATATGATGTGTATTACAGTTTATCTTATAATTTTGTTGAAGTAGCATACAACAATTTACATAGTGATATGAGAACCACTCTCTAGAGTATACATCGATTTTGTACACATGGCTTTTGAGTTGCTTTTTAAGATATATCATTGGTGATGATCACATGATTATATAATGAACCATTAAGGTTGAATCATATGATTATTCTTCGCTAAACACAATACATGGTGCGCGTCGCTTATGCCGTGATGTTGAACGTCGCACCACAACACTTGTATTGTGTTACAATTGTTGCATTTGCTTGACGCATCCGTCGTTAATAACACGCTTTGAGAACAGGGATGCCATTGCAACGCCTTCTTCGCACGCAATCGCGACATTTCGCTCCGGCGGTTTGGGATTACACCCATTTTCTGGGATCGCCCAGGACAGCATTTCCTGGCGATTGAAAAAATTCTGGCGTGAAATTTCCAGCATTTGGTCATGCCGCCGCTGGGCGCAGGAATTTCAACAGCAAATGGTGGTTTAGCACGCTGGGGCTGGCGGTGTTCAACTGCGATGTTCTTCCGGGTTAACGGCGTGGCGTTTTAGTGCTCAAAGATTACAAAGGTTTCAGGCGTATGTCTGGCAGCGCCCGCCAGGTGATGAGTAATAGAAAATTTCCACATTTACCGGTGTTGCTTTGAACTGGCGGTTTTAATTTTACCAAAATGTACTAGTGGTCGAGAACCCATTTTCCGGGTTGGTTTTGCATAGGAGGGAAGTTTTCTTCCATTGGAGGATCATTTTGGAATTATTGGGTTGATATCAGATTTCATTTTGTTGAGGCCATTGGGATACCATCGCTGGCGTTGTTATTCCATCCTAGAATCGTTGCCTCTGCAAGGTGTCATGTTGTCTTTTGTGGCTCTTTTCAAGGAGTTTTCTTATGATTGGAGAGCGGATTCTTCCGAAGAATTTTGATCGTACATAGACTTAACTGATCCTCCTATACCTCCCAAGTAGCTGAGTGCTTTACTTCTCTTTTTCGTGATTATTCGACCATATTATTGCAGACCATATTTGTTTAGGTAATTCCCAAACCCTTTCTTGGGTTCTTCTAGTTTTTACAAGATACTAGATCTCATTATATACATGGATATAATATTAGGATCTATTTGTTCGTTATTTATAGTAACAAACTCCTCTTTATACCACACGCGATAACTTTATGCATAAATTCTCATGTTGTAGTGTTTGGGGTTTTAGCCTTTTTAAGTAATCCCAGGTGTGGAGGTCCGTTTAGCCCACCTAGTTTGGATTTGTTTCAGCTCTTTTCTTGATTTAGGTTTTATATTTATTGACCGATGTATAGGATCCAAGATAATTTTTATTTATAGCATATATTTTTGGAAACACATTTTTAGTGCATGTTTACCAAAGTCTAATTTTTGGATACACATACAGGATTGTGCTCCCATATTGGCTCACCTTGTGGATTTCGCATCCAATCTAGAAGATAGAGAAGAAGAGGAGATCAGAATGCAGAGAGGATGAGATACTCAACCATTTCGTACTCTCCATGAGCAGGCATTTCCAAGGAGGTTCAACCGATGAAAGAAGAAAGATGCAAATGAAACTCAAGAGGGTTTCAAGGAGGAAGAAAGTTGTACAAAGGAGACCTCTATAAGGTTTCAAGAGGATGAAGAAGACCCATGCACTTCCTATTATCACAAGGAAGTGAAGAGTGTGGCCACTACTTATGCATGAGATCCCAGTGAATATAGGCATTGAGCATGCCAACCTAGGTCAAGCTAAAGAGACCCCAGATCTTCCTGTTTATCCAAGTGAGAGAGAAGAAAGAAGTCCATGCAACAAAAGAGGATGATATGGTGTTAGGTTCCCTATTGTTATTCACCTTTGATGGATCACCCTTATGTATAGCGAATCTTGGGTGATGGTTGAAAGTGAATTCTTCCCACTACATCTAGTAGTGGGAAAGAGAGTAAGGGAGATCTCATGACCGCACTTGGGGGTAAGGAAAGTACCTAGTGGTTCAACCATATGAATCATGCAAGAGTATCCACTTTTTCATATTTCACTCACCTGGTAACCAAAATATTTGATAGTAGAGGATCGTAGAAGGAGAAGCCCTCTTCTCCACTTGAGGAGCCGTGTACCAAAGGCCGCTGCCAATCATGGAGGGGCAGCCATTTTACCGCAGTTGACCTGGCCAACACCATGGAGGAAGGAACTTCGTAGGGCCACACAAGATGTTCCTGTGACTCACCGAGGTATGCATGGATTTCCATTTTTATCCTTTCAAGAAATCTTATGGAAAATCTTGGGGAGTTGTCTCTGCATGGTCAAAGATCAAAACACATTGCCGATGTGGAGCAATGTGACATGCTTGTTGTTCCTGAGTTGACCTGGGTGGGTAGACAGTATCGCTCCTTGCCTTAATTGAAGTTTAGATGCAGCATGGGTAGTTATATATGCAAACTTTAGAGGGCAGTGTTGAGGTGTTGTCACCTTCTGAAGACTATTTTTCCAAAGATCTCAAGAAGGTATCCCAAATCCTCACATGAGGTGGAGAGAGATCTACTAATATTATGTCCTCATTAAAGATGCTGAAGAGAATGACTTGAGCACCTGTTATCTGATGAATGAGGGATGGAGTGGCACAGATGCCCATCTAAGATGTTGTGCAGAATAAAGTCACATTTAGACAATCTTGGTAGAGCTTGAGACCAGATCACACCTGCAGAGCAGGTGATGAGGCATGGCAGGCACCCATGGTGATAAAAGCCAACAGAAGATTTTGTTGCAGGCACCTGCAAGAAACGTCATGATATTGGCCTGACCCAGGTGAGGGAGAAGAGGAGAAGCAAGAGTTAGTTGTTAAGAGACATATTCTGGGAGAGTAAGGGCGTATTTGCTTCCATATTTGTCATGATATTTGCTGTAGAAGGAAGTTGCCATCTGGGAGGAGGAGGTTACCCTTCAGCCTTGAAGGATCATGAGAGGCTTCCATGGTGGAAATAAAGACTTCTCACATAGAAGCATGACAGGATACTGGGCATGGGAATTTCAGTAGAGCCAGGATGCCTTGTCACTAAGGCCCAAATGATGTCACTCTAGAGTATGTTCTTATTGATGGAGTAAGTCTGAGTGAGAGTATGTATATCTTCTTTTTGGCAAACATTTGTATGAGGAGATTTTCATGGGAGAATGATCCATGACCTCACTTTCAGGCCTGTCTATTATGTGTATGGTATGAACGTATTTACATTTGTTACATCGTTCCATTGAGACCGCATCTTCTGCTATCTATATGGTCAAAGGCATTGCTTCACAAAGGAGTGAAGATTATTTTTAAATATATGGTCACTTTAGGGGCTAAACTCTTTGTAATGATGATAAGCCATTCCTGCTATAACTTTAAAAGTGTATCATTGTTTCTACCATGTAAAATCGATATATATTGTTGCTTACCACCTTATAACAGATGAGAAAACATACACAAATTGGAAGTCTGATTGGAGAATAGCTTGCCGTTAATATGTTTCAAACCATCAGCTGGAAATACACGTTGTATCCACCAAGAGACTATAAGTGACTATCCGTAGTGTTCGCACACAACCTTCAAAGATCATTTCTGATTTGCATGCTATATGGCATGATGTTCCATTCATCTTAGGCGGGATGGTTTGGGTGAGCATGAGCCCATGACATTGGAGGAAGGATCCTGGAGATTCAACCTTCTTTCACACTCGAGGGAAACCATGTTGGATATTTCAAGATCAAGCATGCCCCTCCAGCACTTGTCATGGAGAGGTGGAGAGTGTGATAGGCCTTCTTCCCCGTCATGTTCATCTATTCGTCCACCTGGCTCTGTTAAGTGAGCTGGGCAGAGGGAGATTCTTCATGAGTTTCCATGTTGAGGGTCACTCATTTTATATGGATGATAGCTTGGGGATGGAGGTTTCACTTGTGTAGTTGAAAAATTTCCATGAATTTCTGGATAAACTCATGTTTGCATGTCTTGAAGTTCAGATGATAAGGCCCCTGAGCATAGTTACTTTATGGATGATAGCCATTTGGGATGTACACCAAATGCTAATTTTTTTCTCTGGGAGGCATTATGAGCTTCATTATTGAGACATCATCTTATTCCTTGAGAGCTCATCATATGAGGATGCTATAGAGGGAGAGAAGGACATCACTGCCCCATCTCACATTGCTTTGCACAGAGACCACAGACCATAGCATTCCCAAAACAATGAAGGAGCCAGGAGAGAATTTTGACATTACACTTCCCAGTGACTAATAAATGGAAAGACTTATTTATTCAATGAGATGAAGACCAGAACCACAAGGTATGAGTGGGGCATTCTAGTGGCCGGATTTTACTTTCCATGTATGAACATGAGGAAGGCTCATGCTGATTCACCAAGCTGACCAAGTCAACAACGTTAGAAGGTGGATGAGTAGCTTAGATAGAGCCATAAATGCAATGCTGGGGCTGAAGGAAACCATGTGGTGTTGGAAACCCCAAAGGATGGTGTTAGCTCTCTATACTAATAGGTGTCATTTTTCATGATTGTCTGATTGGAACTATGGAATATGTTCAAACTTTTTCTTGAGCAAAGGTGTTCCATATTCTTGAAAAACCAAAAAATCAAAAAATTTAAAAAATGTAAAGAGGGTATACCCTAAAGAAAGATCAAAGGGTAAGAAAAATAAAAGTACAAAAAGGAAAGAAAGAAATTTGTTCTAAGCAGAAAAATACATTGCTGAAAGTGTGCAAATCCAAATGCCACTACTATTTCATTTTTGTAATAAAGCAATTGTGTGTAACTTGTCAAACCTTTGCCACAATTCATGAATAAGTCAAATCATCGTTTTAAATCATATGGCTTACTCATATTTCAATTTCATGTTGTAGATTAGAAAATAAGATCTGACTAAGTCACTTAATCTCTTTGGGTATAAGTAGATAGGTAGAGTTAATAAAAGGTGCTCAACAAGCGTTAATCTCAGAGCTCTGAGATGTAATATTAAGGGTAGATTTAGATAGTTTTTCCATGTAAAAAGAAAAAGATTGAAAGGGTTTAAAGTCTAAATGCACCCTAATAAAGAAGAGAAATGGTAGTGTTACAGATAGGGTAGGCAGATGGTGGCCAGCAAGTATCTGATGAATGATGCTCATACATGTTTTTGATCCTTTACTTTCATCATAAGTACCAAAGGTGAAATACATTGGAAAATCTCAAGAAGTGTCAAACTCATTAACTTCCCTCATCACTTTTCCCTCAAGAGTTTTACTAATTTCCCCCCAAAAGGTCACAAGGTATTTGGAGATCAAAATACCTAAGGCATTTCCTTGACTTCGGAGGGACCCGACCCTCACTTAATGATCAAAAAGACCTAAGCACTTGAGATAATTCATCATTGTTATCTTCCATATTTAACTTTTTCCTAAGTAAAATCCTATTTTACTTAGAAACTATGCAAAATTCCACAAATTCTCAAAAATAACTTGTTATTCTAAGTTTAAGTCAAGCTGAAGATAAAATGTTGCAATTTACTTCACAAGTTATCACTTTCTTAGATGTACAAAAATGTTTTGATTTTCCTTTGTCCTTTGCCATATTAACATTTAAATCTATTATATTAAATCCCTAGTGAAATACTCCTTTCCTAAGTATATAATTCCCTTTTTTTTATAAATATCCCAAAAACCCATTTATTATAATGTTTACCACATTATATCCCGCACAATGAAAATAAAACCCCGCTTTATAAGCCCTTTAAGTTAAATATATCTTTATAATATAACCGCCCCTATGGTAAGTTAATTGCATATATTTAGCTAAATACATAATAAAATTATTTATCCAAAAAAGCGTTAAACATATGGTGTATATGTTTAATAACAAAGAAAAATAATCCTAAGTTTTATGCCAACGTGGCTTGTCCACTTGGCATTTCCTCGATGATTAAAACCCCACGCCCACCCCCCCCCCCTTCATTATTTCCCCGCCGCTAAATATCCCCCGGAGCGATTAAATAAAACATTTAAAAGTGTTTAAAAGTCCGACGGGCCCACATGAACCCCCGCCTATCTCCCCATCGCCCCCGCCCGTTGATCGCCCCGCATCAACGACCGCCGTTGATCCCCGTCACCATCCCGTGTGCTTTTTAACCAGCTTCTGGGGATGGGTGGTTTTGAATAGTCAAACCATCCACGTGGCAAGAAACCCGTGGAATCGCCGCCCTCCGATAAAAACCATCCTTTTCACTCAAAAGCGTGTGTGCGGGACTCCCGTCACCGCTTACCACCCGACCTTGTACACGCTACCTCCCGTACGTCAATGATGTCATCACTCTCGAAAAATAAAAAATACTTTTAAACTTGCGAAAGTTTATTTTTCTCGGTTTTTCGGCTATTTTCATTATTCCGAGAATGACAGCGTTCCCCGCCGCGATTTTCAAAATTTCCACGTAATTGATCATTCCGCCCCAAAAATTGGCCGCGCCTCGTGTTGAAGAACAGTCCCGCCATCACTGCCACCGTTAAAGAACCGCTTCCGTCTAAAAGCATGTATTTATCATTTACGCCCGACCGGCAAGTAAACTCGCTTTCCTTTGTTTTTTTCGCTGAAAAAAGTGCTAAAAATCATCACCGAGTCCCTTCCCCCGGAGATTTTAAACCGTGAAATTGCCTCCGAACCTCGCAAATTGCTCCAATTTTCATTTCAAGAACTTCGCCCCTACTTCCGTGAAGAAAATCAAAAAACCTCCATTTTGGAATCTGACAAGAACCAAATGGAGGTCCCACAATTTCTCCACACGCCCATTGAATGCCCTCACCATGAATTGGACTATTTACCTCCGATAGATGAAGATTTCCAAATCAAAGACCCGCATTTCGATGAAAGTCCCTATTGAGCTATTGTCGCCCAGCATCTAATACCAAAGGGGCAAGATCTTATAGGTTGTGGGAATCCAATCTCCCAAGGTATCTTATTCTTCAGCCTTATTTTCCCGTAAATCATCTAATATCAAAGCCATTCCAACTATAATCCCACGCAGAAAATATTAGCTCCCCGATCGTAAAAGTGTTCGTTTCCCATCACCTGGTCAGCTATCAATTCCATATTGTACTTTCAACTGCATCAAGAGCAGCACCATTGTCCATGAAGGATTGATTGAGAAAATCCGGTGCAATTAACCCCGCAGAGGCTAAAATCATGTCAGCATTTCATGTTACCTCGAGCATCACCAAAAAAGGTCTCCTCAAGGGTTTTTACTATTTCAGCATATCAAAGGCTTCATTGTAAATATAATATCTTTTGTCTTAGACTTCCACAACACCATGGAATATGTGGATGAGATAACTCTGCTTTGCTATCCATTTTTACTCCTCGGGAAACCTCTCAAGATCAACATGACTTTGCTTCCTTCATAGCCAACAAGATTCATGATCAATTCATAAGGCTAGACACCGAAAGTACCGTTACCTCCGTTATCTATCATTCCATGATCTATTGCATGACAGGGTTCTCTTCCCGCCTGTAAACTTGATGCCAAGGAAACTCACATCACCACATTTTGGTCCCCCATCATTCATTTTTCCCTCCGATTCTCCCTACTCCTACTCGTAATTCATTGACCAGTTTATATCCCCCAGAACAATTTTGTTAACAGGAATTCTTCCCGAGACTCAAATAAATGAAATTTTAAAAGACTCAGTAATTATTTCAAAGAGTTATAAGGTTGTAGATTGGTACTTATATCAAAACCAGAGCAAATTATCAGGATCATGGATGCACTACATCCATTCAAGGCCCAGATATGTACCATCGAGAATTTTTGCCTTGAATACTTTAGCAGATGAACAATTCATGTAGATCCATTTCTCAGCAATGTAAAAGAAAGCCCGCTTAAGGATCAAAATGCTAATTAGGTCCTCTATCCTAATTCTAGGGAGGTCAGAGAGAAGCAAAATCTATTAGACAAAAAGTTCTTACACCCTTCCGTTGGGTTCCTTATGACCCAGCTGGTTTTATTTGTGTGAAAAGAGATTAAATAATAAACTTATCCCCTTTATATACACCACAAGATTCTCGATCTAGGAAAAGTATGCCAATCAAGATGAATGGATTGAAGGAACACTTGTTGAGGAAGAAAGTGAAACCGACAATTGAATAAAATGATGAAAGATGTTGAGAAAACTTTGACCTAGAATCTTATGGTCGAAAGGTGTACCTTACATTGGCACTTCCTCAAAGAAGAATCCTGCTGTGCCAAGCATTACAGAAAGCAAACAAAGAAGCAGAAATAGAACCCAAGGGTAAGGAAAGGAACCTCGTAATCCAGTTATTGAACCTTTGGTCATGGCAGAAAAACCACAAGACTTCCAAGGCATCGAACAATCACGGTGCTTCTCCTTAATACCGAAACAGCACATCCAAATTCCGTAGATGCAAACTCCACCGAATGTGGAAATAGGGAAAAAGAGGCTAGCTCCGTATACCACACCTTCAAAAGGAGCCTCACAAAGCTTATCAAACTAAAAAACACAAATCGATCCAATTTCCGCAGGTAGAAATTATAGATGAAGTATTTGATGACAAGGAAGATAGGCCAAGAAACCGGGCACAGCAAGGAAACAAACATAAGCGAAAGGGAAAGCTTCTACAAAAGCAATTACACCGAGGTATCTTCTTTCAGACCACTAAAGACACATCGGAGACATTGTGAAAGAACCTTCATTAATATAAAAACAAAGAATGATCCATTGAAAATGAAGGTATATGATCAGACATGCAGATGGCTCCTCATAATCAAGAAAGGCTAATGTCGTTGACCTTTCAAGGTAAAATGATGAGCCACTTCAAAGCAAAGGTGCCAAAGCCAACTTCAGCAGATGACATCGAACAAATTCTTGGAAGTTTTAGCAAAGGATATCCATCCCCCTAACCGTATAGAGCTACACAGAGCAACCGGGGAAATGGTTTATTCTACTCTCACCAACAAGGCCATGGCGCCTTTAACGCTCAGGATTCTTTTTTTGAATACACCATCGCACAATTGGAAATTGGAGAAGGCCCCCCACAAAGCAAGGATAATAGAATAAAAGCTCGGGAGGAGATAATTATTGTTTTAACACAATCCCGCACATTAAAGGTATTGGAGGCATTATAAAGAAAGAGGATGATATAGCGTACCTAAAATGGTCACTTAAACTACCACTTTCGAGGCACCCTCGTACCTGTAGTTGTAAAAGGAAATTAAGGAAGAAATGATGGAGTTGCTCCCGAATATGACCGAGCGACTAAATGGAAATGAGAAGGGAAATTGGAAAGTATTGCAGAATGAAACTACTTCTGCGTACTTCAACAACAGTACTACAACAACAGCAACAGGAGCACAGTCATCTCAAGTGAATACCGTTTGAGTTCGAGGACTTAATAAACAAATGGAGAGTTTGCAATCGAGGGCCCAACTCAAGAAACTAAATTGCAATTAGTAAATGGAGAAAAAATATGACATATCTAAAAAGACAAAATGATAACACCAAAGAGATAAAAAGATTAAAAAATTGGTTGAGGCTTTGGAAAAGGATCTTTTCGAAAAGCCTCTAAAGGAAATAAAATGACATTCTTTGGGGTAAACATCATGAGTTAATAAAGGTCATATGGCCCTCCATTCAAGCCATTCTTTGAACAAAATGAGTCAAGTTAAATAGCCCAAGAAGAAATAAACAAAGACCAAATTAACTAAGAGGCGAGTTCACAGCCCATCACCTCATTCAATTTTTGAATTCCGTAACAAAGAAATGTGCCTTGCATTGTTAGGAATTGATGACAGATGTGCTAGCTTTGGAAGCAAAGAGAGTTTTCACCACAAGAGACTTTCATGCAAAATTTAGAAAGAAAGCAAAGACATTTTTGGGTTGATATCAACATTTTCGCAGAGTAGCTTCAAGCTTTGTCGATAGTGGGTTACCAAGTCCCATGCTCACGAAGATCAAATATTATACTTGGAAACCTATGAGAAGAGAATAAGGGCCTGGGTGCTAAAAACACAAATGATTGTTTCACTAGTTTGCCTAATCAACATTACCAACCTTAGAAAAGTATCTATGAT
Organism: Pinus albicaulis; assembly: GCA_034641835.2. Lineage (NCBI taxonomy): Eukaryota > Viridiplantae > Streptophyta > Pinopsida > Pinales > Pinaceae > Pinus > Pinus albicaulis. The sequence goes on from JAXQQM020064877.1 coordinate 47,770, forward strand.
AAAGAGGAATTTATTTCATCCTGAACATGAAATAAAAATATCTATTTCCGAATGAGGCCACCTTTTATAAACTATCACATGAAACTTTAAGGAAGCTCGTAAGAACTACATACGTATAATCAATGGTGTAAAGGGAAATGTTGGAAATTTGTGAAAAGTTGTTTTCGTGATGAGATTTTATCTTTACTATCAAGTAAATGGTAAAACAGAAGACAGAGTGAAAGAGTATCATGAAAAGGTTAAAGAGTATCCGTAGAAGCTGTGAGTGTCCAACAATCCAAAGAAATGATTAAGGGACAACATAGAGCCCTATTTTACAATTTATACCTCCAAAGACGTCCACGAAGAAAGGAACAATAATACTCAGCTACCCATTATTCTATCCACGAGACCATTTGTCTCTTTGTTTGTTTGTAAATAATGCTTCAAGCTCAGGTTATTGGCTAAGATAGTAAAAGATTGTTTAAGATTATTTTGTAGAGCAACAAACCCTCAGTATATTTAGGTACCCCATTACTCTATCGTAATACTGAGATTTTCTGGTCAAAAGCATTTTTTGGAGAAATTTTTCGTATTTCATCGGATGACGATTTAAAGCACCGGACTTGTTGCAGATTCATGTGTTGACTCACATTTCAATAAGTTTTTCTACCTCTTCTATTCGAAATTTTATAATAATATAATACCATCATATCCATTTCTCGAATAATTTACATAAAGGATTGAAACAAGACTTCATTTACTGTACTCGTTTTCAAATGTTATTATTCTTAATGTTTTCTTCTAAATTAGTTATAAGCATGAATTCTTAAATGCTCTTGCTTTGCTAATTTAAACATTGTTGATTACTATAATAAAGAATTCTTCATTGCTCTTTGTTTGTAGTCATCTCTATTTCTTTCTTTTGGACATGGTGAAAGATTCTCTATCGCCTTTCATCCCTTCAAAATCATCCTATCCACTTTAAATTTCAAGGATTGTTTCTCTGTCAGCTATCTTTTCCCCGTAATACCATCTTGTGCTTAGAATAGAAATCCAAGAAAGCCATCCTTTGACCCATAGCCCAATGGACCTAGCTCTCAACCTTGCCCTTTAGTCGGGATTCCACCATTTTCACGAAACAAACTTTGAATCTACAACTAGCCTAAAACCTTCCAAGAACAAAGATAAATCATAAAGAGAGAGTTTCTCTCTGGATGCAGAGACAGAAGCGGACTTCGCATTCAAAAGGTTGGCTTGTGGTTACCCCTGCATACTTTCCTCTACAACTTCTAGGAAAACCCGAGTGATAACATAGTGGCGACCATACTGGGATCTCAATCATTTTTACTTATTAATATTGTTCAAATATAAGCTGCAGACAGAAATCAAGATCATCTGCAGCCTTTGAAATTGCTTTTGCCCCGCAATTTCAAAAGTAAATAAAAGTCGCTTCAAATACTATCTCTCGATTTAGATTATATATTGAATCCTTTAGTTTCAAATTTTCAACTTCCGTATCTTCTGTTTAGCTGTGATTTTGAGGAAATATTAATAACATATCATTATTTTCAAGAATTGTAGAAGTTGTATTTATTTTTCAATTAAAACCTAAAAATCCAAAAACACATAGTCTAAGAAACTGGCTTCGTAAAGGATTCGACATACCAGGTCAAACCCCACCCCAATCCACCACCAATATTTCTGAAAATCCTAATCCTATCTCCTAGGATTCTCAGAAGACAAGGAAACAAGAAAGTTCTTAAAGAGGAATTCAAGAGAGCACAGAAGTTCTCAGACTACTTCTAGATCTCAAAGATTAGTTCTGTGAAAATTATTTAATGATGACATTCCTTTTGATGCGTATCGTAAAACATCTGTCATGGAATTTTTCTCGTAGACTGAATTATCTAGATTAGTTCCGCATCCTTGTTCTTTGAAGATTTGCAAGACAGATTTGTTTTACATCATCTTGACAGAGAATTGCATAACTCCATTCGGGCCTCGAGCAAACCTTTAAAGAAAGTTCAAACATTTCGTGATTATCGAAGCTTCTGCGAGTTCGGTTGTTTTTTCCCAAGCTTTTCAAACACCTTGCCACACCTCCTACCTCTTCATCTCCTCCTCGCTAGACCATCTTCTCTTCTCCCCGCTAGACCATCTACTCCTCGTTATCCCACTTTATCTTCCAATGGCTAATCGATATGCCCTTTTATTAGGCTACCGCCCAACCCTCCAGCCTTACCTCGTGATTACCAGCAAGATCACATCCTTTTTGATGGATCGTGTACTTATACAACTCAACAACACGCTCAAAAGGATGACAGACATTTTTGAGTTTTATGAGATTGATACCGATAATATCCGTATGAGAATTTTCGTTCGTAGTCTCACCGGAGAAGTTAGGACTTGGTTTAGGGGCCCTTGGTTCTCGATAGCATTACGTATTTAGAAGCTTTGTATAGAGAATTTCTCATCGCATGGGAGAAAAAGAAGGATCCTCTTTCAGATCCTTTCGTAATTTGAAAAATTAAGAAGAAGACCAAACGAAACCTATTATCATACCATAAGATTCAATGAATCATACTCACCTCAAACCTAAGACCCCACCCAACAACGTTGGTTAAATTTCCGTATGGTTTTGACTCCGATATAGCTTATTCCCTCGTGTGAAAGAGCTCCTCAAACATTGGGGAGAAATGCGGTGCATCGTGGTGAGTGCGTATAAAGCAAATCCGATAGAAAACGCAAGCGTAGCTAGGCGCAGAGAAGAATGCCTATGAATGAAGAACCTTCGCCTTAGCAAGAATGGATAATCATTAAAGGTATGGAAAGATTAGAGACAGAGAGAAACCATTGAAAGAAAATCTTCACTGAGCAACTGCAATACAAAAAGAAACCCAAACTTTAGGAGAAATCTTAATATTGGAAAGAATGTTCCCGATCAAAACATTAGGCCACCTTCCAAGAAAACTTTGTTGAAGGTTCAACCTCCGAAGAACCTGGCGAAGATGTCGAACAACAATGTAGATGATGGACAAAGCATGAACCGTAAGTCTTCCCATCCCGTAGGATGATCAAGAGAATCATATCCCCGAAACGTTCCAAACCTGTCGCTGGTGAGACTTTTGATTTCAAGGAAGGCTATGACAATGGAAGAATTGGCGTTCATAAACAAGACAACTTGAGAAGTAGAAGGATTGATGTACCGTAAAATAAATAAACAGAAACACAAAACAAACGGTCAAAGGTAAAATAAAATATCTCCACAAAACATTCTCCGTACAAATTTTTGTTCAGAATAACTCCCGCTCAAATCCAATAATTGAAGATGTCTCTGATAACCAACCAATCAATAAAACAATTCCGTTACTTTTCCCTCCTAAGGAAATGTAGAAGACACAAATAGAGTTAGTCCTAAACACTTAAAACGAAACTTCATTCAAGAAAAAGAGAAAAATATTGAAGACTCAAAAAACAAGAGAAGATCCAACCGTGCAAAACATTAAAACTCAAACGAAAAACCTTAATCTAGAGGTCGAAATAGGAAAATCAAGATAGTTGTTCCTTTATCAGACTGGATAAACATGATTTCTATAGAAGTCGACGCCAAGTCCCTAAATATTAACATTACCGGATTGGATGATTCGGTAAACATTCTTGATGAGATCAACCCAAATTTCTTTTCGTTCCCGAGGCTACTGTATAAACGGTGTAGAAAGTGGAGTAGAACCTCCTCCATTTTACGTAAGTCTGGATGAAACATGACAAGATACTCCATAATGCAATGCTTGGATTCGGGAGCATCTCATACAATTGACGTCAAAAGCAAGAATGGCAGATTAACGGATATCACCGTACCGTACAAAGATTTGTTTTCATTTAGATTCTAGTCGTGCAAAATGTTTAGGTTTGATTAAAGATTTGTGTGTTACTTGGCACAACAATTTTCAAGTCTGCTTGATGGACATAGTAGTGGTCACGATATTCCACCCAAATACAGTATGTTATTGTTCAGATCTTGGGGTGTTAAACTTGGAGGGTCTATCCACAGACATGTCATATGCAAATTATTTCAGATTATTGCACTTTAAAAGAACATAGTAGATAAACCTTGATGAAGTACTTAGTGAGCAGCTGAGAAGCCTGGAAACTTCCGTTTACTCGAGACATCTTCCGACATGGATTCTTTTATTTTCATATAATGCCGAGCCTTACCCTCCGCATCGAAATAGAAGCCCAATTGGAAATCATAAACAAAACCACCGTTAAAATTGAAGAAATTTAAAACAAAGAAACACCGTATGATCAAGAAAGACCCGAAAAAACCAAACAACTAGCTCCCCACAATAAAACACTAAAACAATTGATGAAGATTATGAACATGAAACAAGTAATATTTAGAGTTTGATGGCTCAAGAACAAACTAGTGTGATTGGGATTTGGTTACATAATGTTGAAAATAATCACGCAGGGTCAAGTGCTTATAAAGTTGAATTTCAAATGCACCAACAACATGGCAAAGAGGCACGAAGCTCTTTATTAGGGCTTAAAACATGCCAAGCAGCTAGGAGCTAATAGGGTATCAATCATAGGAGACTTTAAACTAATTATTCAACAGATTAGCCGGAGAATGTTCAACAAAAGAAGACTTGGAGACCGAAATAATACAGAGACAAGCTGTGGAAATTCTCAACACATTTTTACAAGCCCAACTTGCCAAGATTCCTGTGAAAACAAAATTGCATGCCCACAGCTTAGCAATGTTTCTATGGTACATGCAAAGTTTGACCCTAATCAGAGTCAGCTTTCACCGAGATTAGGCAAGGTGCCTCGCAATACCTGTACAATCTTTTGAATTGGCAAGTATTTGAGAATAACAACTCAACTAATAATTTTTGACACTTCGAAAACGAGTTTTCTAAACCGTAATATAGATGAAGACACAATCATTATTGAAAACGGATCGAAGAAAAAGAACAAAAAAATAAATATCAAGAGAAAAATGCACCATATGCCGCATCCAACCAATATCTACCGAAAAGACATGCAAAATTTGAAACATATGGAATTGACGAGATCATAGAATATGAAATTGCAAATCAACAATTTGAAAGATAATCACTTACCTAAAGGATTGTCCCTAAAGATCCGTTCGACTCAAATGATATTCCATTCGCACCTAAAATGGAACCTCCGTGTCTTCAACATATGGAAGAATGTAACTTAGGAACCCCGCAAATCCCAAAATGGTCAAGTTGTCCAAGTCTCTTCCAAAAGATCAAAAGGTTAAATATGTTGAACTATTGTAAATAATTCCAGGATGTTTTTGCCTGGAGTTATGGAGACCTCAAATCTTATGATACATCTATCATTCAACACACTATACCTTTAAAACCCCACTGTAAACTCTCAAACAAAAGCTTAGGAGAACAACCCCGTTTATTACCTCAATTGAAAAGGAAATCAAAAGTGATGTTTTGGGTTAAAGGATTATAGCTCATCGCATTTTCTGCACGGGGTTTCAAACGTGGTACCAACAAGAAAGAAGACAGAGAAATGAGATTGTGTGTCACTTAAGAAATTTGAATAAAGTTTCTTTGTGTGATAATTATCCCTTCCACGAAAAATGGATCATATTCTCATAAAGGGTAGTAGATCTTCTAGAATATCACTACTGATGATTTCCTTTGTGGTACAATCAGACTGGTTCATCCGATGATCAAGATGAAGCAAAGATTCACAACACCATGGGGTACGTTTAAATATGTCAAAATGCCATTTGGGCCTAAGAACGGGGTGAGCTACCTTTCAAAGAGAAATGGATATTGCTTTTGCTAAAGAGACATATATGATTTTCTAGTTATTTATTTAGATGATTTGACCTGCTCTTTTCAAAACAGATCAAGATCATTTAGATCACTTAAGTGCAAGTGTTTATAAAGTGCGTAAAATATGGAATTCTTTTGAACCCTTGGCAAGTCATTGTTTGGTTTGGAAGAAGGAAAGTTTTCAGGACACATTATTTCTAAGATGGTATTAGGATTAATCTTAAAAAAATTCAAGCAATTTTGCAAATACCCCAAATTTAAACATAAAAAAAGAGTTAAAAAAGTACTCATAGGAAAATTAATTTCTTGAGGAAGATTTATTTCTAGTTCAGTTAAAAGAGTTACTTAGATTACTAACTAACATGTTGAGGAAAGATTCAAGCATTAACGGATCGTAGAAGCAAAATAATCATTCAGCCTGAAATGGCTTTAACAAGGACACCGCTGACTCATCCTAAATTTGATAGGAGACTTAATATTTTTTTCATTTGCTTCTCGAACACATCACAGCATCGTTTTACTTCAAAAGAGGACCAAGGGTGAAAAGCCAATATCATTTTTTAGTAAAGCAATCGTAGGATGTGATCTCTAAAGTACAATATTATGGAAAAATGTGCTTTGTATCGTGTAAAAGTAATCAAAGATTTCGCAGTCTACATATTATATTCTCATGTGATACCAGTGCCTAATGCGTAGCTAAAGATATTTTGACTCAAGATGGCATTGAAGGTAAACGAGGTAAGTGGATAGCTACCATTTTAGAATATGATATTGAGATTAAGCCAACAAACTCGATAAAAGCAACAATAACAACCTGCGTATTGCAAAACTAACTGCCAAGCCTTAGACATCAATGAACCTGACAACGAGCAAGGAGATGGCGACTCCTCGATTTACCAAGATTTCTTAGATTCACCCCGTATACCGATATAATTCATGTTTTATTAAACCTACAAGCTCCTCCGTAGTTGTCCAACCAAGAAGATTTTTAAAAATGACATCTTTGAAATATTGTATTTTAGATAGCACTCTATTTTGGAAAAATCATGAAGGAATCTTGTTGAATTGTCCTTTAAAAGATGAAGCCGATAAAGTGCTTAATGTAACTTCATGCAGGGATTGTGGAGGACATTCTACCGGAAATCTACTGCAGACAAAATTTATACGGCTTCTACCGGCCAACTTATTCTTCCTGATGTTAAGAATTTGTAACAAGTTATTTATGTCATATTTCAGTAAAAAGAAAGTTAATACTACTGTTTTAAAACCAGTTTGCCGTAAAAGACCTTTTCAACAATGGGGGTTAGATTTTATTGGGAGAAATTTCATCCCTCTTTCCTTGGCAACATGTATGGATTTTTTAATCAAGCATCGACTACTTTACTAAATGGATTGAAGCCATCCGCATGTAGACACCTAATGATTCCGTAATCATAGGGTTTTTTAGAAACCAACATACTTTCAAGATTTTTATTGTCTTAAAAGATTATGGCCGTACACGTCGTCGTATTTAAATCGAAGAAAATGATTAGTTTCTGCCATAAATATCATAATACTTTAGGCCATTCGTGTTTTCATTACCCTCGTGGCAATGGGACTAAAGGCATCCTCCAATAAAAGCTTGATCAATATCATTAAGAAATTGTTGGAGGAAAATAAAAAGGTCTGCACAAGAAATCCTGTTTCTTCATCATTCTGTGTAACCATATAAGGCATGGCCTCACACTAAGAACGGTTGGGATGAGTCCATGTGGAGTGAAGCGAGGGTCTGAGCTTGTTAATTCTGTCTGTCTTCATGGGAATCCCTCGTTATGAAATTATTTGGGGAGGCTCAAGGGAGCCAGCCTGACATCATGAAGAATTAATCAAACGATCCACCGCAACAAAAACTGTGGAAGAAGTATACCAAAGATCACAAGTCTTGCGTAGAAAAGCTAAAGAAAATGTTTGATAAAAGGACTAAAGAAGAGGATTTTCAATTAGGAGACAAGGTCCTAAGATGGGATTCTAGAAGAGAAGAAAAAGGAAACATGGAAAGTTTGATTTCTTGTGGAAAGGGCCTTATATCATTCATGCCTTGTGTGGAAACAACACTTACATTTTGAAGGACTTGACAATCTCGTAAGTTGAAGAAGGACTACCAATGGTCGAATGCTCAAGCATTATTTTGATCCAATTTACTAGAGTGTTTTAATGTTTCTAACTTGTACATAATATATTGTTTTTTTTTGTTTGTTTTGTTTTTGTTAATGCAACTTTTTGATTGATGTAGATCAGTAAAGTTGAAGCCGAAGTGAAGGCCCTAAGCTCAAGAGTTTCATCATCATATGTAAAATAAAGCTACCGTAAGAAGGAAAATTTCATACTTTCAATAGAAGACTTTTTGAGGTATCCACCATTGCTCTTGACTTTCCACAAGGGTGCAATCCATCTCCAAGTGGAGCCGTTGTTGGGGCCTCCTATACCAATAGGTGTCATTTTTCATGATTGTCTTGATTGAATTATGGAATATGTTCAAACCTTTTTTCTTGAGAAAAGGTGTTCCATATTCTTAAAAAACCAAAAAATCAAAAAATTTAAAAAATGTAAAGAGGGTATACCCTAAAAGAAAGATCAAAGGGTAAAAAGAATAAAATGGTCAAAAAAGTGAAAGAAATGAACCCTAAGCAAAAAATAGACCAAGGAAAGTGTGCAAATCCAAATGCCACTGCTATTTCATTTTTGTAATAAATCAATTGTGTGCAGCTTGTCAAACTTTTGCCACAATTTATGAATAAGTCAAACTGTTTAAACTTGGCTTAGTCATATTTCAATTTCATGTTATAGATTAGAGAATAAATATCTAGCCAAATAGTTTAATCTTGGCAGATAAGTAGCTAGGTAGAGTTATTAAAAGGTGCTCAACAGTTTAATCTGAGCCCTTGGATGTAATAAGGGTAGAAATAGATAGATTCATCATGTAAAAAGAAAAGATTGATCAGGGTTTGCAAGTCTAAATGCACCCTAATAAATAAGAGAAAATGGTAGTGTTAAGTAGATAGGGTAGGTAGATGGTGCTGCAAAATGTTATCTGATGAATGATGTTGCTACATGTTTTTGATCATTCACTTTCATCACAAGTACTAAAGCAGGAAATACACTGGAAAATCACAGCAAGCAAAGTCAAATTCATTAACCTCCCTCATCATTTTTTCCCCTCAAGAGTTTTACTAATTTCCCCAAAAGTACTAAGGTAATTTGAGATCAAAGGGGCTCAAGGCATTTCCTTGACTTCTGGAGGGACCGGACCCTCGACCTAATGATCAAAAAGACCTAAGCACTTGAGATAATTCATCATTGTTATCTTCCATCTTTAACTTTTTCCTAAGTAAAATCCTATTTTACTTAGGAAACTGATGCAAAATTCCATAAAAATTCCTCAAAATAACTTGTTATTATAAGTTTAAGTGTTGAAGATAAAATGTTGCAATTTACTTCACAAGTTATCACTTTCTTAGATGTACAAAAATGTTTTGATTTTCCTTGTCCTTTGCCATATTAACATTTAACTCTATTATATTAAATCCCTAGTGAAATACCCTTTCCTAAGTATATAATTCCCTTTTTTATAAATATCCCCAAAACCCATTTATTATAATGTTTACCAAAGTATTATATCCCCGCACATTGAAAATAAAAACCCCGCTTTATAAGCCCTTTGGTTAAATATATCTTTATAATATAAATCCGCCCCTATGGTAAGTTAATTGCATATGATTAGTTTACCATATAATAAAATTATGTATCCAAAAAGCGTTAAACATATGGTATATATGTTTAATACCAAAGAAAAATAAATCCGAAGTTTTATGCCAACGTGGCTTGTCCACTTGGCATTTCCCTGATGATTAAAACCCCACAGCGACCCCCCATTTCCTTCGTTCTTTCCGCCAGTTAAATATCCCCCGGAGCGATTAAAATAACATTTAAAAAGTGTTTAAGAGTCCGACGGGCCCACATGAAACCCCCGCCTATCTCCCCATCGCCCCAGCCGTTGGATCAGCATCCCGCAGATCAACGGCCAGCGTTGATCCCGCTGCCCATCCCGTGTAAGTTTTTTAACCAGCGGGGGATGGGTGGTTTTGAATAGTCAAACCATCCACGTGGCAAGAAACCTGTGGAATCGCTGCCCCTTCGATAAAAACCATCCTCGACCAAAAGCGGTGCGGGGACTTCCCGCTTACCGCTTACCACCCGACCTTGCACACGTCACTCCCGTACGTCAATGACGTCATCCCTTGAAAAAATAAAAAACTCTTTTTAAAGCCATTTTTCGTGTTTTTCCTGTTCTTTTCGTTATTCTAAAAACGACAGAGCTCCCGCTGCGATTTTCAAATTTTCACTGTAATTGATCATTTCGCCCCAAAATTCTGCTGCGCCCGTGTTGAAGAACAGTCCCGCCATTACCTGTTACCTGTTAAAGATCCAGCTTCCTTCTAAAAGCAGGTATTTATCCTTTACGCCCCGACTGCAAGTAAAACTCAGTTTCCTTTGTTTTTTTCGCTGAAAAAGTGGTTAAAAATCATCACTGAGTCCTCCCTAGAAATTTTAAACCTGTGAAATTGCTCCCCGAACCTGCAAATTGTTCCAATTTCCTTCATTTCAAGAATCCCGCCCGGCCCGTGAAGAAAACCAAAAACCTCCATTTTGAATCCACAAGAACCAAAATGGAGGCCCCGGCAGCTCTTAATATCACTCCATTGAATGCTCCTCACCGTGAATTGGACTATTTACCTTTGATAGATGAAGATTTCCAAATTAAAGATTTGCATTTTGATGAAAGTCCCCTATTGAGCTATTGTCGCTGCAGAGACGAATACTCAAAGGGGCAAGATCTTATAGGTCTGTGGGAATCCAATCTCCCAAGGTATCTCATTCCTTCAGTCCTTATTTTCTTTGAAATCATTCATTACTGTCATTCAAACTATGATCCCACACAGAGGGCTGTATTAGCTCCTGATCAAAGTGTTTTGTTTCCCATCACTCCCCAGGCTATCAATGCCATGTTACACTTTGAACCAGACCAAGAATTAGCACCATTGTCCATGGAAGGACTGATTGAGAAAACTAAGCAATTAACCCCAGAAAAGCTAAAATTCATGTGTCAAACTTTCATGTTACCTGAGCATCAGCCAAAAGAGTCTCCTCCCTATGGTTTTTGCTATTTCAATACATTGGGAAGGCTCATTGTAAATATAATATCTTTTGTCTTAGGATTCAACACCAGTGAGTATGTGGATGAGATAACCTTGGCTTTGCTATCCATTTTTACTCTTGGGCAACCTCCTGAGATCAAATATGACTTTGCTTCCTTCATAGCCAACAAGATTCATGATCAATTCATAAGGCTAGATACTGAAAAAGTTTTTAAGTACTCCTCCGTTATCTATCATCTTATGATCTATTATCAGTCAGACAGGTTCCCTTTCCCTGTGCAGAAACTTGATGCCAAGGGAAATCCCAGGTCAGTCATATTTTGGTCCCCCATCATTCATTTTTCCTCTGATTCTCCCTACTCCTACTCAGAATTCATTGACCACTTTGTATATCCTGCAACAATTTTGTTAACAGGAATTTCTCCCCCGAGACTCAGTAATGAAATTAGAAAGACCTTGCAACTGTCAAAGAGTTATAAAGTTGGGGATTGGTATTTGTATCAAAACCATACAGTCATCAGGATTTATGGATGTGAATTACGTCCATTCAGGTTACCCAGATATGTGCCTATGAGGATTTTTGCCTTGGAATACTTCAGGCAAATGAACAATTCAGATGTGATCCATTTTTGTAATGTAAAGAAGAAAGCTCGATTAAGGATCAAAAGTCAATTAGGTCCTTTCATCTGCAACTCTAGGGAGGCCGAGAGAGAGGCAGAAAATATATTAGAGAAAAAGTTCCAAACATCTTTCCGTTGGGTTCCTTATGACCCAGTTGGTTTTATTTGTGAAAAGAGATTAAAGAATAAATCATCCCCTTATATACACCACAAGATTCCTGATATAGAACAATATGCCAATCAAGATGGATGGGTTGAAGGAACACTTGTTGAGGAAGAAAGTGAAGCTGACAAAATGAATAAAATTATGAAAGATGTTGAGAAGAACTTTGACCTAGAAACGTGTGGTCAAATGCAAAAATTTACATTGAAGACTTCTCATAGTAACTCTGCCAAAATAAGCACACAGAGTTGGGGCTTCACCTGGGGCCATGTCAGGACTCAGCAGAAGAAAAGAACTCACAGAATCCGTGTTATTGAAACTTTGGTCATGGCAGAGAAACCACAAACTTCCAAAGCACTTGAACAATCACAGGTTTCTCCCACTCAGGAACAGCATCCACAGATTCCAGAATTACAGACTCCATCAAATGTGGAAATAGGAAAGAAAAGGCTGGTTTCACTCCTCCAAAAGAAACCTCACAGGTACATCAGGTCAAGAAACAGAAACCAAATCCACCTCCAGATGTGGGAAAATGGTGAGATGAAGTATTAGATGATGCAGTGAAGATAGTCAGAACCCAAGTGAAACAAAGATGTTTTAGAGGGAAAGTTTTTGCAAAAGCACTTTACACCAAGTATCTTCTTTCGCATCAAATAAAGACAGATGACCGGAGATATTAAAAGAACCTTCATTAATATTAAAACAAAGAATGATCCATTGAAAATGAAGGTATATGATCAGTATATGAAGTTGGCTCCCCATAATCAATAAAGGCTAATGTCAGCGTTTGACCTTTCACAAAGAAAAATGCTGATGAGCCACTTCAAAACAAAGGTGCCAAAGCCCACTTCAGCAGCTGATTACATCAGAGCAAATTTTGAAGTTTTGGCAAAGGATATCCATCCTCTGGACCAAATAGAGCTACACAGACAAACTGGGGAAATGGTCTATTCCACTCTTACCAACAAGGCCATGGCAGCTATAACGCTGCAAGATTCTTTGAATAACACTACTGCACAATTGAAAATTGAGAAGGCCTCTGTTGTGCTAAAGATACACATGATAAAGTTCTTAAGAGAGGACCATTGGTTTAGTCACAATCCTGAAGATAAAGCAGGTATTGAGGCATTGATAAAGAAGAAGATTGATAGAAGGCATCTGTAAAATAGTTATAAAATTACCTGTACCTTGAGGCACCCTCAATTGCAGAAGCATAAAGGGGCTAATCACATAGTAGTTCAGTGGAGTTGCTCCCAAATAAGGACTCTGACAACAATGAATGCAGAGACATCAGAAAAGGTCAAGAACAGAACACACAAAAGTAGTACATCAAAGAATAAAATGGCAATAAATAAAAATGACATGTGCCTATCCTGTGGTATTTCTCGTTCGAATTCCGATGAATTAATAAAGTTAAGATAGAAATGGCAATTTGGTCACAGTAACTCAAGAAAACAAAATTGCAATTAACAAAATTGGAGGAAAATTATGACACATCTAAAAAGACAGCTGCTGATAACACCAGAGAGATAAAAAGATTGGAAAAATTGGTTGAGGCTTTGGAAAAGGATCTTTCCTTGGAAAAGCCTCTAAAGGAAATAAATGACATTCTTTGGGGTAACATCATAGAGTTAATAAAGGTCATATGGCCCTCCATTCAAGCTATCTTTGAACAAAATGAGCTGGTTAAAATAGCCCAAGAAGAAATAAACAGGACCAGAAATGAATTAAGAGGCAGGCCTGAGCAGGCCCATCAGCTTATTCAATTTTTGAATTCCAGAACAAAGCAACAACTTGCATTGTTAGGAATTGATGACAGGACAGGCGCAGTTTTGGAAGCAAAGAGAGTTTTCACCAAGAGGACTTTCATGCAAAATTTAGAAAGGAAGTGCACAGAAATTTTGGTTGATATCAACATTTTCAGAGAGAAATTTCAAGCTTTGTTGGATAGTGGGTTACCAAGTCCCATGCTCACAGAAGATCAAATAGTAGACTTAGAAACCTATGAGAAGAGAATAAAGGCTCATGCTAAAAACACAGCTGATTGTTCTACTAGCTCGTCGGAATCAACATTACCAACCGGGAAAAGTATCTATGATAAAGTGAGGAATTTATTTCATCTGGAACATGAAATAAAATATCTATTTCCGAATGAGCCTACCTTTTATAAACTTACTGAAGCAGATGAAACTTTAAGAAAGCTCAGAAGAACTATGATACCAGATGATCAATGGTGGAAAGAAATGTTGGAAATTCTATGAAAGTTGTTTTCAGGATGAGAATTTATCTTTACTATCAAGTAAATGGTAAAAATAGGAAAACAGATGAAAGAGTATCAGGTGAAAAGGTTAAAGAGTATCCGTGAGAATAAAGAGTGTCCAACAAGCCAAAGAAATACTGCAAGGGACAGCACAGAGCCCTATTTTAGCACTTACCTCCAACACGTCCACGAAGAAAGGAACAACACATCGGCAGTTACCCATTATTCTATCCACGAGACCATTTGTCTCTTGTTTGTTTGTAAATAATGCTTTAAGTCAGCCTAGGTTATTGGCTAAGATAGTGTAAGATTGTTTAAGATTATTTTGTGTATAAATAAACCCTCAAAGAGAGTATTGAGTGTGGATTCTATTACTCTGCTATAACACTGAGAGTTTCGGAATAAAAGCTTTTGGAGAAATTTACTTGTGGCTTGCTGGATGACGATTTGAAAGCACTGGACTTGTTGCAGGATTCATGTGTTGGACTACAGTTCAATAAGTGTTTCTACCCTTTGTCCGAAATTTTATATTAGTTTATAATACCATCATATCCATTTCTGAATAATTTACATAAAGGATTGAAACAGAATTTGCTTAATTGTACTCTGTTTTCAAATGTGGTTATTCTTAATGTTTTCTTCTAAATTAGTTATAAGCATGAATTCTTAAATGCTCCTGCTTTGCTAATTTAAACACTGTTGATTACTATAATAAAGAATTCTTCATTACTCTTTGTTTGTAGTCATCTCATTTCTTTCTTTTGAACATGGTGAAAGATTCTTAGCTGCCTTTCATTCCTTCAAGATCATCCCATCCACTTTAAATTTTAAGGATTGTTCTCTGTCTAGCTATCTTGCCCTGTAATACCATCTTGTGCTTAGAATAGAAATCCAGTAAAGCCATCCTTTGACTCCATAGCCCAATGGACCGAAAGCTCTCAACCTTGCCCTTAGTTTGTGGATTCCACCATTTTCCCAAAACAAACTCTTGAATCTATAACTAGCCTAAAACCTTCCAAGAACAAAGATAAATTATAAAGAGAGAGCCCTCTCTGGATGCAGATTGGCTAGATTCTGCATCTAAAAGGTTGGTTTGTGGTTACCTCGGGTATACTTTCCTCTTACACAACTTCTAGGAAAACCTGAGTGATAACAGT
>JAXQQM020067132.1:0-69728 GCA_034641835.2 Pinus albicaulis
TTTGACTAATGACATGAATCTAACATTGTTCTGCTGCTAGTTTGCTTTTCATAGCTTTTGTTTAACTTCAGTCTTGCTTTGTACATTTCAGTTTTGCTTATCTGATTCAGTAGTTAAACTTAGATATATTAAGCTGCTCATAGCATCTTCAGTTGCCTCCGAAAGCCACAGCTGGACTGATGGTGAGGGACTGCATTATGAAATGTGTAGTTTAGTATTAGTTTTTTTTCTGCAAATTTAGATATATTAAGCTGCTCATAGCATCTTCAGTTGCCTCCGAAAGCCACAGCTGGACTGATGGTGAGGGACTGCATTATGAAATGTGTAGTTTAGTATTAGTTTCTTTTCTGCAAATTTAGATATATTAAATCATGTATGACATCTTCAGTTGCCTCCGAAAGCCACAGCTGGACTGATGGCGAGGGATTCAATCATGAGTGTATGGTTTAGTATTAGTTTACTTTCTGCAAATTAAATATCAGTTACACAAGTTGTTTATGATTACTTCCGAAAATCATAGCTGGTCTAATGATGAAGGGTCAGAAAATGAATTGATGTAATCTGATTTAGATTTATTTTGTTGCAATTTTGAATTTCCTTAAGCATAGTTTCTTTTGTGTTTAGTTGGAAGCAAGAATAGTTTGGTTTTCATGTTCACTAGTTTACTGTTTTGATTCATTAGATTAGCAGCACCTTTTCATTTCAGCAGTACACTTTTACTTTCTTTCAAGTCTTGTCATTGTAATTTTCAATTTGCTTTTAAAGTTTCAAGTTGGTAAATCATCATAGGGGATATCACTTCCTCGAACAAATATAACCAAACTTGTTTTCACTTTAGAATTTCCATTTCACCTTAGAAAGACCAAAAACGACAAAAGTTAAGAAATAGGTTATCTTGCACATATAGTGCGCCGCACTTCATCAGCTTACGATTCCCGGATTGACAAATTAAATGCAGCATTTTAGGACACACTAAATTGACCAAATAGGGAGCTAATTGTTATCACCAAAATAATGAAGCATCATTTGACAAACTCATATAGGTTCATGTGTCAAAGGTAGGGTTGTAGGATTCATTTTTTATTATTTAGTGAAGGAAAATTTTAAAATTTTCTTATTTAAGCTTACCCTAAGGTCCAAACCCACTCACTTTCAAACCCCTTCATGTCACATCATTCATAATTTTCTGACAATTTTCAATTCCCAAGGTTTTAGTACCGAAATGGTGGTTTTAGCCAAGAAACCACAGTTTCATAGCGAAATACACTGAGAAATTACACTTTTCGCTACGAAACCACTGATACTTTCGTAGCGAAAACCTCCAAATTTACACTAAACACACTACGAAAGTGTGGTTTCCTGTCTGTCTTGTCAGATTAGCTGTTAGGTGTCAGAATATTGTTGGGAAAGGGTAAGTTAGATACCATTCGAGTCATTGAGGGATAAGATCAAGGTACATGGTCAGTTCTGAAGTCATCATCACCATTTTAGGCATGTATGAGTCATCATTGTGTTATGAGTGGACATCAAACTTCAAAATCTTTTCTAATTCAGTAATTTCTCATTCTTCATTTCTTCTTCGCGTGATATCGAGCTCTGGAGAGCTATTGCATTGAGCCAAAGCCATGGCTTGTGTTTTCAAAGGTTTATAAATATCACTAATAGAGTGGGGCTGAAAAATAGAAAGTGAGGCTGAGAACTATCAAGCAAGGCTGAGAAGGCATTAAAGAAACCATGGAAGAAAAAGGACAAATAAGGGTGGCCAATGTCTGAGATATGAACCAACAGATATGAATCTGATCAATGAAGACCCAACAACTGTATAAGTCTTCAGAAGAACAAGATGCTTATAGTTTTGTGAAATATTACAAGGCTGCCATGTACAGGTTTCCAAAGAATTTTCTTTAAACTTGAGTGGAACAACTACCAAAGTGGGAATGCTTAATTTTTCCATTACACCATAGGTCATTGCAGTAGCAACAGGGATTCCAAGGAGACAAGAGAAGTGGTTCAAAGGGTTCAAGTTCAACATGGAGCAGTGCAAAGAGTTTATGAAGCCAGAAAACATTGAAATGGACCTTACTAATGTTATTCCAAGAAGCTGCATGAAGGATAACTACTCAAAGTTACTGCTTATCATCCAGAAATATTTTACTTGTGAAGGGAGATACCATAAATTTTACTCTTATAATTTCAAGCTTCTCCTACACTTTATTGGTAATATATCTCTTGATCTGCCTTTCTATTTACATATAAGTTTATCAAAAATGGCAGATAAGGTCCAAGCAAAATCTAAAGGGAGTGAAAATTCATTGTTTCATCATGGTTTAATTAAACTGCTGGTTTTAGATGAGCTCCAAAGACTAGGAAGAGACCGGTCTTCATTTCGTTTGTTAGTGGTTTTGAGTTGGATGCTCTTACTCCTACAAGAACTCCTAAACCTAGGAGGATCCCATCACCCTTAGTAGCAGAATAAAGTGAACCATTGATGGCAGAACCAAGTGAGCCAGCAAGAGTAGAACCAAATGAACCAGTCATGAAGGAAACATAGCATTTGCAGAGTTTTGATACACCCAATGTTCCACCTGCAAAACATAAATCAAAAGTGGTCAAACCTGCAAAACAAAAACAAGTTGTGAGTAAACAAGGAACGAAAAGGATGACAAGGAGTCAAACAGTGGCTTTAGAAGACAAAACATTGGCTGCAGAAGACATAGAAGTAGCTAAAGGAAATCTAGAAGACATATTACATGCTATTGACATAGAAGAGACTCCTATAGTCCAGGCTGAGGATATAGAGGAAGGTGGACAGAAACTAAAGAAATCCAAATCTGCAAAGAAACTAGAATTTGAAGGAGAAGATGCAGGTTTTATGTTCCAAGAAATAAAGCCCATGACAAGGCATGCTAGAAATCTATTAGAGAGCAGTAAAGAAGTTCATCCAACTATTGACACTATCAAGCCACCAAAAGACATCATTAATCTTTCATCGGCTACAGAGAAAGATACAACTCGCAAGTCAAAGAAAGGGAAGGAGAAAGTAATGGAAAAAACATAGTTTGAACTCCTTGAAGAATAGTTGAAGTTGTCCAACCATGAGATTGCTGTTATGAAGAAAGAAACAAGAAAACACAATGTCCATAATGTTCAGTTTGAAAATATGAAAGAGATTTGAGAAGAGCAGGTTGACAGTGTTTCCAAGACCCTAGATAACACACATCAGTTTATCAAATGGACTATGCCATTAAGGAAGGAGGTGAAACATGTCAGGAAAATGAACTTGCATTTGAAATATACTAACAGGAAGTTGAAGGATCAGGTTAAAGACCTCCAGGAACAACTTGAACTTCATGAGGAGTTGGAGAAAAAAGGTTTTAAAATGACAGTAGTTGAGGAGCCAATTGCTCAACTCATCATCAATGAGGAAGAAACCCCTCAAGAATCATAGTGTGAGCTGGTTTATAATTTTGAAGGTTAATGGCATGTTAGAAGCTATGTTTTTACACCTGGAAAGTTTATTTTTGAGGTTACACAGAAATATGGAAATTTCACTGTTTTTAGCGGTTTCGTAGCGTTCCTGAGCTTGAAGAACAAGAAAACGCTACGAAACTACTGTAGCTTTCCTTTTTGCTTTTTGAACCAATTTTGGGAGCTTCCAAGAGCTGAAAATGGTATGCAAGATGTATAAAGGCATAATGAAATGATCATGCAGGAGGAAATAACCAGAAATATTGATGGCAAAAGGCATTTTTATAACACTACTAAACTATCATACTTTCGTAGCGTACTGTTTTGAAGCTATATGAGTAGGTTTTTGTGCACTTTTGGACATATGGGTACTTTCAAAGGTTCAAGGGATCTTGCCATTAGTCATCCAAGACTTAAATACCACGTGATGAAGCCAACTCATCAGCCAAACTCCTCGTTGAAGATAAAGACCAGTGTTCCTAAAAAACAACGTTTGCTTCCAGTTTTAGAGGAGGTCAATTAAGATGTCATGTAGTGATGAGTCCAATCACACCCTATTCGAACATGTGAGGGAATTGTTGTCAAATATGTAATTTTTTTTAGGAGATAAGGTTGTTAATGTAATAATGAACAGTTTGAGTCCTATTAGGCAAAGGACTGTCAATTAGGATAACTGTCATTTTATCATTAAAATAGATGTTTTATTTTTATTCAAGGTGTAAATAGGGTAAATTAGATGAATCTAGCCAGGAGGAAGATCATCTCATCATGTAACAAGTCTATTAAAGGGCAGACGGTCAAATTTGTAACGGGTTGGAGGCTTTTTGTCAAAACTGCAACTTTATGTAATTAACTGTTTTCAGTAATACATAGACTTGTTTCTTGACCAACCTGAGATTCTGAATGAGTTTTTAGTGTGTATCTGATCTATATTTTATATGTGTACCATTTGCAGTGGTTTTCATCTTTAATACTTAGAATTCATTCATGTAATGCTCTGACTTCCTTTACAGATGAATTGACTATGTTATTTCCTGTTTCATGTGTGCTTGCATTTGCTAAAAACTCTTACCTACCTCAGCTTCCATGTCAAGTGAACTATCTACTGAATTATTTCTTTTTTGACTCCATAAGCCCAATGTTTACATATTGATGTTAGTTTCAACCTACACTTATCACAAAAAATTCATTTTCCAAGTAGAGTTAGCCATCTAGTTTATCATTATCAAATATCATTAACCCTTTTTGAGAGAGCCCTCTCAGACTGAAGAGGCTAAGCTTCAGTCGCAAGTTGGTTTCAAAAAGTTACATAAATTTTGTCTGGTTAGCAGCCAATTAGATGCAATTTTGTGATAACACACCACAAACTCATAATTCCCATACCTGGTACGAAATGCGGTCTTGTAAATTTCTTCTTCTTTTATGTGCACCTGATGATAACTTGATATCAAGTCAATCTTTGAGAACATTTCTCCTCCTTTCAACTGATCTAAAAAATCATCAATCCGTGACAATGGATACTTGCTCTCGATCATCACCTTTTTCATTTATCTGTAATCAATGCACAACTTGAGAGTACAATCCTTATTCTTCACAAACAACATTGGTGCACCCCAAGGTGACACACTTGGCCTATATGTACCATTTTTCAAGCATTTCCTTCAACTGTAACTTCAATTACACTAACTATAGAGTGCTTATCTTGTAAGGTACCTTTGTTGTTGGTCTTTCCCCTGGTACCAACTCAATAGAAAATTCCACTTCCCTATTAGGTGGTAAATCTGAAATATATGCTGGAAACACATCCTAAAACTGCTACAAAACAAGATATCTCTTTACGACTTCAACATCCTCAACATCCTCCCCGTGTCATTGGAAACATGCACTGCAAACAATACACACCCTTTCTTGCAACCACGTTTTTCTGCATAAATGTAACCATTCTCATTGATGAAGACTACTTATTTTCCTACAAAATTATCCTCTCTCCATCATCATCCAGAAACTTAATAAATTTTTCATATTAGTCTACCTTAGTTCTGTGAATGCACAACAAATCGATGCCCAAAAGTATACTGTATGAACCCAAATGAAGCACATTTAGATGTGCTGATGTAGACTTACAATTCAACTCATATACATAAGATCTCACCCAATGATGAACTCTTCTCTTGGTCCCTGTAGCCAACGGCACCTACCAAGACTCTACATGCACTTATTTATTCAAGCAACACTTATCCACAAGGCCAAGACTAATATAACTATTGTTAGATCCATGATCAATCAAAACAGAAGAAACTTGATCACAAAGATTCTTACCTTCCATCTCGATAATAGATGCCTAATGATGAACCTGCCTATTATCCATTGTTGCATATATCCAAGGAATACTCTTCCCAATATCTCCAACTGTCTGTGCCTCCTGAGCACTATAAATCTAAGGTCTGCCACCCTAATTCTATGGACAATCTCTCCTGTGATTCTCTTCACCACAAGTCCAACACTGTAAAGGATTCCTGCCATCGCCTTTATTTTGCTCCACAGGCTGAGCTCCATGTCCTCTATCAACTGCATTGAATCTCTTATAAGACACTACATTCTCCTTATCACTTTCATCTTGAGGCATTCCTCACTTCTTAATCCATTTTCCCTTAGTATTATCATTACCTTTACAATATCGCTTAGGCTCAGACTTACACTTAGACTGCTCATAACAATGCTTCAACTTCCCAATTTCTTCCTCCAATGACCATGGCTCATCATACTCAATTCGATCTTTAAATGATAAAGGAAATCCATTGATAAATGTTTGGAACTTTGCCTTATCATCCTTAAGATATGAGACATACCTTAGCAACTCCAGAAAATTGGTTGTGTACTCTTAATCTGGCATGGAACCCATCTTAAGCTCATAGAAATCCTTAGCCTTTCCATCGTAACATATCTCAGACAAGTACTTCCTTCTCAAGTGTGTTTTGAACTCATGTCGACTCAAATTCTCTATCCCGATACCTCTGACACGCTTCACATCTTCCCACTAGATATCTTATTTTCCCTTGAGATTGAAAATAACTATTAGGGACCAGGTCTAAAATGGGCCTCATAAGAAAAATGTACAACAAAAATAAACTTTATAACAACCAATAGGATTCAAGATGACGATGTCATCCATAATGGATGATTCACCATTTTTGGAGTAAAAAAGTAAAAATATTAAAAAATAATAAAATAATAAAACTACTTTTTCAACTCATATTTTAAACTTATCTCCCAAAATTTTTACTCAAATTTCGAGCGGGAGTACTCATTGGATGCGGAATTTAATTCCTCATCCAAGGAGTACCCATGTTGCATACTTTCGATGAACTCTTCTACACGAAAGATGAGAAATACATAAAAAACGTGATTGTAATCACGTTTTTTTATGTATTTCTCATTTTTCGTGTAGTAGGACCCATCGAAAGTATGCAACATGGGTACTCCTTCGATGAGGAATTAAATTCCGCATCCAACGAGTACTCCCGCTCGAAATTTGAGTAAAAACTTTGGGAGATAAGTTGAAAATATGAATTGAAAAAGTAGTTTTTTCATTTTTCCCTCTAAAATTTGATGATGTCATCAAATCTTATTATATTTTTTCCACTATTATTTTATAATTTCCTTAGGAGGCCCATTTTAGACCTCAAAATTCCCCTAATGATCCTAGCTTTAATATTATTTGTATAATCACACAACTCAAAAAACTCCTTCATCCCAAGAATCCATGGTTATGCTTCTTCCAGTTTCTTCAACTCTCCATCAAAGATAGGAGGCTTGGCTTTCTTGAAATCATTTGGCAAGTACTGCTTCTCAATCCTCCTATAAGGATGATAACGACGATGACCATGATATCTCTCTGAACCAGAACTAGAATATAACCCATAACCACTACCTATCTTGTTAGGTATATCCAAAAATCTACCACCTTTGACTGTGTCTTCCCTGTCCAACCTGTGTCCTCCATGAGATCTGCTACCATATGCCCCATTAGTCCTCTCCTCCTCTCCATGACTGATTCTCAATTGTCCCTGTCTCTACAAATCTAATAAGCTCCTAAGTATCACTGTATTAACCTTTGATTGCTTTTCTTGATCACTGGAAAGCCTTTCATGTGACTCAATCAACCTGTTATTGTTTTCCTTACAACTTATGATCTCTTTCTTTAATATTCTTAGTGCATCTTCTAAATCAAGAGAATACTCATCTCCTTACTGCTCAAATAATCTATCAGGAGAGTCACATGAACTGTAATTCACCATTCTTCTTGTCATCTCTGATCTTATATCTCTTGCAAACATGTCATGTTAGATAAGCCAAATATATACATAATCAAAACCATACCTCAATGTGTTTCACAGAAGGCTATCTCGTATGTACAATTCAATCTAGATTAGCACGATATACATGTATATACACATAATGAAACTAACATATCAACATCATCATGATGACACAAATTGGAATAATGACCACCACGATTCATGTCTGACCTACTATGCATACATAACCATAACCATCACAATTCATGCACAACACATTGCCAACTAGCATGCATACATAACAATCACATTAAGCCCATTCGGTCCAAGTGTTTGAACTTGGAAGCTCTAATACCACCTTGAAACTCCTCAACCCACATTTACCCAATTTCACAAGCTCTCCAGGGTAAAGATGAGACGAGTGTCACTATGACATGACCCAACCTCCAAGTTCCAGTTAAGGAAGTGGGGCCTACAAACTAAACACTTACTGACATCCCACGGGGTCTAAAAATCACTCAGAAGTTGGACAACCACTCTAGGTGATTAATCCATGAGATGGAACCATTTCTCACAAGTTTAAACCCAAACCACATGCACAAAAAGGAAAGAATGCAGTTATGAGGCCCCAACCACACGCACAAACCTTCTTCCGTGTGGTTATGAACTAAATTCTCTAGTTCTGAGCATGTGGTTCTGAGATCTGTGCCACCTTTTCAGGCCAACCTCTAGACCACTACCCATAATTGCCTGTAACTTCCCAAAATGCTATCAAAGGTAATTAAAAATCCATCCAGTAAAAACTCAAGCAAGAACTTGACCCAAAGATGCGTAATTCAGAACATGCATTTCGTTAAGCATATGGAAAATATGGAAGCTACAGGTCATGGTTGCATATTTGATCATAAATGATATTATTTATCCGAGAATCACCAAGAAGGCTCGAAACCCTCTCTAGCTAACCACAGTAGCACTTTTTAGTCCATACATTCATAAACCATTTGATAACTTATCAAATCATGACAAGAGCCATAGATAAAATACATCATATAACCAACATAGAAACCATGCTTTCCTTTGCTTTCTTTGTCCAAACCAAGTGAATACTAGAGTGCTCCAAGACTGCTCCAAGATTTCTATAAGTGTGCAAGAGTATGAGAGAACAAGAGTGAGCTCCACTTAAAACTGTAAAAAAATTAACAATTGTTTCTCTGAAGCCTTTTTACCATTGATTCCTCTATTTTCTTCATTTTCCTTTGAGTTCATTAGCATGCAAATTTGTGTCTTTTTATCTTCCTTTTCTCCTATTTTCCTTTATTTCCATAAATATAATTCTAATTATTGTCTCTTTTCCTTTGCCAATTTCCATAGCCATTAAGTAATCACAAGTGATGCACACTATAATGTTTTTCCCAAAATTCAACTTGGAATATGTGTTCCATGACCTTGGTGTTATTTTATTTAGATGGAAAATAAACCAGGGTCTATTACAATTTACAATGACAACTGCTGAAAACCATGACGAAAATGACAAACATATTGCTTATTGGAGCTTTATTAACATATCTCAATGCAATACACACACACACACACAAACACACCAAAACATCATTTCCTTCAACCAACAAATAAAGAACAATATAATTCTCACATCAAGAATAATATAATTCTCACATCTGTTCAACGATCTCCCATGTAGCTTCATCAGGCCCAAAGTGCTTCCACTGCACTTTAACCTGCTCTATTGCTTGGTTCTGGAGCATGAAATGTTATTGCAATATACATTGTGGATGTAGTTGGAACTCTCCCTCTGGTTCCACTTGCAATACAGACCAATCAATCACTTGATCAACATCCTGTACATATCTCTTAAGCAATGAAATGTGGAAAACATCATGGAATTTTATTGTTGGTGGAAATGAAATTATGTAGGCCACTGGTCCAATCCTCTTAAGGATCTCAAAAGGCCCATAATACAGAGGTTCCAACTCAAAACATGACCCAATCCTCAAGGAGATCCTCTTGGGCTTGATGCACAAGTACACATGCTCCCCAACCTGAAACTCCTTGAATGCTCTACGCTGATCTACGTAACTCTTCTGTATGTCTTGTGATACCTTCAAATTCCTTTTGGTAGCCATCTCAACCAACATATTTGGTCCAATAAACACCCTGTTCATTGGATCATTCCAACTGATGTGAGTATTACAACTCCACCAGTAGAGAGCCTCAAATGGACTCATCTTCAAGGATTTTTGATACCCATTGTTATAAGAAAACTCCACTAGTGGAAGATACTCCTCCCACTTCCTCTACTGATGCATAAAATACATCCTCAACATATCCTTAAGAATCCTATTAACCCTCTCTGTTTGTCCATATGTATGCAGATGATAAGTTGTGTTGAAGGTTAATTCTATCCCCAAGATTACAAAAAAATCCTTCCAAAACATATAAGTGAACTTGGAATATTTGTCTGATATAATATTCTTGGGAACTCCATGTAACCTCACTATCTCCCTGATGAATATCTGAGCTACCTCACTAGATGAATTAATAGACTTCAATGCAATGAAGTGAGCTACCTTGCTCAACTTGTCAACCAAAACCATGATGGAATCATGCTGTCTCGATGTCCTCGTAAATCCTGTAATGAAGTCCAGAGAAATGACCTCCCATTTCCATTATGGAAACAGAATAGGTTGCAACAAACCAGCATGATGATTTCATTTAGCTTTCACCAACTGACAATGAAAACACCTTGAAACAAATTGAGCCACCTCTTTCTTCAAATTTGGCCAATAGTAGGAATTCTTAGCAAATATGAAATTCTTCTGGTATCTCGGGTGGTATGAATATGGCTTTAAATGAAACTCTCTCAAGATAAGCTTATTAAACTCAATACTATTCAACACATAAATCCTACTCCTGAACCTAACCAAGCCATATGTTGTGAGGTGATACTCCTCATCCCTATCACCTTCACCCTATTGTTTCAATCTATGCTTCAGCTGATGATACGTCTCATCATGCTGCCCTACATGAAATACCTACTCCTGCAAATTTGTCTCATATGAGCTCACAATTGAAATATGATTCACTTGCACTCTCCTACCAAGAGCATCTGCAACCCTATTCTCCCCGCCTTTAATGTACCTAATCTAAAAATTAAACTCACTGAGAGTATCCAACCATATTGCTTTCCTGACATTCAAACTCGGTTGGTCAAACATATACCTTAGCCCACTATGATCACTCATTAGAATAAACCTCCTGCCAAGGAGGTAACGTCTCCACATCTTCAATGCATGAATGATAACTTCCAATTCAAGATCATGATTCAAATAGTTCTGCTCGTGCTCATTCAAATTTCTTGACTCATAGAAAACCACCTTCCCTTCCTGCATCAAAACTCCACCATTTCCTTCCTTGCAAGCATATTTACAAACCACAAACTCCTTATCAAGATATATAATCTTCAAAACCATAGAATTTGTAATCAAATGATTTAGCTGATCAAAACTAGCTTGACACTCTTTAGTCCATTCAAATTTCTTCCCTTTCCTCTACAAATATCTAATATGATAGCCAATCTTAGAGAAGTTCCAAATTAACCTCTTGTAATAACCTACTAGTCCCAAGAATGATATGACCTCATCCACATTCCTCGGAGTTGGACATTCCATGATAGATTTGACGTTTTTCGGATCCACTACTATCCCTTAGAAACAACATGTCCCAAGTAATGAATCAGAGTCTGAAAGAAACTGCACTTGCTGAGCTTGGCGTACAGCTGATGCTTATATCGACAATATCAACACTTCTTCCAGGTCCTGTACATGCTCGTTATCATTCTTGGAATATACCAATATATCATTAAAAAAACTATCACAAACTTGTCCAGGTAAGGGTGCAACACATTGTTCATTAAACACATGAAGGTGACTAGATCATTGGTAAGACCAAAATGAACCACCACAAACTCATAGTTCCCATGCCTTGTACAAAATGCAATCTTGTAGATTTCTTCTTCTTTGATGTGCACCTGATGATGTCCTGATCTCAAATCAATCTTTGACAGTACCGCTTCTCCCTTCAGCTGATCAAATAAATCATCAATACATGACAATGGGTACCTGTTCTTGATAGTCACATTGTTAAAATTACTGTAATCAATGCATAGTATGAGAGTAGCATCCTTCTTCTTTACAAATAAAAATGGTGCTCCACAAGGAGACACACTTGGCCTTATGTATCCCTTATCAAGCATTTATTTAAGCTACAACTTCAATTCCACCAACTCCGAAGTGCTAATCCTGTACAATGCCTTAGATGTTGGTGCCGCTCCTGACATTAACTCAATAGAAAATTCCACCTCTATATGAGCGAAAACTCTGGAATTTGTGCAAGAAACACATCTTGAAACTACTAGAAGACAAGATACTTCCTTAGGATTTCATCATCCTCATCCTCTTTCCCTTTTTCACTGCAAACATGAAATACAAACAATAAACACCCTTTCCTGCGACTGTGCTTGGCCTGCATAGCTGTAACCATTCTTGTTGAAATGACACCCCAAGGGGGGATTCTGATTTAATTTTCCCTTAATTAAATTAGAAGTAAATTGTAATTCCATCACATGACAACTTGTAAGTGTTAATTTAGTCAGGAAGACTTAGTTATCTTAGTCAATTCGAGTTGGAGGTCAAACTAGAGGCATGTAGGGTGTCTCCTACTTTTTAGGAGCCCTGCTTGAGTTATTTGTGACTTCTAATTAGTTAACTCAAGTATTTCAGTTAAAACTAGTTTAACTAGTTCTAACTGAGATATGAGTTAGTGATAGGTCCAGTGAATTAAATATGATTTAAATCACATGAATTGATCAATCAGTTAACTGATAAATCTCTATAAATATCTATTACATGTCAGTTCTAAGGAAGGCCCAGTTGAGATTGGAGTTAAAGGGAAGATAAGTATCAGTTGTATAATTAGAAAATTGTACAGGTCATGCATGAGGTCATTAGGAAGCCTTGGATGTACTGTGGAATAAGTAATTGGGAATTTCCTAATTAATAGGGGCTCAATTATCCCATGAATTCGTAAGCAAAGCTGGCCAAGCAGAGGCAATCACGTGATTAAATATTGCACAAAACTTGCTTAGATCAAAGCAGGATCAGAGTGAGATAGTCAACAGAGTACAAAGGTTTCTCAGGAAGGGAAATAGGATTGTATTGTTTCATGTTCTTGAATTTATGCAATATACAGATATCGGGGCTTTTAGCCGAGGCTTTCCCCAGATAAATATTGTGTTGTGTGATTGATAATTTTTTCTCTTACTTGTTTATGTTATTGTGCGATCGTATTTGATTTCCGCAAATTTGTAGAATTGATTTAGTATTTTGTTTTAGTACATTACAAGATCAGTTGAATCTATTTAGATAATTTCTACAATTCTCACTGATTTAAGCTTCTTATTTCCTTGCAATATTATTTTTTTCCATCATCATCCAAACACTCAATGACCTTGTCATAGAAGTTCACCTTGGTCCTGTGAATGAACAAACATTCCATGCCCAGAAGCATGCTATATGAATCAAAAGGAAGCACATTTAGATATGATGATGTTGGTATAACATTAAGCTCAAATGTACAAGATCTCACCCTATGATGAAATGTTCTCTTGGTCCTTGTAGCCAACTGCACCAACCAAGATTCTGCATGCACTTCCTTATTCAAGCGACACTGATCCACTAGGATAATACTAATCTCGCTATGGTTAGATCTAGGATCAATCAAAATGGAAACAACTTGATCAAAAAGGTTACCTTCCATCTCGATAATGGATGCCTGATGATCTACATGCCTATTATCCATTGCTACATAAATCCAAGGGATACTCTGGCCTACATCACCAACTCTCCCTGCCTCCTAAGCACTGTAAATCTATGGCCGACCATCCCGGTACAATGGGAAATCCTTCTTGCGATGGTCTTTACCAAAAATCCAACACTTCAATAGTTCCCTAATATTTCCTTTATTTTGCTGCTCCTCAGGCTGAGATCCATGTCCTCTCTCAGGTGCATTGAAATTCTTATGAGGTCCCACATTTTCCTTCTCACCTACAACTTGAGGTCTTCCTTGCTTCTTAGGCCATTTTTCTTTTGTCTTCTCATTACCTTTTCAGTCCTGTTTGAACTCACGCTTTCCCTTTGAATAATCATAAAAATACCTCATCTTTCTAATGGCTTACTCCAATGACTTAGGCTCATCAAACTCAATCTGGTCTTTGAATTCTATTGACAACCCACTGATGAACATTTGAATCTTCTCTTTCCTCATCCTTGAGATAGGAAACATATCTCAAAAACTCTAGAAATATGGTCGTGTACTCTTCATTTGTCATGGAACCCATCTTGAGCTCATAGAAGTCATTGGCCTTCCCATCATTATATCTCTCAGAAAAGTACTTCTTCCTGAAGAGTCTCTCAAACTCATCCCAAATCATATCCTATTCCTGTTAAAATATGAAAGTTCGATGCAAAAATTTAAAAATTATTTGCAGAAACTTGAAAGTTCTATGCATAAAACTGAATGTACTTGCAGAAAATTGAATGTAATTTGTACAAAACTGAATGGAACCTAATCTACTTTTCAGAAATATTAATGTACCTTGCATAAAACTGAATGTACTTTGTAGAAATTTCAATGTACTTTGTATAAAGTTGAATGTACTTTGCAGAACACTGAATTTATTATGCTGTTACAATTACTTAGAATGAAAATTTCTTCTTCAAAACTTTTTAGATTAACAATTGTAGTTAGAATATAGACTTAAGGATAATATGAATACAACCAAGCACAATTATGAGAGACTGAGAGTTAGGTCCAATGGTCAGTGAAAAACCCACAATGGGAAAAACAAAATGATTCTTCTTTTATTAGATTTCTTCAATTGTTTAGCAAAGTACACACAAAGAGAGATAATGATAATGAATAAATTCACCGATGTTTGATCAACTTGCAACTGAAGTGCTCTTGCTCTTTGATTTAATATCTCCTCCTTCTCTTGATTAGATCTTTTCCTACACACTTTCTCCAACTCTTCCCTTGGACTTACTCCACTCTCTCACACTTCTCTTGAACAAACTCAACTTTAGCTCTCCTTCTTCACAATGAACATGTTACTCTCAAATCTCACTTGCTCTTGCTTAAATAGATGAGAAAGGAGAGGAATTACAAAATGAATTCATTTCTTGAGCCAATAATAGGAGAATTGAATTCCATGATGGAGGAGTTACGCGTAACTTATCCCAAGACTAGAGAGAGAGGTGCACTTTTCTTGAGGAGTTACAATTTGAATTAGGGAGAGAAAGAGTTACAGTAGACATGAGAGAATATTTTGTGAGAGTTACAAATCGAATTGAATGCGGGAGTTACAAGTGAATTTAATGAGGAGTTACATTTTTTCCATACATTTAATTAGTGAGGTAGAGTTATATTCTCTTAAGTGTGGAGTTACTATTTTATTCCAATAGATAGGTTCAATTTTCCAATTACAAGATTCTCAATTTAATTTACTTATTTCATGAGAGAATTCGTTTTTATTAATCCATTAAATGTGAATGAATTTAGGCTATTTTATAAATATAATAATAATAATAATACTAGTAAGGATAAAAATATTAATTCTTGACTTGTATAATCATGTTAGATTTGATTTTAAAGTGGATTCTTTATGTCAAGATTATCCTTGATCATTTAGACATGACTGTCTATTTTTGGAAAGTCACTTCCAAATTGAGACATGACTTACTATTTTTGGAAAGTCATATTAGAATTGTTAGAAATGAAATTTTATTATAGGTGGTTCAAACATAACGAAGCTGTCAAATTTTAACACTCCCTCTCAGCTAGGGAGGAATTTCTTTTTGCATCAAAGATCTCTGCTTCCTTTGATCTCTTTCATTCATCTGAGTTCAACTCTCCTTTGTAACATCTGTAACAATGAATTCATAATTTAAAGAATAATCATCCACTTGACACAAATTTGGAAAGGTAAGAACTATCACATGTCACATAGACAGGATTATACTTAACCAATTTTCATCTCAAAAAATCAGGTGATAGAACACAAGGATCACATAGGCAAGAATAAAAAAAAGCCACATAGATAAGAATAAAAAACAACCCAAGTGTCAAGTGGTGGAACACCTGCATCCTAGATAAGTCACACAGAAAAGTCTCACTACACCTATTGGGTAGATACATGTCTCTTCCCATGTTCAAGACCGTGGGTCAGATTCATACAGAGGCCTACTCTTGTGGCACACACTATGCAAGAGGTCCCTCATCCTTAGTGTTGAGAATTTGAAGGGCTTGTGATTAATACAAAAATTCTCTTCTTGATAACTACTTGTGAGCTTGCTTACGTATTCTTCTTTAACTTAGTTAATCTTTCATCAAGTCAGTTATCAAAGCACTTAGTCAAAATGTAGAGACAAAATTATTTATAATTGTAACTGAATATCTTATAATGTGGTTAGGAAGGTAAATCTCTGATTTACCTTCCTTACTTCTATTACCTTGAGATCACTGTCTTTGTATATTGAAACCAGAGATATCCTTATTATATCCTTCAGCTACATACATAAACAATACCCTTCAGTTTCCATCTGAAAACTGTATCCTTCAGTCTCGTCTTACTTCAGATAAATCCGCATTCAATTCAGCCCTTTGATCTACTCTTTTAAATGTTGTCCAGCCTCTGATCAATCCACAATGATTTCTCCTACTTACACACTGTCCATCCACAAATTCTGTTCTTCCTTCAACACTATCCACCTCAGACTTGACCTTCTTATTCCTCAAACTTCACTGAACTCTGTCCTTAAATCCACATCTTTTGACTGCAGTAATACCTCAGACAGATCCTCATTTTTCTGCGAAGGCTATAGGGGTATTTATAGTTGTTTTCCCCTGTATATAAGCCGACCTTACTAAGTGAACTGGTGTGACTATTTAGGAGCCAATATCACTGTTTAGGAGGCCGACTTCTCCAGCTGTTTGAAGGCTAACTTGACACATTATTTAGGCTTGTCTATCAGCGTTGTATGAGGGCTAAATAATAGCCATTATTCCACGGTTTCTGGACTTGGTCTTGGAGCATTTTATTATCTTTGTCTCCTTATTTTCATAATAATGAAGACCGACCTAGTTACATTTTACAACACTCCCTCTTAACTAGGGAGGTATTCATATAGTTACGTGATAATTTTCAAACTAAAGAATCTTATAAGAAAAATCGGATTGGTAATCGCATCTGTATAGCATCATATTAACCAGCATTGTCCTAGTGCAAGGCCTTGACTAACAACCCCATCTCTTCAACGAGACAATGGGTTTCAATGCTGGTGAGACACATGACTTATAGACACCTTCGTCATTGTTTGTCCAAGGTACATACTCCACCCCGATGTTCCCAAAGTATGACCTTCCTGGACTATTATTCTCTTGGGTAGCTATCCCTCAAAGAATATCGGTCCCCGACTACTCTTATCTTGAATGCCCTATCACATTCTCAAAGAGTATCGAATGCTAGATGATTACCCAATCCTCCATTCTGTCTTCCCAAGGCCATAATGATGTGTCTATCTCTCCCTCCCAGGGAGGACCTTATTCCACAAGGGAATGTACTCATTCTTATACAAAGAATGTACGTAAGCTCATCCTTAGGAATTACCAAGTTTCTTCTAAGTAAGAAACTTACCAAAAGGCTCCCTCTTAACCAGGGACCTCTAGCAGCAATGGTGAGACACTCAGCTGCTCATGAAGAATTCCTGTTCTCGATGTCATGGATTTCGATATTGAGGAATCTCCAACTTTTTAGCTTCATAGGGCACGGATCATCCATCACTTCCATCCCGATTCATGTCAGCTATCAGAGTGATTCATTAGACTTCCTTTATCTGGTCCATTGTTATGTCATGTTGCTTTCCTTTGAATCATTTCCAAGGATCATACATCCTTTCTCATGATTAGCAGCCTTGCACAGGTTCATCCAGATAAATACATTCATATTGAATTTTAGAATGAAAGTTACCTTAGTAGGCATCTAATTCCTTCATACAAATTGACACATCTCCTAATGATATGCTTTTTGCCAAAGGTCTTCTTCTTTACCAGACTTCCGTCAGAGTCTACATATCTTTCCAGGAGATCTCTTAGTCACATCTTGACACGGTTTCATTTCATGATCTCTTCCTCTTTGCACATTCTTGATTCCCAGGAACATACAAATTTTCTAGTTTCTTGTTCATTTACATCCACCTCATATTCCATGAGGACATATTATGTTGATTTCATCTGTTCATGCATTGAGAGATACTTCTCCATAGATCATACTTCTAAGTACATAAGTTCATTACCTGCAACCATATAACATGACATCACAACATCCAATGTCAACATATAAATATATACATACCTCATACCTTTTTCCCTTGAGTCTTCCTGTAGCAATTTTTAGGAATGAATAGCTTCATTCCCTTGGCTTGTTTCATCAATATATCATCACATCCCAGAAGTATGTTTCTATAATGACCCTTGCTCTTGATTATTACTTTCTTAAATTTTTCCAAAGAGGTTTTCCCGGAGCTGATTTACCAGGAGCTCCTGCCATGCTTTGATCAAGATGCTACATTGCTTCCAACATAAATCAATTCCTTATTCATAAGTTTGCGTGATTTTTCTTGTACTTATTTTCTTCATCTTCCTCCATCCTTTTTTGGTGTTATGAGCTTCCTTTATTTCTCCTATTGAGATTGTCCCTTTAGGAATATATTTCTTGTAATGTCCATAAGTCTTCCATCTTCCATTTTTCCTAAACTTTCCTTTTTTCTTCTGCAAATGTTTGAGTCTTTTATCTTTCAACATTTTTTACCTTGACTTGTATTTTTCCATCTAGCATAGAAACCACAAGTTGTGTTATCACCATAAAAGTTTTTTTTCCTAAACTCTGAAAGTTTACCTTGTTATAGGCATGGTGTCAAATAGGTCTTGAGTCATTTCATTCTTAAAAGGGTAAGTGATAGGGTTTGAAGTCTTCAAAGTGTCATTTTAAAGTTTCAAATAAATTTTAAAAGTTTCATTTCATGGTTTAAAGGTCCCATTAGCCATTTAAAAGTCATGTTTTAACCTTTGAAAAAGTTCTTTTTGAAATAAGCCACGAAACCACACTTTCGTAGTGCAGCCAGTTTAAAAAAACAGTTTTGCGCTACGAAAGCGCTGCTACTTTCGTAGCGCATATCCCCGAAAATGTACTAAGCGTGCTACGAAAGCGCGGATTCGTAGGGAAGTCATGTCAAATCATCAAATTAGCCAGAATCCATTAAGTTTTCATCATTAGGTGTCAGTTAGGGGTCAGTTCCAAAACGTGTAGTCATTCAAACTCATCATTGCAATCGTAGAGGTCTCATTATGTAAGGAGAGTTCGAATTTGAAAAGGTTGATTACTCATTCCAGTTTTCATGCAAAACACTTCAACATATATTTTTCAAGTGTTAAGCTTATGGTCATATTACACCAAATCTTTCCTCATCCATTATCAAGCGAGGCTGACTGTTTTGAATTCAAGCGAGGCTGATAATCAGATTCTAGAGGAAGCAGACAGAAATATCTGAGTGCAAGAATGACACAAGAGAAGAAAAATCACAGGTCAGGGCATTGCTTAAGGTCAGAACCTGAAAGCACAGGAGCCCTAGCTAAAGACAAAACAGTGTTAGAGGCCTTTAGGAAGGCAGGGTGTTTGAATTTTTGTGAAAAGTTGCAGGGAGGACACAGTCAGGCAATAAAGGAATTTGCCTTGCATTTCAGTGGTTCAAACACAAAGATTGGAATATTAAATTTATCAGTTACTCCTGAGACCATAGATTTGGTAATTGAGATTCCTAGAGGGCAAGAAACATGGTTTAAGGGTTTCATATTTGACATGGAGGCATGCAAGGTGTTTCTAAAGCCAGAATTCATAGAGATGGATTTAAACAATGCAATTCCCAGGAGCTGCATCAAAGAGAGCTATGAAAATTTACTCTTCTATATCCATAGGTACTTTACATGCGAGGGCAGGTATCATAAAGTTTATTCATACCATTTTAAACTTTTGTTACATTTTACGGGCATGATATCTTTAGACTTGCCATTTTTTCTGTATAGAAGCATAGCTAAGATGGCAGACAAAGTTTAAATGAAATCTGAGGGATGTGAAACTTCTCTATTTCACCATGGTCTAATCAAAATGATGGTCTTAAATGAACTCCAAAAAATTAACAGAGAATGGTCATCATTTTTATTTTTATGTGGATTTGGAGTAGAAGCTCAAACTATAGGAAGTAACCCTAAGGCAAAAGAAACTCCACCAGCAGAATCCAGTAAGCCTATAGTAACAAGGACACAAAGTTTTGTGAAGTTAAAACCTAGAAAACATGTGAAAGAACAAGTAGGAAAGACATCAGTTGTCATTAAAGAAACTCCTCAATCTGTAAAACAAAGGTTCGATGAAATTGAAGAAATTGCACAGAAGCAATCAGCTGATAAACAAGTTCAACAGAGATTGGCTAGGAGTCAAGTTGCAAAAGCAGTGTTTTCAGGAACAAGTGACAGTCTAGGTCTAAACAGAAATTTAGATGTTATATTGCAAGCCATAGACATAGAAGAGTCCCCTTTGGTACAAGCCGACGTCATAAGAATTGATGAAGTTAAACAGAAAAAAGAGGAAGTCATCTAAAAAATTGGAGTTTAATGATGAGGATGTAGCATATGTCTTCAAGGCTAGGAAGCCTCTAACCAAACAGTCAAAGAAATTGCAAGAGCCTAATGCTGAGTTAGAATAAATAGAGGAAACATCTATTGTTCATGAAGAATTTATATATCTTTCTTCACCTATACCAGGAAAGGCCAAAACAGAGTATTCTCCTCACAAATAGAGAAAATCAGCTATGAAGAGATGGAGGAAAAATTGAAATCATCCAATTATAAAATTGTCAAATTAAAGAAGAGAGCTAGAAATCATGCTATTGAAAAAAAAAGTTTCAAGAGGATGAAAGCCCTCTGGGAAAGTGATAAGGTTCCTAAACCAGAAATAATTAGCAGTGAAGCTCAATATTTCACTTGGACTGTACCAGCCATAAAAGAAGCAAGATTTGTAAGGGTTGTGAATACTCATTTGAGGACCAGCAATAGGAGACTAAGGAGACAGGTTGAAGACTTAGAAATTCAGCTAACAAGGTCTCAAGAAAAGCTAAAGCAACATTGAAACAGGGCAATGGAGAAATGTAGAAAAATGATAAATTTTAAATCAGTTTTTCATTAAGGTGAAGACAAATTTTGATGACAATTATCTTTTTGAGGTTAAGTTGCTATGTTTTTTGATAAAAATATCAGTCCTTGTGAAGTGTAAATATCCTCAAATTAAAAATTTCTGAAAGTCTGTTTTGAAATAAGCTTACACAATAGTTTCGTAGCACGCTACGAAACTGCTGAAGATGATTTTTTGCACCTTTACGTATGAATTTTGGAGATAGAGTTGATGGGTCTTGAGTTTAAATGTTGTTGGTGGAAGCATGAAGACTACAGGTAAAGGCTCCAATTGTAAAACATGAGAAAAAAGGGGTTAAAGGAAAGTTTTTCAATTACCTACAAACTGCACTACGAAAAGAGGCTACTTTCGTAGCGTAGACATATTCATACCCTTTTACACTATTTCGGAGATTTTTATTTGCATAGGTGGAATATTAAAGTTTCAAGGCAATGATTAACACATGTGACACATATGAAACTAAGCTATCAATGTTAACAAGTGTTCGAAGATGAAAATGGAAGTTAAGGGCTAAAAAGCAGGAAACATGTCTCTTGATTTTTAGGACAGTTTTGGGCATCATCAATAGGATTACCTCAAAGGTGGAAGCATCATCAAAGTTCGAATACATGGGATTGCAGCTGTCAAAGGAAGTATTTAAGTTTAGATAAGGTTGTTGCAAGCATATTTAGGAGTTTCACTCTTATTAGAACTAGGACTTTTTCAAAGGCAGTAAAGCTGTCACTTTGTAATTAATGGCATATTTAAGATTAGAAAAGGTGTCAAAATAAGAGAATTCGAATTCTCTAGTGGAGGATCAAGGAATCCCAGATTGTAAATTCTCTATATAGAGCATGCAATCGAATTCATAGAGGTTGGGAATTTTCATTAGCAATTGACTGTGTTATTGTAGTTGACTGTGTCTTTTCAACTTAATACAAAGTTTTGTTTTAACGACTCGAGATTCATATGGAGTTTATGTGTATCATCTTTCTATGGCCTTCCTCAATTATCTATTTGCAGTAGTATTTGTATGTGTTACTTAGAATTCATTTGACAATGCTCTAACTTCCTTCACATGCAAATAGACTGTGTTTTTCACTGTGTTATTGTTTATTCATTGACCTAGACTCCAAATGCCTTGACTTCCATGTTTAACAGATAACAATGTTTCGGTTGAAGATTATCTTGACTCCATAGCCCAATGAATGTTTGCTAATCTGTGACACAACCAGTTATACATTTTATCCTTTTATTTTAGAGTTAGCCATCTATTCATTAATCAAAATTACAAACCTTTGAGAGAGCCCTCTCAGGTTGAGGAGGCTAAGCCTCAACCAAAATATTTGTCTGAAAGAGTTACATGAAGTCTACTTGGTGAGCAGCCTATCAGGGTCAGATTTTGTGATAACAAGTTGAATGAGGTAATTCTATTGTCTATTTGTTACATTGTCCATCTTATCATCTTTTCTAGATATCATAGTTGAGATTGTATGAAGATATCCCTTCATTCTTTCAACTTATCATATATTCTCTTGATGTCTCAAATCCTTCATAGACAGAGAGATGTAAGGACTTTGACTGATTCCATAAGAATCCTTTGAGCCTTTCTATCTTTTCGATGTATTCAGATAAATCTTGACCTTTGGAGATTTTTCATGACTTTAATTTCTTCGAGGACTGTGACTATCCTCCTCATGCAAGGAATCTTGGTAACCCAACCAGCTTATAGATCTCCCTGCAAAAACAAAGTCATGTTACCAAATTTGATTATAGAATAAAAGATACTTACCTGACAAGTGAAGAGTCTTCAGCTTGATTTCTTTAATGGTGGTTGAGAAAAGATGTATTAGTGCTCTCCTTTTTGGATGATCTTCTTCCAGATGAAAAAGGATTTTATTCAATAAAGGAGATTGCTTCAATTATGGTGACAACATTTTTAGATCCAACTTCCTTTTGTTGATGGATATTACTGCTTCTTTGGATGACCTTCTTCAGGGATAAAGAAGTGGTTCTTGTTTCAATGAGAGGAAACTTATCTTATAACCTTTGAAGATGATGACAATGCCTTTAGCCTCTGAGTCTTCAAGTTTTTAAGATAATTTATGACATAATTGAGATTGTATCAAGAATTTATTTGTGGTTAGACCTCCTTGCAGTTATATTTCCAAGACCTTATTTTGTGAGAGCATTGAGATCACTTTTTACTTCTTGTCATAATACTGAGGTATTATTATGTCACTGAAATCTTTCCTTTAAGATAGCACCGATACTATATGTGACAACACCAACATATAACATCAACATGTGTGACTGTTATGGAATGTTACTGAGGTAGCATCGCTATTATTTCATTGTTGATTGGACCTGAAGTAGCATAGAACCAAGCTGTAACATGTCACTGGAATCCTGTTTAGTATTTTTACTATGATCTACCCTAGATATGGCGAGAGCATTACTGTGATTCCATCGATCTGAAAACACTTCTGAAATTAGCCTGAGATTTTCTGAGGATGATCTGAATTGTGTGACTTGACATTCAGACTGCAACTGCCTCCCGAAATATTAGAGAATTAGATGCCCTTCCTTAACTGTCACCTTAGCTCTAAAACCATGTTGAGAATTTGAAGGGCTTGTGATTAATACAAAATTTCTCTTCTTGATAACTACTTGTGAGCTTGCTTATGTATTCTTCTTTAACTTAGTTAATCATTCATCAAGTCAGTTATCAAAGCACTTAGTCAAAATGTAGAGATAGAGTTATTTATACTTGTAACTGAATATCTTATAATGTGTTTAGGAAGGTAAATCTCTGATTTACCTTCCTTACTTCCTATTACCTTGAGATCACTGTCTTTGTATATTGAAACCAGAGATATACTTATTATATCCTTCAGCTACATACATAAACAATACCCTTCAGTTGCCATTCGAAAACTGTATCCTTCAGTCTCGTCTTACTTCAGATAAATCCGCATTCAATTCAACCCTTTGATCTGCTCTTTTAAATTTTGTCTAGCCTCTGATCAATCCAAAATGATTGCTCCTCCTTACACACTGTCCATCCGCAAATTCTGTTCTTCCTTCAACGCTGTCCACCTCAGACTTGACCACAATTCTTATTCCTCAAACTTCACTGAACTCTGTCCTTAAATCCGCATCTTTTGACTGCAGTAATACCTTAGACAGTTCCACATTTTTCTATATTTTTCTGCGAATGCTACAGGGGTATTTATAGTTGTTTTCCCCTGTATATAAGACGACCTTACTAAGTGAACCGGTGTGACTATTTAGGAGCCGACATGACTGTTTAGGAGGCCGAATTCTCCAACTGTTTGAAGGCTAACTTGACACATTATTTAGGCTTGTCTATCAACGTTGTATGAGGGCTAAATAATAGCCATTCTTCCACAGTTTCTAGACTTGGTCTTGGAGCATTTTATTATCTTCGTCTCCTTCTTTCCATAATCATGAAGGCTGACCTAGTTACATTTTACAACACTCAGGAGCTTTTCAACATTATTCCCTAATTTTGTGAGCTCTGACAGGGGGGGAAGGCATATTAGTGTTCTCGATCAGTTGTTACCACCTCCCAGAAGGGCCTCGTCCATAATTCCAAGTGCTCTCTAAAAACCAAGAATTTCCCTTTTGATAAAGGCTTGGTAAGAATGTAAGCTATTTGATCATCAATGGAGATGTGATGGAGCCTCACTGCTCCTCTTTATACCATATCCCTGATATAGTGATACTTGATCTCAATATGCTTGGATTTTTCATGAAACACAAGATTTTATCCAAGACGAATCCCATTCTTATTGTCATAATATATAATTGTTGTGTCTATAACTTTCTCAAATAGTTCCCCAAAAAGCTTTCCTAGCCAAACTGCCTCACAACTAGCCATGCTAGCAGCAATGTACTCAACTTCAGCTGTACTTAGTGCAAAATAATTTTTATTTATACTCATCCAAGATATCATGGCAAATCCCAAGCTAAAGAAAAACCCATAAGTGCTCTTTCTATCGACAGAATTACCTGCCCAATCAACATCAGTATATCCATGAAGTCTTACATTTTTAGCAATATATTTCAATCCTATATTTATATTTCCATGCAATTATCTGAGTACATGTTTTGCAACAATCCAGTGGGCATGAAAGGGGTCAATCATATGCTGACTTGAAGTGTTTACAACAAAACATATATCAGCCTAGTGTTTACCAAAAACGTCAAAGCACCAATGAGTTGTCTATATTTTGTGGGATTTTCCAGATTAGGTCCTGCAGCTTTGCCACATAATTTCTTAAAGTTCATTTCCATAGTATTATGCATGGAATTACATTCTAGCATAGCAAATCTTTCAAGAAGCTTAAAAACATATTTTCCTTGAGAAAGATAAATTTCACCAAGTCTTTGCCAAACCTCTAGACCCAGAAATTAATGCATCAAACCAAGGTATTTCATTTCAAATTAAAAATCTAACTCCCTCTTACACTGGAGGATAAGAAGTTCTCCTCCTGTGAATAATAAATAATCAACATACAATACCAAAATCAAAGGTATACCTTAGACTGTCTTGAAGTAAAGGTTTGGGTCTGCACTGCTTCTTGTGAAACCAAGCTTTATCAAGTAGCTATCACATACTAAGCTCTTGGAGCTTACTTCAACCCATATAAGGCTTTATTCAGTCTGTATACATGAGTTTCCGTGTGATGCTCTTTAAATCCTTGTGGTTGTTCCACAAATACCTCTTCCTTGAGGAAGCCATGCAAGAAATCAATTTTAAAGTCCATTTGGTGAAGAGTCCCTCCCTAGCTAGCCGCTAAGGAAACAATATATCAAATAGTAGTATATCAAGCTATAGGTGAAAAAATATAATCACAATCTATTCCCTCTTTCTGAGAGAATACTCTAGCTACAAATCTAGACTTATATTTTTCAATACTACCATCTGCACCATGTTTAATCTTAAAAAACCATTTTGAAGTGACAACAAAATTACCTTGAGGTCTAGGAACCACTTCCCAGACATCATTTTGGATGATGGACTCATATTCTTCAGTCATGGCATATTTACAGGCTTTTTCTTTTGCAACTTCTTCAAAGGTGCATGGTTTTGCCTAAATGATGTTGCTCATGGCAACAACGTACCCTTGAAACTGACTTGGATTCTTACTTTCTCTAAACTTTCCTCGTGGGGCAGCATGTTGTTCAACATATTGCAAGTTATCTCATAGCCATAGTGGTCTCTTTCTGGTAGGATGATCTAGAGGATCCATGGAACCCATTGGATTATCAACAATCTCATTCTCAGGTTCTGGTTCAAACTCAGATGTAGCCTCTTTTTCCTTCACAACTTGTATTTCAACAATGGCAGGAGGAGGAAAGTCTCTTTATTTTCTGAGAGTTGCATCTTCATAAAATGTTACGTCTCTTCTAAACTCAATAGTTCTTTGACTAGGTACATAAATTCTATAATATTTTGAATTATCACAATAACCAACAAACATATCTTTCTTACCTGAAGCTTCCAGTTTGTTCCTTTTCTCTTTCGGCACATGGAAGTACATAGGACAACCAAAGATTCTCAAGTGACTCACCTCAGGCCTTTTACCAGTGAATAATTCTTCAGCAGTATTATTGTCTAAGGCTTGATGAGGAGTTTTGTTTTGCACATAAACAACAATATTTTCAGCTTCTTCACACAGAAACTTCAGTAGCTTTTGATCATGCAACATGGCTATGACTGCTTCCATAATGGTTCTATTCTTCCTCTCAACCACACCATTTTTTTGTGGATTGTACGCCACATTGGTTTCTTTATTTATTCCAATGTATTTGTAAAGATCATTAAACTCATTGGAGGTGAAATCTCTGTTGAGATTGCAACAAGATGATGAGCTTAGTGGAAAAGAGTCGCCTTCACTAAGTGGGCCCGCAGGCTATTTTTGGCGCAAAGTCTATTTTTAGACTATGTCTATTTTTAGACATATGGATCATGTTCTATGAGTTGCAGGATGCTATTTGTGGATGGTTGGTCAAGCCGGGAAAAATAGATGGACTTCTATTTTTAGACATACTGGGCGGAATCTATTTTTAGATTGCCAGTCTAAAAATAGATATGTCAAATATTATTAGCTCTTAATAATATTTGGACTCTAAACATTATCTTATCCTCTTGGATCACTTCAGTTCGAGTCACGGATGTGGCACATGCAGCTGACAGAAGGAATTACGCTATTCCTAGGGTTTAGTGGAGCTATTGCATGGTTGACTTCAGTTAGAACTCATGTGACAGAGTTTGGTGGAGTTGATGAGACGGTTAATGGAGTTGTGTTCAGTTTAACTTAGTTGAGCTAGTTGTATCTAGTCTAACTGATTGATAAAATTATTGAGAGTGGTGTGAATTAATTATTAATTAATTCACTAATTATTAACTCATAAATCAACTAAAGAATACATCAGTTAACTGCAGTGCATGGACAGTTTCAGTGGAGACCAGTGGAGAGGTAGGTGAAAGAGCAAGGTGACTATCAGTTGTGACTATACTGGTGCATGAGTTTGCACCACACATTGATGGAGAAGCCAATGAGGATTGCGCAGTACATACCAGTGGGATTTGAACCTTGATCTGGTAATTATCCATATTGGATTGCGCAGTAGAGGCAGGCTAACAGGTGGAGCAGATTGGAGCATGTGTTTTGTATGATCTTAGCTTGTGTAGTGTGTAACAATTGGAGATTGTACTGAGAGCTTGTGAGGAGTTTGTACAATGATTGTTACATGATCTTTATCATTATAATATACAGATAGTTTGGGGTTTTCACCTTTAAGCTTTCCCATAAATACTATGTTTATATGTGTGATTGTTTATGGTTTTAATGTGCGCATGTGATTGTTTATATTTCCGCAAATTGATGATCAATAGTAGAAGAGGTTATGTATTATGCATGAAGCTCAAATATTGTGTGATCAGGATAATATCGGTGAATAATATCTCAGTTATTCAAATTTCTACATGGTATTGGAGCAGTATTGATCATTGGAGCAATTGCAAAACATTGAAGCGGTTGAGTTTTGTCTTGAATTGGAATTCAATTGCGACGGTGTTTTCTTGGTGTCGAAGTTGAGATGTCTTTCAACGGATTGCGATTGGAGTATGCCCTTGAGGGTAAGCAGATTATATTGCATGGAAGAAGCGGATCTGGAGCGGTCTTTGGATGACAATGGGTTGAAGGAGTTCATAGATGTTGAAGTCCCAAAGCCTACTTCTAGCGATGCTGCCGTAATTGAGGCTTGGAAAAAGAAGACAAAAAAGTGTCGAAGGATTCTGTTGGAGGGCATGAAGGATCACATAGTGTCCAGCCTGCATGGTAAGGCTTCTCCATTCCTGATGTGGAAAGCCTTGACAAATTTATTCCAAAGTGAGAGCGACGAGAGGAAGTTGGCGCTCAAGGATAAACTCAGAAACATAAAGATGGAGAAAGGCGACGGTATGCCCAAGTACCTCACGAAGTTCACCCAATGCAGGGATGAGCTGGGAAGTGTGGGGGTGACTGTATATGATGAGGACTTGGTGAGCTTGGCTCTCCTTGGGCTTCCGAAGAGTTGGCATTCCTATCAGGACTCTGTCAATGGTCGGGAGAAATTGCCAGGATGGGAGCGACTTTGGTCGGATCTTGTGCAAGAGGAGATAAGGCGAAGTACCAGGGACGGATTGTCATCAAAGAACTTTGATGAAGAGAATTTCACTTTGGCTGTCAAAGCAAATAAG
Source organism: Pinus albicaulis (assembly GCA_034641835.2). Lineage (NCBI taxonomy): Eukaryota > Viridiplantae > Streptophyta > Pinopsida > Pinales > Pinaceae > Pinus > Pinus albicaulis. Next base: position 28,892 of record JAXQQM020067132.1, read on the forward strand.
GGGAAGAGCAAGAAATATTCTCATTCCAGTGCGAAAGGCAAGAAGCAGGACATGTCCAAGGTGAAGTGCTTTCATTGTCACCAACATGGACATTATGCCACAAATTTTCCGCAGAAGAAGAAAAATAAGCAGGCTGCTGGATCTGCAGCTGGAGAGGCCTTAGCCTCGCAGTTTGAGCTAGATTTTTCGCTGATCGCATGATTGGTCTCAAGTGTGGCGGGATCAGTGTGGTTTCTGGACAGTGGTGCATCTTTTCACATGAGAGGAGATCGAGATTTGTTTACTGACCTGGATGAGAAAGATCTTGGAGTGCACATCGAGATGGGCGATGATGGTAGATACGGTGCAACCGGGATCGGTACCATTTCCTTTGAGAGGGAGTCTGGTAAACCCTTCGTATTGAAGGAAGTGATGCATGTTCCAGGATTGAAGAAGAATCTTATCTCTGTGGCGATGTTAGAAGACAAGAGATATGATGTTGTCTTTAGCGAGGGAAATGCTCTGCGTACATTAAGGCAAGCTGAGTGAGACCCCGGGGAGGATGGGGTTCAGTTAAGAACCTTTATCAGTTGTAGGTAGATGGCTGCGCAGCAATGGCATGCAAGGCGGGAGAAGTGGTGAGCCGGGATGATGAGGGCGAACTGTGGCACAGGAGATTGGGCCTCCTTCACCATGGAGCTTTGAAGATCTTGCGTGATTTCTATTGGGCTTCCTAAAGGAACTCACCACTTGCCGATCGGATATCGGTGCAAGGGTGTACCTTGGGAAAATTTGTGGCTCCCCTTTCACGAGAAGGATAGTCGCGCCACGGCAGTCAGAGAATTCACACGGACGTGTGTGGACCTTTCGTAGTAACCCGACGACAAAGCACATGTATTATGTGATATTTTTTTATGATTTTTCTCGTAAGTGCTGGATCTTTTTCGTGCAGAAGAAGAGCGAGACATACTCAAAGTTCTGTGAGTTCAAGGCACTGGTTGAGAAAGAATCGGGGAAGCAAGTGAAGGCTCTAAGGAGTGACAATGGTGGTGAATTCATCTCTGGAAAATTCAAGGACTTTTGCAACGCAGAAGGAATTCGAAGAGAGCTCATAGCACCTCATAACCCACAGCCGAACGGGGTTGCTGAGCAGAAGAACAAAATGATCGTGGGTGCTGCATGGGCGATGTTTCATTATCAGGGTCTACCCATACACTTGTGGGCAAAGGCATGCAATACTGCAGTATATGTGCAGAACCGTTGTCTTCACAGGATACTTGGCATGAGTACACCCGAGGAGGCGTTTTCTGGTAAGAGGCCTAATATTTCCCATTTGAGGATTTTTGGTTCACCTGTTTACATTCCTGTGATGAAGGATGCCAGGAAGAAGCTGGAGCTGACTGCGGAGGTTGGGATATTTGTGGGGTACACTGATATGCCCCACAACTATCGTGTGTATTTTCCAGACAGTCGCAAGATTGTTGTGCGACGGGATATCAAATTTCAGGAGGAGAAAGCCATGAAGTGTTCGCTTGAGAGGAAGCCACACTTGCATGCAGATGAGGAGCTATTAGTTCCTAAGGATGAGTCTCGGGATGTGGATCAGCCACAAGATGAGGTTGATGGAGTGGAAGAGACCACTCAGGCAGCACCAACCATCAGAGGGCGGAAGCGCACTACGAACGGCGGCTAGCTCAAGATGTAGAGGGTTGTAGGAGCACCTACATCATAGCGCAGACAGAGACAGTCACCTGATCGGTACACTGGATACATGGCTCTTATGAGCAAGTGTATCGTGACAGAGCCATCTTCTTTCAAGGAAGTTGTGGAGGACCCCGCATGGGTAGATGCCATGGTGGAAGAGTATGATTCAAATGTCAGAAATAGTGCATGGGAGATTGTCCCGAGGCCGGAGGGGAAATCAGTGGTGGGTTCGAGATGGATCTACAAAGTGAAGCAGGCAGCTGATGGGAGTGTGTAGAAGTATAAGGCAAGATTTGTTGCCCGAGGATTTTCACAGATAAAGGGCATCAATTATGAGGAGACCTTTTCACCTGTCACAAGGTATTCTTCCATACGGATGATTCTTGCTCTCTCAGCGCAGATGGGGTGGCACATTCATCAGATGGATGTGAAGACTGCGTTCCTCAACGAGGTGATTGAGAAGGAGGTGTACATAGAGCAGCCCGAAGGTTTCGAGATATTCAGCAGCGAGTCGCAAGTGTGCAGGCTCAAAAGAGCGTTGTATGGGTTGAAACAAGCACCTCGTGCTTAGTACACACGGATAGACAATTATTTCACCGGACTTGGATTCTCCAAGAGTAAGGCGGATCCGAACCTATACCAGATAGTGGTGGAGGGTAAGTTGTTGATCATTGTACTTTATGTAGATGATTTGATTTTGACAAGTGATGAGTTGTTGATACTCTCATACAAGGAGGATCTTGCAAAAGAGTTTGAGATGAAGGACTTGGGCATCCTTCATTATTTCCTGGGATTGGAAATTTGGCGGCGTAGTGGTGGACTGTTTGTTTCTCAGGGTAAGTATGCCCAGGAGATACTGGAGAAGTTCAACATGCATGGCTGCGAGCCTGTTGATACTCCTCTTCCTGGAGGTTGGAGGAAGGAGGATGCTACTTCAGCGGAGGTAGTGGATGCCACTGTTTATCGACAGTTGGTGGGGTCGCTTATGTATCTGGTCAATACACGACCCGATATATGCTATGCTATTAACCATATTTCACAAGCTATGGTTAAGCCTACCAAGCTCTTCTGGAAGGCAGGCAAGCATGTATTGCATTATCTTAGAGGAACATCGGGATATGGCTTGTGGTACAGACAGGAGGATGAGGTGCAGCTTTGTGGCTTCATGGATGCAGATTGGGCAGGGAGCCCGCAGGGATCCCAACGGATAGAAAGAGCACATATGGAGGGATTTTCAGTATCGGGTCGACAGCGGTTTCTTGGTACAACAGGAAGCAGAGATCCATGGCACTCAGTTCAGCAGAGGCCAAGTATATTGCAGCAAGTTTGGATGCATGCGAGGCTATATGGATGAGGAAGATCCTGGTCGGGTTGTTCGGTTCACACTTGGATCCTACTGTGATTTATTGTGATAATCAGAGTTGCATCAAGCTCTCGGTTAATCCAGTATTTCATGATAGATCTAAACACATTGACATCCGGTATCATCATATCAGAGATTGTGTGCAGCGGAAGGTCATGTTACTTTCATACATTCCTACGGAGGATCAGGATGCTGATATCTTGGCGAAGGCGCTCACCAGGAGCAAATTCGAATACCACAGGGGCAGGATAGGGGTTGCAGATAATCCTTATCTTGTTGAGAGGGAGTGTTGAGATTGCAACAAGATGATGAGCTTAGTGGAAAGGAGTCGCCTTCATTAAGTGGGCCCGCAGGCTATTTTTGGCGCAAAGTCTATTTTTAGACTATGTCTATTTTTAGACATATGGATCATGTTCTATGAGTTGCAGGATGCTATTTGTGGATGGTTGGTCAAGTCGGAAAAAATATATGGACTTCTATTTTTAGACATACTGGGAGGAATCTATTTTTAGATTGCCAGTCTAAAAATAGATATGTCGAATATTATTAGCTCTTAATAATATTTGGACTCTAAACATTATCTTATCCTCTTGGAGCACTTCAGTTTGATGCCTGGATGTGGCACATGCAGCTGACAGAAGGAATTACGCTATTCCTAGGGTTTAGTGGAGCTATTGCATGGTTTACTTCAGTTAGAACTCATGTGACAGAGTTTGGTGGAGTTGATGAGACAGTTAATGGAGTTGTGTTCAGTTTAACTTAGTTGAGCTAGTTGTATCTAGTCTAACTGATTGATACAATTAGTGAGAGTGGTATGAATTAATTATTAATTAATTCACTAATTATTAACTCATAAATCAACTAAATAATACATCAGTTAACTGCAGTGCATGGACAGTTTCAGTGGAGACCAGTGGAGAGGTAGGTGAAAGAGCAGTGTGACTATCAGTTGTGACTATACTGGTGCATGAGTTTGCACCACACATTGATGGAGAATCCAATGAGGATTGCGCAGTACATACCAGTGGGATTTGAACCTGGATCTGGTAATTATCCATATCGGATTGCGCAGTAGAGGCTGGCTAATAGGTGGAGCAGATTGGAGCATGTGTTTTGTATGATCTGAGCTTGTGTAGTGTGTAACAATTGGAGATTGTACTAAGAGCTTGTGAGGAGTTTGTACAATGATTGTTACATGATCTCTATCATTATAATATAGAGATAGTTGGGGGTTTTCAGCTTTAAGCTTTCCCATAAATACTGTGTTTATATGTGTGATTGTTTATGGTTTTAATGTGCGCATGCGATTGTTTATATTTCCGCAAATTGATGATCAATAGTAGAAGAGGTTATGTATTATGCATGAAGCTCAAATAGTGTGTGATAAGGATAATCTCGGTGAATAATATCTCAGTTATTAAAATTTCTACAATATCCTCCCCATTATCACATCAGAAAGATTTGATCATCTTTCCTGTTTCATTTTCAATCAAAGTCTAGAAATATATGAACATGTCAAATGCTTCCCTTTTATTTTTAAAAAAGAATATCCATGTCTTTAGAGAAAAATCATTAAAAAAAATTATGAAATACAAATAGCCACCAAGAGAAGTAAGAGAAATAGGTCCACATAAATAAGAATGTATGAGCTGAAGTACTTGACTAGTTTTTGTTCTGCTTGAAGGGAATCGTCCATTTATATGATTTCCACTTACACATCCTGGGAAAACTCCTTGATGATCCATTATGATCTTAGAGACACCAAAATCCATATTCATTACATAAGATAAGGCTTTTTAGTGTAGATTAACATATCTTTTGTGCCATATCTCACACTGAAGATCATTATCATGGACCAATGCATGAATGGGTTTACCATTGACTTTGTAAATCCATTCACATATTGATAGAAGAGTGAAGGCTTATCTCATACTTGAGTTCAAATTCCAAGTTATAATTTTCCCATTAATAAAAACAAATTTCATTCATTTATCTTCTAGAGTAGATATGGATACAAAATTCTTTTTCAAACCAGGTACATACAAAACTTCTTGCAGAAAAATAGATTTGCCATCATCTAACTGAAATGAAACTGAACCATAACCTTTAATTTTCTGAGTAGAGTTATCTCCAAGGATAAAATTTAAACTAGTCTCCATCTCAAAAAGATTAGAGAGTGCCTCTTTGTAACTAGTAAAATGTTTGGAAGTACCACTATCAGCTAACCAACTATCAAATGAATCCACATAATAAGAACTAGAAAGAGCAGAAAAAGAATGATATTCTGATTGAGTTTCTGCTGCATTATTTCTATATCTTAGATATCTTGTTTTCGTAGGATGCCCTTTTCTTTGATTTTCAAAAGAGTATTTTCTATAATCATGTTTGTTTTTGAATTTAGGGGATCTTATTTATTTACAGTCACGAGAAAAATGACCATGTTTTTGACAGTTAAAACATATAAATTTTGACATGTCTAGATTCCCTTTATTTGATTTGAAATCAAATTTCTTTTTATTACCTTTCTTTCTCTTGTCATAGGCTAGAAATGCAGTAGGTTCTCCTTCTTCATGATGTGAAATTCTTCCTCTGGAGATCATTCTGGCATCCTCTTGGATACAATTTCCCATGAGCTCATCAAATGTGGGAATATTGTTGATGTTGCTGATGCCGGTGATAAAAGTCTCCTAAATAGGAGAAAGACCTCCAAGCGCAATCAACACCATTTATTTTTCGGGTAAAACTTCACTAACTGTTGATAGTTGATTCTTGATTTTAGTCATTCTCATGAAGTATGCTTGAACCGTCTCTCTTCTATTCATTTTGGTGTCCTTCAACTGATTCTTCAAGGCAATAATCTAGTTCAAGTTACTAATTGCAAACATGGCAATTAGTTTGTCATACATTTTTTTAGCTTTCTTCAAATCAGAAACATAAGTAATGAGATGATAACTAAGAGAATAAATGATACTTTTTCTAGCTTTTATTTCACCATTTTTATATTTGGATTTGATAACAACATTTTCATTCTTTGGTGGATCAGCTATTGTGTCTTCAACATACTCCAGAAATTTGTTTTCTTCAAGAGTTATATCTACTATTTCTTTCCATGGACCAAAGTTTGAAACATCATTCAAATTCTCCTATATCTTGAAGTACGAAAAAGTCATCTTAATAAGAAAAAATTGGTATCAAGTGGGGTCTTTTCAAGTGATCTCTGGTCTCCTTGGACTTGTCTTCACTGAGGCTTTGATACCATGTTAAAATTTGAAAGTTATATGCATAAATTTAAAATTATTTGCGGAAAATTGAAAGTTCTATGTAAAAAACTGAATGTACTTGCATAAAATTGAATGTACCTATGTTAAAACTGAATGTACTTTGTAGAAACCTTAATGTGCTTTGCATAAAACTGAATGTACTTGCATAAAATTGAATGTAATTTGCAGAAAATTGAATGTACTATGCTGTTACAATTACTTAAGGATCATATGAAGACAATTCTTGAATGTATTATGCTGTTACAATTCTTCATAACTTTTCAGTCAACAACTGTAGATAGAACATAAACTTAAGGATCATATGAAGACAACCAAGCACAAATATGAGACACTGAGAGTTATGTCCAATGACCAAGGAAAAAACCACAAGATGAAAACCCAAATGATTCTTCTTCTATTAGATTTCTTCAATTGTTTAGTAGAGTACATAGAGAGAGAGAGAGATAATGAGAATGCCTAATGTCATCAATGTTTGATCAACTTGTAGCTGAAGTGATCTTGTTCTTTGCTTGAAGATATCCTCCTTCTCTTGATTAGACCTTGTCCTACACAATTTATCCAACAATTCCCTTTCTATTACTCTTCACTTGCTCTCACACTTCTCTTGCACACACTCAAATCTAGCTCTCCTTCATAATGAACATGTTACTCTCAACTCTCACTTGCTCTTGCTTAAATAGATGAGAAAGGAGAGGAGTTACAAAATGTATTCATTCCTTGAGCCACTAATAGGATAATTGAATTCCACGAGGGAGGAGTTACTTGAGGAGAAGTGTAACTTATCCCAAGAATAGAGATAGAGGTACACTCGTCTTGAGGAGTTACAATTTGAATTAGGGAGAGAGAGAGTTACGCTTAGACATGAGAGAATATTTTGTGAGAGTTACAAATCGAATTGACTGAGGGAGTTACAAGTGCATTTAATGAGGTGTTACACTTTTTCCATGCATTGAATTAGTGAGGGAAAGTTACATTCTCTTAAGTGTGAAGTTACTATTTTATTCCAAGAGAGAGGTTCAATTTTCTAAGTAAGAGATTCTCAATTTAATTTACTTATTTCATGAGAGAATTCATTTTTATTAATCCATTAAAGGTGAATGACTTTAAACTATTTTATAAATAACAATATAATAATAATAATACTAGTAAGGATAAAAAAATTAATTCTTGACTTCTATAATCATGATTGATTTTGATTTTAAAGTGGATTCCTTATGTCAAGATCATCCTTGATCATTTAGAAATGAATTTCTATTTTTGAAAAGTCACTTCCAAATTGAGATGTGACTTACTATTTTTGGAAAGTCATGTTAGAATTGTTAGAACTGAAATTTTATTGTATGTGGTTCAAACATATATGATTTCTTCTAGGAGAAATTCATCCCTGAGCTGTCAAATTTTAACACTTCCCCGATTCCTCTGACATGCTTAACATCTTCCAACCAAATATCAGCTTTTCCCATGAGACTCAATGTGGCTATCTTGACTTTCATGTTCTCCAAATAATCACGCAGTGTGAATACCTTTTTCATCCCAAGCAACCATGCTTCTACATCTTCTGATTTATTAATTTCTCCATCAAATGTAGGAGTCTTAGAATTCTTGAACTCTTCTGGAGAGTATCCCATCTCACTTATCCTATAAGAATGATGGAAGTGATGACGATGATGTCTCTCAGAACCGGAGCTAGAATAAAATCCATGAGTGCTAGCCCTCTTGTTAGGTGTATCCAAGGATCTTCCACCTCTCACTGTATCATATTTTTCCATCCTGTACCGCTTCCGAGACCTGTTTCCATCTGCACCATTTGAATTTTCCTCCTATCCTTGATTGATCCCTAGCTGTCCCTGCCTCTGCAAATCTGAAAGGCTCTAAAGAATCACTGCATTAACCTTGACTTGCTTTTCCTAATCTCTAGCAAGTCTTTCCTGTGCCTCAGTCAACCGCTCATTGTTTGCCTTGCAACTCACAATTTTAGCCTTCAAACTTCTCAATGTGTCTGACAAACCAGGAGAATGACTCTCTCTCTGTTGCTCAACTGATCTCTCCTAGCCTACCAATGTCTTTTAAGCTCTGTATGGAGAGTCAAAGGAACTATAGTCAACTATTCTACCCTTCATCTCTTGGCCTTATATGTCCTACAATATGCCATTTTTATTTATATAAAATATAATAAAAAACATACCTCAAGGTATCTTAGGGGAGGCTATTTCATATGCATAGGCCTATCTAAATTAGCACGATAAAACATCACAAACATACCATATTATACATGAATATCATAACCATAACAATAAATAACCAACATGCATGAATGATAAACACATAAACAATTGACATGCATGAATAATAATCTGCCTTTACCTCGAGGTCCAGTGCTGCAACGTCGCTCTGATACCACCTTGTAACCACCCCATCCCACCTTTACCTGCTTTTACAAGCTATGTAAACATGAGCTGAGAGTTACTATGATGTGACCCAACCTCCAAGTTCTAGTTATGGAAGTGGGGTCTACCAACTGGAAATTTACTAAAACCTCTCAGGGACACTAAATCACCTAGGTGACAAACCACAAACCATGGTGATCAGACCTTGAGCTAAAACTTCTTTTTAGTTGAGATGAAAACATAGCCACATGCATAAGCCACTATGATTGTGAATAGAAGGTTCCAACCACACACACCAACCTTTCTCTGTGTGGTTGCAGCTGAAATTTCCTAGTTCCATGCATCCGACCGTGAAATCAGTGCCACATTTTCAGGGCTAGCCGACAATCCATTGTCCAAAACAACCCGAAACTTTCCATAATCAAGTATAAGTTGATAAGGAGTATATATGATAAGGACGAAGGCTATATATTGCTCAGAAGTTTCCAAACACGTAAGAACATTTCTTCAAACACATGGTAAACATAGTAAATACAGGTCATGAATGTATATCTATTCAATGTCTCCTTAACTTCATTAAGGAACATCATAAAGAAGGCTCAATTCCCTCTCAAACTAGCTACAACAACAATAGTTAGCCCATGCATTCAAACAAGCATTGATTAACTTATCAAATCACGAATAGGATCCATAACAAAAGCACATCATTTAACCATGCCTATAGCCAACATATAATGAGAATGAATCCATGAAAAAATAGTCATAAAATCACCACAATAATCAACACGTGCTCATTGATCATAATAAGAAAGTAACTCATATTAACATATGCAAATGGAAACCAAGTTAGGGACTTCCACGTACCACCCGACTATAGATTGGGCTGAACCAAATATCTCTTTCATTGAATCACTCCCATGCCATATTCTAATAATGAAATTGGGATCTTATGGGATAAATCAAAATAAAACCACCAACTAGGGCTTCCCGAGGCTAAACCACCTCAACCCTCAACCATAGTGATTTCACCTAAACCGATCCAAAAATCACTAATACCAAAACAAGCTTGGATGCCTCCAAATTTATTTAGCATACCCAAAGGAATTCTCTTGTCTCCACCCATTCGTTAAGAGTTCCAAGAGAAATCCCATCTCCAACCTTGACCCTTGGTAATTTCCAGAGACCACCTCACAAGGATCCAAAGTATATCGACCATCAAAAGCTTAAACCAAACAAGGAACCCACAACACCATGGCTATCTAGGAAATGGCAAGGCAAGGATGAAAACCACTATGAATCTAGGAAAATCCCATGCCAATGAAAACGAAGCAACCAAATAACCAAATGCTTTCTCTCTCTTCTCTTAGAGCTCTATTTTGGAAAGTGATCAAAGCTAGAACTGGCAAAAACTATAAATTTTTTCTCTGGCGCCTTTTTATCATTGATGTCTAGTTTGTTCCTTTCCTTTTTCCATTTTTCTTATTTTTCCCTCATTTTCTCTCTAATTCCCCTTGTATTCATATTTGTCTCTTCATCTTCCTTTTCTTACAATTTCCTTTATTTCTCATATTAAATTGCCATTTATTTCCACTTTGCCTTTGCCAATTTTGATAGCCATTAATAAACCATAAGTGATGCCCACTATGGTGTTTTTTTCCTCCATTCAACTTGGAATACGTCTCCCATGACCTTGGTATTAATTTATTTACATGGAAAACCAACCTGAGGCCATTACAACCGTATCTCCAACATATAGAAGGAACTTTAGAAGGGGACCACCACCGAGGCCTAAAGAATAAACATCTAAACCTCAACATCAAGGCCAGAGAAAATAACCACCCTCTAAATAGACCTTCCCAAAGGTAGAAAAACACAAGAACAAACTCGAAAGAGAAATGAACCTCCTAGAAGGACCGAATACACGAAAAATTCTAGAGATAAAACAAACGACCAATAGAAAATTGGAGACTACTAAGAGGGGCTTGTAAAAAATGGAATAGGGTGCCTTTAGGAACTGCATAGGCTACCATGGTTGTAAAAAAATACACAAGGCAACCCAAAAATATATTGAAATTCTAAATTTTGTAACAAATACAATTTGATAACATAAAATACACTAATGGAAGGAATATGAACCCAAGCCAGAAAATACTTTGTGATAGCCATAATAAGAACTCCTAGGATTCGCCGAGGGCTCAAAATGTTCCTTTCTTGTGATATAGTACAACTCTTAGACTTAAGAAGCCCCTTTGGTATGCTAAATATCTCCACCCTATAACTAGCAAGTCTATCTGTGGCTCTATATTAACCAGGGACTCCAGAGAAGCCTTTACCAAAACTAGACAGCCCTCCAATAACTCCGTCATGAAAAAAAAATACTCATCCTAGCCCGCACCCCTTTTTTGGCTGAACAATATGTGTTGAAAATCCAATTGAGGAGAGGAATAATCCAACTATCACCAGATCCATGTTTACACTGAAAATTAAATAGAAACATACCCCCATTACCACCACGTATAGAGAAGCATGAATTCTCCAATCGAGAAACGAGTGTGAATAAATATTTTTCATGCGGACATCCTCGGGGAGGCAAGCCACACCACCACCTCCATTAATAATCTTGAGAGACAATGAGGTGGTGGAAGCCACTCCCAAGAACTTGTGCTCTCCTTTGTTAAAATCATTATAAATTTGATTAACATTTTTAAAGTTAAAATTTTATGAATATAATTTACGAAAACAATGGATTTTTAAAATTTTACATTTAAAAAAATAACTAAATTAAAATATTAAAAAAGAGATTGTGTGAATACGAGTTATTCTAATCTATTTTAACAAATTTGGATAAATTTATTTAAACCCTGGAAATAACTATTACATTAATACAATGGTTCAATAATCACCAAACATTGAATTAACTATTAACTTACTATCTTTCTAGTTAATAAATAAGCGAGTTGTCTTTAGTGAGACTTTTTGGAAACTTTTCCGGTGGATTTTTCTAATCAAATTTGTTTAAAATCAGGAAGGAATTCATTGAAATCACAAGCTTGTTGGGTAAACCTGCACAATCGAAGTGCCCTAAGGATTTTTCAGAGTGCTGAATCCATATATACACCGAAAAACCCAGTTTAAATAACACAAATCAAGATTTCACCTCAAATTTTTCCGCCCCTCACCAGAAACTCCAAAAAGTCGCACTAAAGACAACTCCATAAATAAGATGGAAAAATTTTGACCTATCTGGTGAGCCCTGGTATTGCACCAAGAGTGCTGCAACTCCTAGAGGCTTCTCAAATTTACTTTATCAACTCGGGGTTCGTACAAAATTGGAGGTGACAGTGCTATATGCACAACAAATGAGCTCTACTCATGCCATCCTCATCTTAGTTCTACAATGAGGTGCTAGGGTTATCTTGAAGAAGGAATTTTGTCACACTTCTAACTGAAACCTAATACCGAAAACAGATCATAACCATTACTCTATTTACAAGAAAAAAAACTAACTATTGTCTACTTTTGCAAGAAAGAAAGATTCAAACTTATGCTAGTATAGAAAGAAAATTACACTAAGTGGCATTCATTGTCTAGATTGTTGAATTGACTTGCAGAAAAATAACTATTCTATCCTTGCACACATGTTGAATCAATGACTCACTAACTCCTATATAATTCATGCTTAACTCTTGTGCTAATGATGCATTTTATGATGGACTAATCATGCTTGAAATTGCTCTGTTTTGCAACAAAAGGAGAAGGTGCTTGGGTGGTCCAAGAGTGTCCCTGGACCAAAGATTCATGGTTGAAGGTATAATGATGGCTTTTCTAGGATTAGGTGAGGTGCATGAATGATTTTGGGTTGAAGGAGAGGGTGTTTGGCACTGCTACAGGATTTCCTGTAATGCTACAGGAAACACGCCGAGAGGGTTTGGAGGCTAGAAATGATGGGATGGTAAAGGCCTAGTACCTAGAGAGCTTGCAAAAGTAGGTAAAGGTGGGACTAGGTGGTTACAAGGTGGTATCAGAGTAAGGTTGCAGCACTACACCTCGGGGTAAAGGCAGATTATTATGCATGCATGTCAATTTTCTATGTGTTTATCATGCATGCATGTTGGTTATTTATTGTTATGGTTATGATATCCATGTATAATATGGTATGTTTGTGATGTTGTATCATGCTAATGTAGATTGGCTTATGCAGATGCAATAGCCTTTCCTGAGATACCTTGAGGTATGTTTTTTATTATATTTTATATAAATGACAATGGAATATTGTAGGACATATAAGGCCAAGAGAAGAAGAGTAGAATAGTTGAGTACAATTCCTCTGACTCTCCATACAGGGCTGAAGAGACATTGGTAGGATGGGAGAGATTAGTTGAGCAATAGGGAGAGAGGCATTCTCCTGGTTTGGCATACACATTGAGAAGTTTGAAGGCATAAATCATGAGTTGCAGGGCAGACAATGAGCGGTTGATTGAGGCACAGGAAAGACTTGCTAGAGATCAAGAAAAGCAAGTCGAGGTTAATGCAGTGATTCTTTAGAGCCTTTCAGATTTGTAAAGGTAGGGAAAACTGAGAATCAGTCAAGGATAGGAGGAAAAGACAAATGGTGCAGATGGAAGCAGGTCTCGGAAGGGGTACAGGATGGAAAAATATGATACAATGAGAGTTGGAAAATCCTTGGATACACCTAACAGGAGGGATAGCACTATGGATTTTATTCTAGCTCTGGTTCTGAGAGACATCATCGTCATCATCGCCGACATTATTATAGGAGAAGTGAGAGGGGATACTTTCCAGAAGAGTTAAAGAAAGCTAAGACTCCTAAATTTGATGGAGAAATAAAGAAATCAGAAGATGCAAAAGCATGGTTGCTTGGGATGAATAAGTTATTCACGTTGCATGATTATTTAGAGAACATGAAAGCCAAGATAGCCACAATGAGTCTCAAGGGAAAAGCTGATATTTGGTTGGAAGATATTAAGCATGTCAGAGGAATTGGGGAAGTGTTAAAATTTGACAGCTTAGTGATGAATTTCTCCTAGAATAAATCATATATTTTAGTTATGTTTGAACCACCTATAATAAAATTTCAGTTCTAACAATTCTAATATGACTTTCCAAAACATGTAAGTCACATCTCAATTTGGAAGTGACTTTTCAAAAATAGAAATTCATGTCTAAATGATCAAGGATGATCTTGACATAAGGAATCCACTTTAAAATCAAAATCAATCATGATTATAGAAGTCAAGAATTAATATTTTTATCCTTACTAGTATTATTATTATACTATTATTTATAAAATAATTTAAAGTCATTCACCTTTAATGGATTAATAAAAATGAATTCTATCATGAAATAAGTAAATTAAATTGAGAATCTCTTACTTAGAAAATTGAACCTCTCTCTTGGAATAAAATAGTAACTCCACACTTAAGAGAATGTAACTCTCCCTCACTAATTCAATGTGTGGAAAAAGTGTAACACCTCATTAAATGCACTTGTAACTCCCTCATTCAATTCGATTTGTAACTCTCAGAAAATATTCTCGCATGTCTAAGTGTAACTCTCTCTCTCCCTAATTCAAATCGTAACTCCTCAAGATGAGTTTACATCTCTCTCTATTCTTGGGATAAGTTACACTTCTCCTCAAGTAACTCCTCCCTCATGGAATTCAATTCTCCTATTAGTGGCTCAAGGAATGAATTCATTTTGTAACTCCTCTCCTTTTTCATATATTTAAACAAGAGCAAGTGAGAGTTGAGAGTAACATGTTCACTGTGAAGGAGAGCTAGAGTTGAGTGTGTGCAAGAGAAGTGTGAGAGCACTTGAAGAGTGAGAGCAAGGAAAGTGTTGGAGAAATTGTGTAGGACAAGGTCTAATCAAGAGAAGGAGGTTATCTTCAAGCAAAGAGCAAGAGCACTTCAGCTACAAGTTGATCAAACATTGGTGACATTAGGAATTCTCATTCTCTCTCTCTGTGTGTACTCTACTAAACAATTGAAGAAATCTAATAAGAGAATAATTATTTGAGTTTTCCCCTTGTAGCTTTTTCCCTGGTCATTGGACATAACTCTCAGTGTCTCATATTTGTGCTTGGTTGTCTTCATATGATCCTTAAGTTTATGCTCCATCTACAATTGTTGATCTGAAAAGTTGTGAAGAATAAATCTGCATTCTAAGTAATTGTAACAACATAGTACGTTCAATTTTCTGCAAAGTACATTCAACTTTCTGCAAAGTACGTTAAGTTTTATGCAAAGTACATTAAGGTTTCTTCAAAGTAAATTCAGTTTTCTGCAAATTACATTTAATTTTCTGCAAGTACATTCAGTTTTCTGCATAGAAATTCCAATTTTCTGCAAATAATTTTAAAATTTTTGCATAGAACTTTCAAATTTTAACATGGTTTCAGAGCCTCGGTGAAGACAAGTCCAAGGAGATCAGAGATCACCTGAAAATACCTCACTTGATACCAATGTTTTCTTATTAAGATGACTTTGTCCTACTTCAAGATAGAGGAGAAGTTGAATGATTCTTCAAACTTTGGTCCATGGAAAGCAATGGTAGATATCACTCTTGAAGAACACAAATTCTGGAGTATGCTGAAGACACAATAGCTGATCCACCAACTTGGAGTTGTTGTTGGAGGATATCGAAGGTATATTGGCTGCTTTTAAGAGTTAAGAAGGTGGTTAATCTCCCTATGATTGCTCCTCATTTTCTACTCTGATCCTTGATATGGAATCTTTCTCAAAAGTGGCATTATTCCCTTTATTTTCCTGCATTTAAACCAAATTAGGCCTCAAATCATGACAACCCTTAATACACCATTTTCACTAATAAAAACATGAAAAAATGTAATTAAATGTTAGTGAGAGAGAGTAATTAAGCTAAAAAGTTGACATTTTAATTCCTTAGAATATACCTAATGATGGTGCTCATCATCACCCCCCTACCAAATGGTTGCTCATCCTTTGAGAAACTCATTCCTCTTTATTGATTTCTTTACCTTCTTGTTCTTTCTCTTCTTCTCCTGTCTCTTCACTTTCCTTCTCTACTCCTACATCTTTTGTGGTTCCTTCCTCTGTCTCCATTTCCTCCTCTTCCTCTGTCCTTTCAATCCCTTCTTCTCCTACTTTGATGCCCTTTTCTCCAAGGCTAGAGGCAGGGGTCTCTCCAGGTGTGATGGTCTATGTCCTAATGAAGGCTTCTATGTCCATGTCAATGAAAGTGGACCAAGGTACAAGGATGTTGAGTCTGTTTAAAACATCTTCCACTAGCAGTTTTATGATACCATGATGAGCTAGGCGTTGATATTTCCTTTCCCTAACCCCGTGGCTCATCTCCATGATTGAGTGGAGAAGGAAATACGAGATATTCAACCTCTGATCTAACATTAGGGGAATTTTGAGGTCTAAAATGGGCCTCCTAAGGAAATTATAAAATAATAGTGGAAATAATAAAATAATATTAGATTACATCATCAAATTTTGGAGGGAAAAAGGAAAAAAACTATTTTTTCAACTCGTATTTTCAACTTATCTCCATATGAATTTACTCAAATTTCGATGCAAAATTACATTCCTCATCCAAGGATTACCCATGTTGCATACTTTTGATGGACCCTGCTATAAAAAAATGAGAAATACATGAAAAACATGATCACAATCATGTTTTTTCATGTATTTCTCATTTTTCATGTAGAAGGGTCCATTGAAAGTATGCAACATGGGTACTATTTGGATGAAGAATTAATTTTTGCATCAAATGGGTACTCCCGATCGGAATTTGAGTAAAAAATTATGGAGGTAGGTTTAAAACACAAGTTGAAAAAGTAGTTTTATTATTTTATTATTTTTTAATCTTTTTACTTTTTTACCCCAAAAATGGTGAATCATCCCCCATGGTTGAAATAATCATCTTGAATCCTATTGGTTCTTATAAAGTTTATTTTTTTTGTACATTTTTCTTAGGAGGCCCATTTTAGACTTCAAAATTTCTTTAATGAGGCAGATCCCCTTTGAACCTTAGTTCACGCAATAACCTAAACTGATATCCATAGACTACACTTAGTTTGGCCTCACAAGAGATATACTTCATGATATGGTAAGCCATCTCATGCCATGGGTAAGGAAGACTCTCCCTTCTTACCCCATTCTTATCTTCAATGTTTTCCTCATTGGGAAAGAAGAAACTCTTCTTAGAAGCAGTACTAGAGATCTTGTCCTCTTTTTTCCATTTAATTGCTAGAGGTAAGGTGGTAACTCTATTGATGAGCTCAGGGGTTAAGGTAATTGATAGTCCTCTTGTCACTATGGTGGCACTATCATATGCTTAAGTGTGCAAGGCCATTGCAAACTCTTGAGCCACTTCATCATCATCCCCATTGAGGAGCTTGAAGAACCCCAACTACTGATGGTTTTTGAAGATGTGTACAATAGGAGGATGTAGCCTAATTCTCTTGGTGTCTGTGGGCTCTCTCCTATTATAACCTCCTCCCATATTTTGTATGTGTTTGATAGGTGTCTTTTGTGAATTATTTTTTTAAAATTTACTATGATATATGACCTCAAAGCTATGTAATTTTCACAATATGTGGTTTTTGTTAGCCCCCACCTCCTTATACAACCTTTTAATTCTTTGAATTATGCTCTACTATGTGAAAATTATCATGAAAATTCTTATACTTTGCTGGCGATAATGACCACTTACCTCTGCACTTTTGAAACTTCTGGCTTGAAGGATGGTGTTGGTGTGCTAATATACCCTAATGGTGGCTTTCATTTCACTCCTCAACCCTTTGTAACTTCCCTAAAAACTTTCTCTAGCAGTAGCAGAGTTTCCTATAGCACTGTCTGCATGAAAAAATTGACCAGGGTTCGAAGCTCCTCGGTGTCTCCTGCCTTTTTCCTTTTTCTAACTGATATCGAAATGAGCAATGGAGTGAGGGTAGATGAACCAAAGTAATTTTTTATTCTAAATCGAGTAGTCTTGAAGCATATTGGTGATGTGGAGTTGGCATGATGTTTCCATACCTGGACTGTTGGTCCGACTCGAGCCTATCATTCCCTTTTTCCTCGTAATTAGATCCCACTTTCTTTTATCTTTCCCTTGATTGATGTGACAAATCCATGTGGCATCCAACTCCACCAAATTTTTACTTTAACTATTTGAGGGTGGCAAATTTAACTGGCCACCTTTTTTCCTATTAAAATCTCTATTCTCGACATTTACTGATTTAGTCAATTGATGCATAGCGATAGGGTGAGGGAATCATACCTGAGCCTACTTGGTTGTTGATGAGTTGCATGATCCTTTGATGTAGGGACCTGGAGCACTGTAATGGTAACAAAGGCTGTCTTTTATTTGTTGTGTTTTTATTTTCTGAGTGAGGTGCTTACTGTGTTTTTTTTTGTTGTGTCTTCTGCAGGTACCTCATGGAGACCCTAAGATATTGCTTCTGATGTAGCTTCCCTTTTCGAGTCCCCTAGTGATCTTCAGGATCAAGTCTTCATCATACTTCTTCTTCTTTTGAGTGTTGGATGTGGTCAAGGTATTCTGGTGCATGCACAAATGTGCTACAGGAAGCTATCATCTTCATGTAGCAGTCTCTTTGTTACAGTTTTGGAGCTCAAAATGACCCGAGGAAGGGAGAAAAAGGTTGTAGAGATGCTATGGGTGGTGTTAGGATGTTGATGGAGTGGTGTAGTGGAGGAAACCATGAGAGAAGAGGCACTGTGTGTGTATTTAACACAAGCTGAATGATAATGGAAAAATAGAGGGTTTGATGAGTGATTCTTCATGCATGGGATGGAGTGATGGTTAGGGATGATATAAATAGGCGGGGAAACATTTTTCCATCTCTTTTCTAGGGTTTGAGAGCCCTGGGTGATCATATTTAGCCTCAGGTAAACTTCATGTAGAATTATAGGGTTTCCTGTAGCACTACAAGAAATATTGTAGCATCCTAGGACATCCTGTAGCACTGCAGTGATAGGTAGAAAATTGGAATTTTTGCTCACCTGGTGCTAGAAATTGATGGAGGAATGAATGTTGGGGTTGGAAATGGAGTGAGTAGGTATAGGAGAGAGAGAGATGGAAGAAATTTTGCTCCCTTTTTCCATTTTATATCTGTTCAACAACCTGTAAAACATAAGCAAGTTAGTGCATTGGTGCTATTTTATTTATTTGGATTTATTTATTTTTTTTATTTTTTAAAGACAGGTGGGCTGCCTCAGCATAGGTTTTCACCCCACAAGGCTACCTTTGGCACCTCCAAGAGGTTTTCACCCACGAATCTTTTATTTCTCTATTTTTTTTTTGCTCCAGGATTGCCTCATGGAGGTTTTTAACCTAGAATTTGGCCTTGGATGCCTAAGAAAGGTTTTCAGACAAGCCTCTTTATTTTTTATTTTTTATTTTTTAGGAAGGTGAGGACTAGAAACTATGAAGCTTCCAATTACATTCACCTATATTCTTATTGTATTGATAAATTATGCCTTGGAAATGGGCCTCTTGTACATCTTTAGCTTATAACCATTGACAAGAAGAGGGATCCCCTCTTTATCTACGGTCCTGATTTGAAAAAACCCATTGTCACGATATTTATCCACTTGATAAGGTCCTAGCCATATGGTCATTAACTTCCCCTCGAAGTCCTTGAATCTGGAGTCACAAAGCAAAGCCAATTCTCCTTCCCAAAATGTCTACTCTTTGATATGCTTGTCATGGAAAAATTTTATTTGTAGTTGGATTACTTCTGTGTGAAGGAGAGTCTGCATTCTAAATTCATCCAAACCATTCAACTGAATCAATATTTCTTGTTGTGCCTTTGTGATGCTCAAATCCAACTGATCTGTCATCCTAAGGGTGTTATACTCAAACTCAATGGAAATCAAAGATTTCTTCCCATAAACTAGATCATATGGAGTAAACCCTGTGGTTACCTTCTAGGTGGTATTATAAGCCCAAGTGACCTTCGCCAATATGTTTGCCCAATATTTTCTGCTGCTACTCACAACTTTGGTAAGGATGTTCTCCAAAACTCTATTTGTCACTTCCACCTACCCATTTTCTTGAGGATGATAGGCAATGGAAGTATTGTGCTTTATTTTGTTCTGCCTCATGAGGCTCTCAATGAGATGAGATGTGAATTGGGTCCCCTGATCGGTGACTACCTCCCTGGGGTATCCAAACTTGTAGAATACATTCTCTGTCAAACACTCAACCACCTTCTCTTCTGTTGCTACTTTTAAAACACTTGTTTCAACCCACTTGGTCAAGTAATTGGTGTATACTATGATATGTCTCTTATGCCTGGATGGTATCTCAATGGGTCTAATGAAGGCCATGCCCCACTTTCCAAATGGCTCTAAAGCCACCTAAGGTTGTAGAGAAATTTCATCCCTCGGTGTAGGTCTCCCCATCCTCTTACATTGCTCACATCTACTGGGGTATCTCTTGGCATCCTGGTGGAGAGTAGGCCAATAGTAGCCAACTTGCAAGGCCTTGAAGGCTGTCCTCTTAGCAGAAAAATGACCCCCACATGGACCATCGTGACATGTTGAGAGGATGTCAAAAACCTCCTCTTCCCTGAAACATCTCCTGATAATTTGATCTGGACCCAATTTGAAGAGATTGCCACCAATCCAAGTGAAAGGGGTGCTTTTTCTTATGATTTTTCTCTCTTCTTTGGATGAAAGGCTTGGAGGAAACCTCTAAGAAACCAAGTAGTTGGCTATGTCAACAAACCAAGGAGAGAGCGATGAGATAAGCCATCCCTTCCTCATCTGTAGATAAAGTTAGCCTAGATAATAAATATGCAACACCATTTTATTTTCCCCTCTTATCAACAATGGTCAAATCAAATTTCTGCAACAATAATAACCATATAATCATTTTAGCATTGACATCAGGTTTATTCATTAAGTACTTGATTACTGCCTGGTCAGTATGCACAAAGGTTTGATAACCAATAATATAATGCCTGAATTTATTTAGGGAATGGACAATATCTAAGAGCTCCTTTTCAATGGAAGTATAGTTCAGTTCAACCTTGGATAGATTCTTGCTAATGAAATAAATGTCATAGGGTAATTTATCTTCCAATTGTCCCAAGGCTGCCCCCACAACTTTATCTGATGCATCTGTATGGATGTGGAAGGGCAGAGCCCAATTGGGACCTCGAAGTATAGGGGAAATGGTTAGTTTTTCCTTGATGATATCAAAATCCTCCTGAAAAATATTATACCAGTAAAACTCATAATCTTTGGCCAACAATCCAAATGATGGGGAAGCCACTTGTCCTTAATGAACCTCATATAGTAGCCAGCCAAACCTAGGAAACTCCTGACATCTCTCTTCTTTTGAGGAATAGGCACCCTTTTTATGATGGTGATTTTGTTTTGGTCTACCTGTATTCCTACCTGTGATATGGAGTGGCCTAGGACAATCCCCACCCTTTTCAAAAATTCACACTTTTCAGGACTCAGGGATATATGCATTTCAATGCATTTCCGCAAAACCTTACCCATATTGGAGATAGCCTTCTAGAAATCATACCCATAAGGTGTGAAATCATCCATGTAAATATCTACATAATCATGGACAAGTTCAGAGAAAATGCTCAAGACTGCTCTTTGGAAAGTAGCAGGGGCATTGCGCAGGCCAAAGGGAAGGAATATGTAAGCGAAAGTGCCCCAAGTACATGTGAATGTGGTATTTTCCTGGTCCTCAGGGCTGATTTGAATCTTGTTATACCCACTAAATCCATCAAGGAAAGAGAAAAACTTATTTCATACAAGACCATCCAGGGCTTGATCAATGAAGGGCAAAGGGAAATGTCTTTCTTAGTGGCTTTGTTTAGTTCTTGGTAGTCAACACAAATTCACCACTTCCCATTTTTATATTGGAGTAGAACAAGAGGAGACACCCATTCACTATCTCAGATGGGGCAGATGAACCCTGCATCCAACAAATTCTGCAGTTCATCCTTTACTATGTCCTTTAAAGCTAGGTTCATCCTCCTTTGGGGCTGGTGCACAAGCTTCCATCCCTATTTAATATAGATATGATGTGTGCACACTAAGGGATGGACCCCTTTAGTTTCCTTGTATTCCCAAGAAAAATCATCTAAGTTTTCCCTCAGGAGTTGATACAACTGATCTTCTTCTTTGGCTGAGAGGGATGAGTTAATATTTAGGGATCTAGATGGGCCAAATTCCACAACCTTGGTGGCTTCATAGGTTGAGTCAACTGAGTGCAACTCAATACAAGGGTGGCTTTCAAATTCTCTCACTAGGTCATTGAGTGGAATGGTAGTGGGGGCTGACTTTGAAGGATGTGGTCAATGATATTATCCTCATCAGGTTTCCCCCCTCTAAAAATAGTATCTATGGTACAAATTGGGTAGGGTGTGGTATTTCACACTTCATATTCTTCTTCTTCATCCTCCAACCACAAGGGTAGGTCATGGTTAATGGAAGGCTGGGTAGGAGGATATAATACCAACTATTTGGACAAGGGCTCATGCTTGATAATCATGTTTCTGGCCCTAAAATTGATATAAGTATCAATAGTGGCCAACCAAGGTCTTCCTAAAATGAGAGGATATCCATTAAACTCGATTTTTGGCTGAAGGACCAGGAAGTCAGTGAGATACTCCCAAGACTCAATCTAGACCATAACATCCTCAACAACCCCTTCCGGAGCTATTGTGGATCTGTTTGCAAGTTGAAGAACTGTGGTGGTCTTTCTCAAGGATCCTTGGAGGTTGAGTTTAAGTATTATTTCCCTGGTCCTAACATTGATGGAAACCCCAAGATCAATCAAAGCGTCGGGGACAATGACACCATCGATGTATGCATCTACTACTAGACTCCCAGGGTCCAAGTACTTCGGGAAGATCACCCTTCCCAACATTAAATCAGGAAAATGTCCTACAACATTGATGGTGGGGCTGTCTTTATTATTTCTCCCAAGATTTTTAAAGCACTTTTCTTTGACGAGCCTATTGTAAATATGAACATCCTTAATGGCCTTGAGGAAGAAAAATTTACCAGAGAACATTAACTTATTTACCTAGAGAAACATAAATCAATCAGCAACAATAATAAAACATAAAAACACAATATTTAACCGGGAAAACCCCAAACTACGGGGAAAACCCACCCTAATGAAATTTCATTAGCCTTGGCCAAAACCCTGGCCAACCCGGCCATGTGAGCCTTCATCGCTCACCTCCCTGGCCTACATTACAATGAAGTCCTCCCAATTTATAGGCTCTATTACATGTAATACCACCGGTAGAAAACCATGGGTGCACAATACCATGTGCCCCAAAACCATCACTGTTTAACTTGGACAACTTTGACTCTATCCCCGAGTCAAATTTACCTAACATTCCCCCCTTAAACTTAAATTGGGGTTCCTTGACTAAATCCAGCCAATCTTTCCAAGTTTACTCTGGCCCTTACCCCCCTCAAAGTTTTATGTCTGAGGTATTTGTTAACCTAGAAATCCACCTATCACCTAGGTCTAACTCAGAATTTACTAGTGATTACCCAAGGGTATGCATGCCTTACTAGGTCTTACAACAATATGCCCATTTACATGCAATTATTAACTCCATTAAAATAATTAATAATTTTGTTTTAATTCCTTGCTGCTTCCCACTTCCAATCTCTTTCCTTAATGATTTCCTCTTCGTTCCAATGCACCATGAGTTAAAAAAACATGAACCAAATTAATTATATTCCATGCGCAAAATATTCGCATCGACAACCCAACATCACTGCTTATTAAACCATGATTAGTGCATACACTGGTATCTAACCATGGCTGCATGTCAGGCTCGAAAACTCTACCAGCCTAGTCACAAAATCAGGCTTGATCGCCATTTTGGACCTGCGACTTCGCAACCCTCATCAACAACTGCTTGCGAGCACTATCTTACGTAAGGGCATCACTGGCTCTCTCTAGTGCATTCACCTGCTGTGTACACGCCTTGATGAGAGCCACTAGTTCCTCCACCACGACCCCAAGGTTATGATCTCTTAACTCATCCTCTAGTAGCACAACTCCTGCGATGAGAGCAAAGGATCCGATTGTGCCATTTTATGCCAAATCCAACACTACACGTTTTAGGCCGACTTTGAGCCATAGATCTGCAATCTACAATTCCTTCATCATGATTACCGACATTCCCATTCCTTTATAATATACACATAGAAAATTAGCCAACCTCTGCTATAGATGCAAAAGCATGCCTGACTATTCCATGGGCTTATCTTCATTTATGTTCACTTTCTATGAAGCATCTATGGCTCCACCATACAACTCGACTTCCTTATTAACTTCCGTCACCTACTTCATGATTGCTGCATGCCATGCCTCCCTTTGTTTGTGCTTAATCACGTTGACAACCCTTGGGCATCCGATCCATCATTGTCTCCTTAAAATCACATGATCTCTAGTCTATGCCTCAAGTTGTGGCTCGGTTTTCCGGTGTAGTTGTCATACTGGAATCCAAAACGAATTCACATTCATCTTTTATTGCTATGGACCGCAGTCTATTGAACAAGTGGAACCAACTCTTTACGAAGGCGCAATGACCCATATGAGCACCTCTAGAACCTTGCTCTTATTGTGCACAACTACGAATTTTCCATCAAGGGTTAGGTTGACCAATATGAAATCTTGGCCTGCTTTGAGGAGACTATTCACCAGCGCCCAGATATGATCTTTGCCCATATCTGATTTTCGAAAAAACTCAGCACCGATCTATCAAACGTGTCCGTGAAACTCACATCTTTCCATACTACATCTTTCTAAAAAATCACAGTTGCCCAGAATTTATAAGAAAGTGTCATGCATGTTATGATCCAAATTAGAGGGTTGTTCTTGCCCCCACAGGGGAGGTTTTGTTCACTATTAGTTCCAAGTCTATCATGCAGATGATAGACGCTCCCGTCATTGAAGAAACCACACTCTTTTCCAATGAAACCCTCAGGGAATTGTATCAGAAATTAGATTTTACCAGTAGAGCTAAAGCCATTGAATTATTCATGGTTGGAGACACTCCCCTGCCCAAGAAGAATCCTCCATACTCATCCTCTACATTCCCTGATAGGACTAAGCACATAGTCACTATCCTTTCTTACCTTCTAGGATACTATTTAGACCAGTGGCTAGATGAAGCAATTGTAGGCTTCCTGTTAATGCTTTTATCATACTCTAAACATTCCATCATGTTCAATTTCAGTCAATTCCCGGAAGATTCCATTCATGATCATTTTGTCAAGCTTCACATAGGAAGTGTTTAAATATACTTCAATCATTGTTTATATGTTTGTATATTTTCAGGAAAACAAGTTTCAATTTGCAATGAGAAAATTGAATGAAGATTCACACCCTTAGTCTGTCATCTTCTGGAAAACAATGATGATGAAGGATCAGAAAGAATTCACTTACAAAAAATTCATTTAATTGTTTGTGCAACCATCTATGAGCATCCTCAATAACACGGTGGAACCAAGGATCAGTGAATAAATTAAAAAGATCATACACCTGTTAGACCAAGCCAGAACTGGAGACTGGTACTTGTACTAGAATTATACAGAGCTAAGAATATATGGGTGTGATTGTCCCCTTACAAGCTGCCAAAGTTCCTCCCCATGAGGATCTTTTCCCTGTAATACATTAGATAGATGATTAATGCAGATGAAGTACATTTTGTATCAACAAAGAAGAAATCTCAGTTTAGGATCAAAATCAAAATTGGTCCTTTCATTTGCAACAATAGAGAAATAGGAGAGGAGGTTGACAAGAGGCCGAAAGAGATGAAGTTTACACATAGTTTCACTTAGTCTTATGACCCATTGGGAATTATCTCTAATAAGAGGGTAGAAAATAAATCAACTCCATACATTCTCACCCACAGGCCCGAGATTGAACAATTTATGAACCAAACACAATGGACAACAAACATCTTGCAGGAGGTTGAAGAGCAGGTAATTTCATATTCAATTATACAGACCCATGCTCCACAAGAGAAGCAGAATACATAGGATAAACAAGATAATGGAAAAGAACAAGAGAAAGAGACAACAGGAAAAATACCAAGAGATGATCAGTCACCTTCGGTGACTGATACATCTAGCAAGGAGTTTAAGATGAAATATAGGAAGAGATAAATAATTCACATGGACATTGATCAAGGAAAGAAATCAGAGCAGCAGTCAATGATAAATATCAGAGACACTCCTGGTTCTTCTCCAGCAAGCGGCCAACCTATATCTTCTCCTACAACTTCAACTACAATTCCAATTCAACAGCAAAGGCTTCAAACACATACATCTACTTCTATTACAGGGGAAAAGGAGGAAGCAATATATGAAAAATTTAGGGATATCAATAGGAAAAATGAAATATTGAAGAAAAACACCTATAAAAAATTTTGGAAGCAAACCAATAGTTCAAAAAGTAGGCTTTTATCAGCGTTTGATTGAGAGAAGGGAAAGATGCGCATGGATTTCTTAGAAGCCTAGATTTCACAACCAAAAACACCTGCTGATTTCAAGAAAACATATTTTGAATTTAATGCCAAGGACATCTACCCAATAGATCAGATGAAAATTCACAAACATACTGGAGATATGATCTCATCCAAATTGAGTAGCACTGCTATGAGTCTGTCTAAATTGCAGGTATCACTGGCCAATATTCAATCTCACCTCAAGATGGAGAAGATTTCTTCTCTTGAAAAGGATACCAGAATTAAATCCTTGGAGGGTTTAGTTGTCAATATGAGGTATGATCCAACAAATATAGAGGCAATAGAAGAGATCCTGAAGAAGAAAAACGTAGACATAACAACCTTAAGAAAGTAGCTCAAAATGTCAGCTACTGAAGACCCTCTAACCAAGGACATAGAGGAGAATGAAACACAAAAATTAGATATGATGAAGCTGATAATGGAATAGTCAGCATGGCTAAAGCAGATGGAGACAAAAATGGAGAAATTGGTAACGGAAAAGGAAAAATAATCACAAATGGCCATCATTCCCTTGGAGGATGTTCCTCTTGAAATCATCCCTTTAACTACATCAAAAAATACAGGTACATCAAGTGGTATAGAACAGCTGGCTCAACCCATGGAGAATATGTCCTTCCAAACAGAAGAGATAAAATGGTTGGAAGCACAAATTAATATATTGAAGGATAAAAAGGCAAGATTTGACAAAGCACATGAGATAGAATTGCAAAGAGCCCAAAAACAGATTGAAAGATTGAAAACGGCTGAGAAGGAAGCTTCCATTGGTCACACCATTGGCCAGGCAAAGGAGATCATCTGGTCAAGTATAATTGAATATATGAATGAAATACGACCTTCCATTCAAATCATATTTGAATAGAAAGAATTATTTGAAAAGGTCAATGATACAATAGCTATTGTCACTGAGGAGCTTGGGGACATGCCTAAAACAACAAATAACATCATTAGATTTCTGAATTCAAAGAGAAGGTATGAATTGGATGAACTTGGAGTTGAAGATAGAACAAAAAAAATTCTAGAGTTCAAGAAGGTGCTCACCAAGAAAAGCTTGGCCACACAGTTGGAGGAAAAGTGCCACAATTTAGAGATTGCTTTCAGTAGATTCTTTAATAGAATCAAGCCATTGTTCAACAAAGGGTTACCTTCACTGTTCGGGATAAATGATAAGCTTATTACCAGGGAAGACTATGGAAAGACTCTGAAAGACATTGCCAAGGACACAACAAAGTTTTCAGGTCTTAGAGGTCCAAATGTCAGGAAGATCTTTCCTTGAGGCCATGAGCAATGACATATTTATCCAAGATGAAATTAAACACATTTTTGTGTTGAAGCCCACTTTCTCTAGATACACAAAGACAACTGAAATATATCTAAAGGTGAATAGGATAAATATTCCAGATGAGAAACAACGGGAAAATCTATGTGAATACCAAGAAGCGTAAATGCCAACATATCAGACAGGTCAGCACAATACCTGATCAGCCAAATCAGCCATCAAAACACCAGATTTGATCATGTAGTAATGACCTTCTGAATAATAGGGCCAGATGTCAAATTAATTTCATTGTGTCCACTTTGTGGTCACACTAGTCAAATTTTTTTTTATTTTGTAATTAATAACAGATTGCCTAGTAGATACGACAATCGCTGTATAATTAAGTTAAATACTTCATACATTCGAAGTATCAGTGGTTGGACCCTGGATTGTTGAAATTTTCTACTGGAGCATCAATAATAAAATACCATTTATAGGATACTTGAAATATGTTTATCTAGTGATGTTATTCCTTTTTTGTGCTAAATATGCCTATTGATTTCCTCTCAGTGCATCATTTAAATATGATTGTAAAACATAAATTTGAAGATTAAGATTTGCTGTTAGAGCACCTTATTTCTGGCTGTGTTTGCAATTTAAATGTTTTTATTCTAAAGTTTGGTTAATAAATTCTTAATTTCTTTTTAGCCATTGCTGAATTCACTATTTCTTTCATCTCAAAATTCATTTTGTTTCAAGATCCAGTAAGTGTAGTTAGCTTGCCTTGTGGATTCTCTTGCAAATTTGATGCAGCAACCCAACCTTTTACGACTCCATAGCCCAATGGAATTAGTTTAAACATATCTACCAATCCAATCAAAAAATCAATCTCTACAATCATTATAACTAGCCTAATATCAAACTCATAAAACAAAGCTAAATCTAAAAGAGAGATCGCTCTCTGAGTCTAGGAGGGCAAGATTCTAGAATCCGAAACGGTTTTGATGTTGTCCTATATAATTATTCTTGCCAATCTTAAAATTATATAATGATAACATAGTGGCGACCGTACTGGGGAACATAATGAAAAACTTTTCATTTCATTCGAATTTAGAAACCCCGGTTAAAAAAACACATTGTATAATAGAAGTATTTTCAAAGATTGGTTTTCTTTTAGTTTTTGTAAATAATCAGTTTGTCTATGCTTCAGATCTGAATTCTGGCTCCTAAAAGAATCTATACTAGATCCCATCCTGATCCAAATCCTCCTACTATAGTGGAAATTCCTGAATTTCTTTAAAGAAAAACTCCTAGAACCGAGAGTCAAATAAGTAATAGATTTCTTCACGTCGAAAATTCCCTCCCTGAAAACTTTGTCATGTTACAGGACATCCAGTTTGATTTACACTTTGATTAAGGTTTATTCAGGACTAAATCTGAGAATTGGACAGACTAGATAATATTTGATCCTTCTATTCTACAACAAGGTCTAGTGAGAGAAGCTATTCACAAACTCAATCTGATCTTCAGCTTCTCCAAGATTTTGACACTCTTCAAGATTTGGTAACACAGTTTAGTTCAACCATTGATGATGCTTACCTTCAACAATATATAGAATTAACTGCATTGACTATAGAGGCTTCTTCTATTACCTCTCAATCTGCCCATCCTAAGTCAGCCAGTCCTACTAGTTCTATAATCCCCACCACTTCTTTTATCCTTCCTCATAAGAGTACCCAAACCACCACACACACAACTCCTCCCATCATCCATCCTATTTCATCCACTGTATACCTTCATCCACTCAATCTTCCTCCTTCATTCATTATCAATCTACCTCCACCACCTCCACCAATCATGGTAGCTAGATATGCTCCATTGGTGAGCTATGCCACAAGATTACTAGTAAAAAAATGCACTATTTGATGGAAATTGTCTTGTAACTTCTCAACATTATGTCGAAAAAATGAATGACTACTTTGACCTTCAAGAGGTAGATGAAGAAAGTGTTAAGTTAAGAATGTTTGCTCAGAGTCTTAGTGGATAAGTTAGAAAATGGTTCAAAGCTTTCCCTAAAAAAAACATCAATGAAATCCTTGAATTTCATCAAACATTCATCAATAGGTGGGAAGTAAAAAAGAACCCTCTTAAGATTTTATCTAAATATGAAAACATTAGGAGGGCCCTAGGTGAAAGTGTTCAAGATTATTGCATCAGATTCAACAATTTATATATTGAAATACCTGCTCATATAAAACCACCACAAGGTTTAGATTTAGTTAAATTCCCAGATGGTTTTGAGCCATCAATTTATTATCAAATAAGAGAAAGAAACTCAGCCACATTAGAAGAAATTCAAAGGGATGCAGTGAGTGTAGAATCCAACCTGTTAGAAAAAAGAGCTATAATGAGAGCTGAGAGAAGTGTTACTATAAGATAAGAACCTTCAACTTCCACATCTGATGCTAAAATTGACTCATTGGTTAGAAATATGGAGAGAATGATGGATAGGATTAATCTTAAACAAGAGGACTATTCCTAAATAAAATCAACCAGCTCCTCAAAACAAAAATCAAAATCCTAAAAGAAACCCTCCTCAGATAAGACAGAGAGAGAAAAGAGGTCCTGATCAAAAAATTAGGCCTCCATTCCAAGATAATTATGCTGATAAAGATGAGGGAGTAGTTGAAAAAGTAGAAGAAAATCAGATAAACTTAATGGGAATTAATGAAGATGACTCTGTTTTTCTCACTCAAGAAGAACAAGGATTATTTTTATTAACTCAAACAGAATTAGAATATGAAGAATCTGATGATTATAAACATGGATTTGAGAATGATATCATGGAATTTCATAGACAATATAACCTTAGAAGCAAGAATAACTCTGATAAATCCAATAAAAATAATTCCGAAAAATCTGCCAAAAAGGTCTCTGAACCCAATCTCAACAAAACAACAGAAAATTCAAAGAAAAGTGTAAAAAGTTTAGAAAAGAAAAACACATAGAACGTTACTAGGAGAATAGTTGATACCCCTGCCAAAACTGCCCAAAATGATATCCCTAGTACAAGTCAACAAACCGAACTTACCACAAAAGTAGTGGCTAAAAGGACTAATTTTTCCAATCTGCTCAAAATTCAAACACCATTCAGTATTGAGAACAAACTTGCTAGACTGAAAATTTCTATTCCATTCACTGAATTGATAAACAAGAATGTGTATAGGACTCAGGTCCTAAGGGTACTAAACATAGGGGAAATTACTGATACTGTTAATTTAAATGATGATCAACTTGAACTTTTTTTTGGGCCAGAAGTTGATGGTAAACCTTAAGAAGGAGGTGTCCCCCCATTTTATGTCAATCTTAATGTTCATGAAAAAATTCTCGATAATGACATGTTGGATTCAGGTGCATCACATAATCTTATGCCAAAGGCTGTTATGGAGAAACTTGGCCTTGAAATTACTAGACCCTACAAAGATTTGTACTCATTTGATTCTAGAAAAGTTAAATGTCTAGGTCTTATCAAAGATCTTTGTGTCACTTTAGCTCAGATACCAACAAAGAGTCTAGTGATGTATATAGTAGTAGTTGACATCCCTCCTAAGTATGACATGCTTTTGTCACGCTCATGGGGAGCAAAGTTACAAGGGAACATTCAAATGGATATGAATTATGCCACAGTATGAGTGTTTGGTCAACAAAGAAGACTGTATGGGGAAACTTTAATGAAATACATGGTGAGTAGTCAAGAAAAACCACACAACTATCCTCTGTACTCTTTCCATACCGACCTTGAATCCTTCATTCTTTATAAAAATGGAGACATTGACACACAAGTTACTCATGCAGAAAATGATCTTAATGAAAAACATGACAACCAAATACAAATTGTATTACAAAACCCTGAAAATGAACCTCTTTGGAATATGATTTTTAATGGCTCATGTGGAAAAGCAGGCTCAGGAGCAGGTGTTTGGGTATATAATGCAAGGAAAAATCATGCAGAAGGTCACTCCTACAAACTCAATTTTCTGTGCACAAACAATATAGCAGAATATGAAGCCCTACTCTTAGGATTACAATTGTTGAAAAGATTAGGAGCTAAGAGTATTTCTGTCCATGGTGATTCTGAACTAATCATAAAACAAATTAAAGGATAATATTCTGCAAAACATCCTAGATTGAGAGCGTACAGAAATGATGTTCATGATTTCCTACGAACATTTGAAGAATACGATATGGCAATTATTCCGAGAAGCCTTTTCAACAAGCACATGTCAGTTGCCTCACCCAAACAGACAATACACAGTAGAGGTTAAACATCATCCATCCGTGCCTGATAACATGAGATACTGGCAAGTATTTGATAATGACAAACAAATTGAGAATTTCTTACAATCAAAGGATGAATTTGAAGATAACAACATAGATTTAGATTATGAAGAAGACAGTCACACTGATGTACAAATTAGTGTAGATAAACAATCTGTTGTTTCTTATGTAAATATTTCAGCAAATAAAACTGTACATAAAATAGAAATACATAAAGACCCAGAAAAAGAGGAATTTGAAGTACTTCAGCTCAAGGATAATATCTTGCGTAGAGGGCTTGTCCCTTTAGAAGAACTGTTTGACTTTAATGAGGTGGCCAAAAAACCAAAAATAGAACCAACAGGGAAAAACATTGAATAATGTAACATAGGCAGTGAACAAAGCCCTAAAATGATAAAACTGTCAAAATCATTGCCTATCGTTACAAAACAAAAGTGAATAGCTCTATTTAAGGAATTCATAGATGTATTTTTTTGGAGCTACGAGGACCTAAAAGCTTATGATACTAGCATTATACAACACAAAATTCCAATTAAGGAGGATCAAAAACCTTTTAAACAAAAATTGCATAGGATAAATCTCGTCTTAATGTCCTTGGTTGAGAAAGAAATCAAGAAAATTTATGAGGCCAAAATCATAGTTCCAATTATATATTCTAAATGGGTATCCAACATTGTGCCTACAAGAAAGAAAACAGGTGAAATCATACTTTGCATTGACTTTAGGAATCTGAACAAAGTATCCCTTAAGGAAAACTACCCCTTACCAAAAATGGACCACATGTTGCAAAGGGTAGTAGGCTCCAGTATGATCTCTTTGTTAGATGGATTTTCATGATATAATCAAGTTTTAATGAATCCTAATGATCATGACAAAACAAACTTTACTACTCGTTGGGGGACTTTCATTTATGTGAAAATGCCCTTTGGATTAATGAATGCTAGTGCCACTTTTCAGAGAGCCATCGACATTGCTTTTGCAGGTGAAATTGACCATTTAATTGTGATCTATCTTGATGACATTACTGTATATTCAAAAACTAATGAAGAAAACTTGGCACATCTAAGAAAAGTTTTTGAGAAATGTAGAAGGTTTGGAATTTCCCTAAATCCCATGAAAACACTGTTTGGTCTTGAAGAAGGTAAGCTTCTTGGTCACATTATTTCTAAAGATGGAATTAGAATTTACCCTAGCAATATTGAAGTTATACTCAAAATTAGTCATCCCAGGAACATCAAAGAACTTCAATCTTTCATTGGTAAAATCAAATTTTTAAGGAGATTCATACCCAATCTTGCAGAAGTTCTGAGAAATATAACCAACATGCTTAAAAAATATTCAGAAATTAAGTGGAAAATTGAAGCTAAACAACCTTTTTATCTTGTCAAACAAGAATTAACAAAAGCTCCAGTTCTAATCAACCCAGATTTTACCAAAGACTTCATAATTTTTTCTTTTGCATCTGAACATACTATTTCTGCTGTATTATTGCAGAAAAACAGTGAAGGACATGAACAACCAATAGCATTCTTTAGCAAAGCCTTGAGAGATTCATCTTTAAAGTAAAACATCATGGAAAAACAAGCCTTTGATCTGGTTAAAGCACTAAAATATTTCAGAGTTTACATTTTACATTGACATATTATTTCTTATGTGCCAAATGCAGTAGTTAACGAAATTTTAACACAAAATGGTCTTGATGGAAAGAGAGGCAAATGGATTGTTGTTATTTTGGAATATGATTTGGAAATCAGACCTACAAAATTGATCAAAGGACAAGGGTTAGCCAAATTTATGGCTGAATCAAATTTTCATGCACTAGATATCAACATGGTCTATCCATTGGATGATTAAGAGGAACTAACGACTCCACTAATTGATGAAGCATTCCTAAATTCTCCTGGTATGCGAATATCTTATATGTTTTTTCAATTGAAATGCTCCTCCAGGTTTGTCCAAACTAAAGCTATATTTCTGATGTTGACAGTTGTCAAATTCTGCATTCTAGAAAATGTATTATACTGGAAAGATGCTGGAGGTGTTTTACTCAAATGTTTGCTAAAATATGATGCATATAAAGTTATGCAGGAATTCCATGAAGGTGACTGTGATGGGCATATTTATTGGAAAACTACTACCAATAAGATCCTTAGGGCTGGTTTCTACTGGCCTACCCTTTTCCCTGACATACACAAGATGGTAACTTCCTACCACAAATGCCAAATATTTGAAGGAAAGAGAAAGTTATTTCCCTTGCCATTAAAGCCTATTTTTGTGGAAAGCCCTTTCCAACAACGAGATTAGATTTCATTGGTGAAATTCATCCTCCCTCCTCTTCCCATAATAAGTGGATTCTTACTACCACAGACTACTTTACCAAATGGATAGAAGCCACTCCTTCCAGAAATGCCACTGATTTTTTCATTATTAAATTCCTTGAAACAAATATCCTTTCTAGATTTGGTTGTCCTAGAAAACTCATCACTGATAATGATGCAGCCTTCAAGTCCAAGAAAATGGTTGATTTTTGTCATAAGTAGCACATAAATTTGGGACATTCAATAGCCTATTACCCTTAGGGTAATGGATTGGTTGAATCTTCAAACAAAAGTTTGGTGAATATCATTAAAAATATCTTGGAAGACAACAAGAAATCATGGCATAACAAGTTTGTCAATGCACTTTGGGCTGATAGACTTACTACCAAAAAATCAATTGGCATGTCTCCATACCAATTGGTCTATGGAATGGATGCAATTTTTCCTTCCTCTTTAGAAGTTCCAGTCATGAAGATCATTCAAGAAATACAAGCTGAACCAAATGATGTATAGAGAAGGATCAATCAAATTATTCAATTACAACAGTCATGAGAAGAGGCCTATAACAGGACCTAAGTTGTTCAAGAAAATATCAAGAAGATTTTTGATAAAAGAAAAAAGGTTGATGATTTTAATCTAGGTGACAAAGTTTTGAAATGGGATTCCAGAAGAGAAGACAAAGGTAAACATGGAAAATTTGACAAGCTTTGGCAAGGTCCATACATTATAGATGCTTTCAAAGGAAATAATGCATATTTCCTTAAGGAGCTAGATGGAACAGAGATACCCGAAGGTCGTGTTAATGGCAGGATACTGAAGCATTACTTCTCTTAAGAATACAATTTTATCTTTCATCAGTGTAAATACAATAGTTTTACAGTTTGTGATTTGGATAACTCATTAACAAAGGTTCAAGCCCGTGGAGAAGGCCCCAAACCTGGTTTGATGAGCTGTCATAAAACAAAAAAATAAATTAGATGAACACTTTGCAGAAAATGGATTACTCAAGGCTACTGATCTTATGTTCTTGACACTTCACTTGGAGAAGTGCCATCCCCAGCTGGAGCCACTGTTAGGGTCCTATAAATTATATGATCTCAAGGTGATTTAGTATTTTATAGTTGCAATTTCATATTGTACATGATTTTCAATATTCAAATGATTTCCAAAAAAAATATGAAAATGAAAAAGAAAAGAGGGTATATTGAAAAACAAAATATGAAAAAAGAAAAGAAAGAGAATAGAAATGAAAAAGAAATAAAACCCCAAAAAGAATAATACTAAAAGCGCTGCAAATCAAAATTCCACTGTTGATTAGATTAGTTTGTTCAATTCATATAGTCTAAGCATGATTGAACAATTTTAAGTTTTTGATTGGATAGGTTAGAAAATAAGGATTTTCCAAACAGTTCAATCTTGGCAAATCAGTAACTAGGTAGAAATAAAATTGATTCAATTTTTCAAACTGAATCAATAGGAGAAATAAGGGAAAGAGTAGGTTATAATTTCATAAAAAAAATAGATATGGGTCTGCAAGCCTCATTGTACCCTGCAAAAGAATGATGAAAAAAATATTAGATTAGTGAAATGGTTGGTAGAATGAAAGAAAAAATAAATGTGGAGAGACTCATGAAATTTACTCTAAAGTATCATTCCAAAGATTTCATGTATTTTCATGTATGGAGAAAAATAAAGAAGAAAGGGGTTTTATCCTAAGTTTCGGGGATTGACTCATTTTAAAGTTTATTTGACATATTATATGTCATACCTAAAGTCCCCATACTTTATACTCTGCCCAACATTCCATTTAATCTGCCCAACCCCACCATCCACTCACCCATCATGTCATCATTAAACTTCCGCCACCTTCCCCTTCATCTCCACCCTCACTATCACATCTGACGACCCATATTTATTTTCGGCCCCCCTCATCCTCCGAAAGTTAACGTCGAGGGGGGTTGGGGGGGGGGGTGGGTGAAGTCCGAAATGGGCGGTTTCTGAAACTAGACCATCTGTTATGTGTCAAGCGCCCATCATTTCGCACCCCACCCCTTGCCATTTCTCTTACCGTACTAGACCCCCTTCGAAAAGTTGTCTCCACCGTGATTAAACCACGTTGTTGACTGTTAACCCTCCACCATTCTCACTGATCCACGATACCACTCCCGCCACGTCTACCCAATCACTCCCGCTCCCGCCTAAAGACATGTTAAACATTTAATTGTTTAAACCGTTACCTAACAGGCCCGCGCCATGTCAACAGAAACCCCACTATCCTATAAATTCACCTTTCCCCACCCGTTTCAAAGGTTACAATGTTTTCTCAATATTTTCTTGTAACAGGTGATCGAATTTGAGGTTTTACAGATCTAAAGAAAGCGCGAAAAATTCCAAGTGTCTGTAGATCAACATAAGTCCCTCTTCTTTAATCCCCTTTTCTTCTAATTCCCCTTATGATCAAGCTAAAATACCTTATATTTCTTCCCCCTCTGTTTAATCCCCTTCTAATATATGCACCTGCAAGTACAGAAAGGACAATCAGTTTCATTTCCAGAGACAGTCATGCCTCCAAAGAAGAAGGATCGGGATCCATTCAATCCAATGGCTCACCCTCCTGTGGAACTTAATCATATTTCCCTTGCTAACAGGGATTTGAAAATTCACGAGACTCTCTCAGAATTCAACTTGTTCTAAATATATTGCTGGTTGGAAGATAAAGTCATCGATAAGGCTAATGACGTAGGACTATGGGACACAAACCTGCCATACTAAATCTTTCAAAAAACTCACAGTTTTCCTGAATTTATAAGAAAGTGTCGTGCATGTTATGATCCAAATCAGAGGGCTGTTGTTGCCCCGACAAGGGAGGTTTTGTTCACCATTAGTGCCAAGTATATTATGCAGATGATACAGGCTCCTGTCATTGAAGAAACCACGCCCTTTTCCCATGAAACCCTCATGGAATTGTATCATAAATTAGATTTTTCCAGTAGAGCCAAAACCCTTGAATTATTCATGGCTGGAGACACTCCCCTGCCCAAGAAGAATCCTCCATACCTATCTTATACATTCCCTGATAGGACTAAGCACATATTCACTATCCTTTCTTACATTCTAGGATATTATTTAGACTAGAGGCTAGATGAAGCAATTGTAGGCTTCCTGTCAATACTTTCATCAGACTCTAAACCTTCCATCATGTTCAATTTCAGTCAATTCCTGGAAAATGCCATTCATGATTAGTTTGTCAAGTTTCACACAGAGGGAGTGTTTAAATACACTTCAGTCATTGTTTATATGTTTACAACACACATGCTAAATCAATGACTCACTAACTCCTATCTAATTCATGCTTAACTCTTGTGCTAATGATTCATTTTATGATGGACTAATCATGCTTGAAATTTCTCTGTTTTGCAGCAAAAGGAGAAGGCAATTGGGTGGTCAAAGAGTGTCCA
Source organism: Pinus albicaulis (assembly GCA_034641835.2). Classification (NCBI taxonomy): domain Eukaryota; kingdom Viridiplantae; phylum Streptophyta; class Pinopsida; order Pinales; family Pinaceae; genus Pinus; species Pinus albicaulis. Next base: position 66,538 of record JAXQQM020067132.1, read on the forward strand.
GGGCTGGAGTTAAATTGGTGGCTTTTCTAGGCTTAGGTGAGGTGGCAGACTAATTTTTGGCTGAAGGAGAGGGTTTTTGGCACTGCGACGGAAGTTGCTACAGGATGTCCTGAAAAGCTACAAGAAATAGGCCAAGAGAGTTTGGAGGCTAGAAATTATGGAAAGAAAGTTAGGGAAGGTGAGGGAAAGGTGGATCCAAGTACATGGAGGATGGACAACCCCTTGGACCAAGCTTAGAGCTCTTAAAATGCCTGTCTTGCACCCAAAAGGCCGCTCTTGGTGATTTGATTGTGACCTCAAAAATAGGGATGTAGGTGACTTGAATGGAAGGTATATGATGGAGGGTGGAAATTCAAGATGATGGTGCTAAAAGAGTCCTTCTCTGTTGCTCTATCCAAACTCACAAACAAGACATCTACTCATGCATTCATCATCAACAAACTTATCATGGAAATGGTGGAAAAGATGAGTTGAATTTGAATAAATCTACCTCTGAACCTACAACATGTTCATGATAAGAAAAGTAAAAAATATCCTAACTTTTCCAAGAAATCATAAACTGAAAATATATTTGGTCTGTGGTAGAAGACCTTCCTGCTCAAGCTCCAATGGAAGAGGTTAGAGAGGGAGGCTTAACAACACAATTTTAATGTTTTATATGCTACCAATAATGCAATGGAAGAAATCAACTACTAAAACATAAAAGAAAGACACACATGTACATAAGAGAGTCTGAAGCCAATGGATTGAGCCCTAACCCACAAGCTCAGCTCCCTGGAATCAACTCAGTGGAAAAGAAACCAAATGCTCATCTTATTTCATAACCAGTCTTTTACATGAACCATGAAAATAAAAAATATCTGATACAAATCCAAGAGAGATTTTCCTGCATATAAAATACGAATCCTAATGAGCTCTTTCTCTTGTCTATTTATGCTATAGGGTAGCTACCAATGTCTCCCTAAAAATAGGTCTTTTTTCCCTTGGAACTCGAGAGAAATGGAGCTTGGCTCCTTATTATCATTCACTTGCTCGGCTGGCTCTGACTTCGAGCTGTTGGAGGAGGATCTCAAATATATATTGGTTGCTTTTAGGAGTTAAGAAGGTGGTCAACCTCCTTATGATTGCTCCTCGCTACTTATTCCGAGCCCTGACATTATTCCCTTAATTTTCTTGCATTTAAACCACATTAGGCCTCAAATCATGACAATCCTTAATACACCATTCTCACTAAGCAAAAAATGACAAAATGCCATTAAATGTGAGAGAGAGAGAGAGTAATTAAGCTAAAAAGGTGACATTTTAACTCCTTAAAATCTACTTAATGATGGTGCTCATCACTATGTCACTCAATAAACAAGATGGAAAAACATTAGCTGAGTAGCCTGGTCTAAACATAATACATTTTGGATTTTTTCATCAAAATTTGTTTTGGCCAATCTTAATCTTTGTTCTTTAAAATTGCTTTTTGATTATTTATGGATTCAACACTTTAAAAACTCCTAGGCACTTTAATTGTGAAGAGTCTAAAACTCAAACTTGTGACAAATCCCTCTAGAATTTTATGCAAAATTAAACCAAAAACACCTTCTACAAAAATATAACAAATAGACTAAGGCTTAACTTGCTACCTTTCCATTCCGATAAAAAAAAAAATGATTGACTTTATCATATGAGTTCCCTCTAAAAAAATCTATTCTTATTTGAAAGGTTTATACTTGGCTAAATCTAACAATTAACGTATACTACCCATGCATTAATAGAATTATAGCACCACAAATATTAATAACCATTAATAACATTTATCTCATATCAATGTTAAAAAACTACCTTCATATGGTAACAAGTGTCAAGAGCCTCTTACTCTTACAAGGGTAGAGAGGGTATGGAATTCTCGTTTGGAGATTTCCCTATGAAAACTTACGCGTGTATTTCTTTTGGTAGGTGGAGAGTTGGACAGAAGAACTACTTACGAGAATCAACGTTTGAGCTGTGATTAAAAAGGGCATTCCATACTATAATGCTACGCTGTAGAATCTGTGGTTGAATTGTGCTTTTGGTGAGAAAATTATGGCAGTGTATTTTGGAATGGAAATGTATAGGTTAGCATAATTTTTTTTTTGAAAAAACAAATATAATTAGCAATTGTTTTTCCGAGATGCAAAAATAAAAGGAATAAAAATTTTGGAAAAATCTAAAATCTCATTGAATCTAAAAACTCTTATTTCTAATAAAATAAATATAAAATTTTTATTTTTAAAATATACATATATTTTTTTTTGAATTCCGTAGGACCTGACTTTTCTATTATTTAGAGCAAGTTTCTAAATAAATACAACAAGAAATTTGTGCCTCAACTTGCCCAATGGGAAACCAGGTTTGTTGGTCGTCTTAAAAAGTTAAAGGCCAACCAAAAGCGATACTGTTTCAGTCTATCAGTAGCGGAAATAACTACTCGGCTATGTCCATAATACTTACATATGAATCAACAACTATAAAGTCGATGAACAAAAAACATACAAAAATGAGAAGAAACAAAAAGGCCTAGCCATCAGAAGAATGCATAGTTGTTGGATCGTCAGCAGAGGACCCAAGCAGCTCCACCCACTGCAAATCACGCAACTGCTCTTCAATTTGTCCAATTCTATCATTCTGCTGGATTTGAGTCTTTGTCATGGAGGTCATGTCCTATTTAATATGATTAAGATCAAAAAGCATGGAAGTATGAGCTTCCTGTTCCTTCATACTCATCAGGGCTTTGGCAAGAACACATTTAAACTTCCAATACATCTTAACAGTTTGTCAAAGAGACACCGCCCTAGTACTACTGTGGTCAATCAGAACTATTGTTGTTGTACGTCGCTATAAATAAACCTTGTTCGAATAAAGCCTCTGTACTCGAAGGCCTTGGTAAATAAGGTAGGGTCGAGTATGATAAGAATGACCAAATTTTTCAACAACTCATGATAGTTTTGAGTCATTAAGCAGAGGCGTGAAGATATATTAGTTTGCTTAACCTTAGTTTTGTTTATGAATGGCGAGTCGATTTAGTCATACTAGCCCCGACAAGCCAAAAATCGCTTCTCCTACTCGAACCTCAGAAGCGCTGTTGTAACCAACCCAGAGCACCACCGTAATGACCGCCTACACTTGGTACAAACAGAAGGAACAGGACAATGTGTAATTGCGAT
>JAXQQM020067558.1:0-72239 GCA_034641835.2 Pinus albicaulis
TTGTAATATTCCAAATTTAGCATGCAGCTAATTGGAATACTGATTTTGGTTTTTATCACCTAGTAGTTGAATAAATGGGTAAGGAGGCCCATGCATAATAAAAATCTGAATAAAATCCCTCATAATGTGAAAGGGTACCATCATAGGAGCTAGATTTTACACCCTCATGTGTGAAAGAGGAAAATTGCATGGGGACAAGGTCAAGTTTGACCAAGTCAACAGTGTTGGGATAGGAGGTGGAGATCATCTTTGGAGACAACGTAGAGATAGTGGGAGGAAGATTCCTTGGTGGAGGAAACCCTAATGAGTGGGACCCAAGATGAGAAGGCTTCCATTTTTTTAAGGATGGCAAGGCAGCCATAGAGGAACATGTTATGGACTATTGAATTTGTGTTCTAGTTAGACTATTGTGCTTTCTTCAACTGTTTAGTTGAGATTACTATGCTGCTTAGCACAAGGCATTCTTGTTTAGGAATTAATTCTCCTTTCAAGAGAGGCCTCTTGAGGGAGATTTCACTTCATTTCTCCACATTCAGTCTTGAGGCCAAGCTACCTCCTTCAGCTACAACATCACTTCTATTGAATTACAACATTGTGTTGCAGGGTGTTGCAGTGGGGGTTCCACAACACCACTTCCATAGCTTATTTTTCAGAGGAGGAAGCCTTCTTTCCTTTGTAGGATCATTTGAGGAAGAATTTGAGCTTATTTCACTATATTTGGCATCAGACCAACCATTTTCCATCATCTACAGTGCAATCCCTCTCCTTGACTGCGTTATTTTCAGTGAGCATCTGCAGTGAGGGTTGCATTGATTGTTTGGAGGGTGATATCTTCAGTGTTAGGATCAGCCTTTCACTTCAAAGATCCATTGGAGGAGGTTTTTTCAGCTTGTGCATCATCTACAGCCATCTCCATTCAGTTCTTGAGTTGCAGCTGCTACTCACTCTTGAGACTGCAACTCTAGCATTTTTTCCATTTTGCATATTTCAGCCAATCCTTCTAGGATTGTCTTGAAATTGTGTTTGGGAGCTTAGATATTCACTCCCAACATTGTTTGAGCCCTATATTTATATATTTGTGTATTGACACTTCCCAGCAACAGTATCTCTTATAAAACTGCGCTATAATAGCCTTGGGCATTTTCCTGTGTAGTAGTGATCTCATTTTTATGTACATGTTTCTTGAGGCTGATTTTGTTTATCTTGAGTGACTTTTTCCTCAAGGATTTGTGTAAATTTTGCTGCTATAACATTAATAATATGGCTGTATGTTATTATTACATTTTATAAGTTTATTTATCACTGCTACTCTAGATTTGTGTTCATGTATTGTTGCTTTCCCATTTTGGGATATTACAGTGGTATCAAAGCATAGTCTTGGCTCAACCTGTGAGTTCCAGCCATTATGATATAAGAATAAAAAGAGAAGAAGCAGATCAGAATGATGGAGATAATGAGCTTGATCTCATCACTTTTTAGATCCAGAAAGAACCTCTCCAAGGAGGTTAAGCAGATGAAGGAGAAGAAATGAAATGAAAATCCTAGAGGGTTTCAAGAAGAGGAAGGACCATGCACTTCCTATTCTCAAAGAGGAGAAGACAAGAAGCATGAAGAATACATGGAATCTGAAATTCTTAGTGAATACCTTGCTGAATACAAAGCTAAACCTAGAGCCTTCAAGGAGACTCTAGCTTTACCACAATTCATTCAGCTGGAAGAATAAAGGAGACCCTACAACCATGGGATGATGAGAGGGAATAGATTTCTATTGTCCACTTTTTATGGATCATTCACATGTGCAGCAAATTCTTGGGTGATGAAGCTAGAATCATTCTTCCTACTACATCCAGAGGTATAAAGAGAGGTTGTAGAAATTGCAGCGCTGCACCTTGAAGGTGAAGCTAATACTTGGTGGTTCAGCCATTTGAGCCATGCAAGAGTGTCTACTCTTGCTAAGTTTTCTCAAAGGTTGATGAGGAAATTTGGAAAAGAGAAATAAAAGGAGGAGAAGCCCTCACCACCATTGAAAGAGGCATGTACCAATGCTGGCACAACTATGGAGGAGCAGCCTTCATCTTCAGCAGTTTGAGAAGCCAACACATTTGAAGTGGGAACCCTTGCAGCCCCACAAAATGCTTCCAAATTTCACCAAGGTATGCTTAAGTTTCCATCTCTTGTCATTTCAGAAAATCTTATGGAGGGATCTACATCATTACATACTGTTGATTTAGAGCAACAGAATGGCATTGCGATGTACAAGAGTAGCAGTGAAGAAAATAGGACCCATTCCTTATGGAAGCAATCAAATGGTAGCTTCATTCATGAAGCAATGGAGGAAGAAGTGATGGATGGTAGACATATTGAGATGAGAAATATTTTCTCCTTTCTAGATGACCCTTTCTCAATGAGCGTTCCCCAGCTCAAAGAGAGACTTCTACTTGCAACAGATCCAGAATCTTATTGGTTTTGGAAGGCCATTGATGAGAAGAAGATCTCATGGAGAGATCTTATGGGAGGAGCACTTCAACACATCATGAAATGCAAAGTTCTTCAAAAGTTTGAGGAGTTTTTTCCCTCATCACACTTAGATCTTTATGGATTCAAGATGATAATTGTTGTGAGATATTTTCTAGGAGATCTCCAAGGAGTTGCATTTCAACATCCCATGAAATACAATGGGAAAAATCTGATATGGGAGGATGGTATTCTTATTAGAGGAGTACTAAGATGAAGAAGGGTAGGAGAAATCCACAGGTGGATGAATGGATGTGGATGGAGAGCAAGAAGCTGGAAGGCTACTTTCAAATTTATGACACTGGGCAGCAGGAGGCTTGGCTATGTTGGCTACTCTTGAAAGAGTTTGGCCATCACATGACATATCCTCTTTCTAAGGGTATGTGGGTGAAGAAGGTGTGGCAGGATACTTGCATCATTGGGCAACAAGGAATATGGACACATTATGTTGATATGACATCCTTCATATCAATCACCATGTTTTCACCACGTGATTTTTATGATGGAGGTATGAGGAGGCAGTAAAAACTTTTGTTGCTTTGGTTGTTCTTAGGAGAGCAAGGGCAGATTTTCTCTCACACTTTGCATGATGTTGTAGGAGTAGGAGATGGAACTATCATAGTGAAAAGGGGCTACTCCTTGGCCTTAGATGTTCAAGAGGTACTTCCACTTTGGGAGGAACTTCCTATGTGTAGCAGCATTATGGGATATGTCTTTGACAAGGAGCATGTCAAAGAATGGATCTATGAGTTGGCAGGAGCCTATTTGCGTAGGCCAATAGCGCTGTCACTTGGGAGCTTGGGGTTATTGATGGAGTTTCCCTAGGATCACTTCACCATTGAGGCACTTGGTGAACAAGGAGGAAGTGAGATTGATGGAGTAGTGGATGGAAACATTTATTACAGAGATATGATATTCTTAACTTGGATTTCCAAGCATAATAAGGGTGATGTTCATGCAACATATGGTTCATTCCTCTTCATAGGAAAGTGGCATACCACTATGGAGAATTTATTCATATACATATGCATCATCTTACTCTCAACACATGGTAAGAATATTTTTTTTTCATCCATTGATTGTCTAACACAGTATTTGCATATTCTTACCATTCCTATTCAGTGCATTTCTCCACAAGAGGGCAAGATTTTCATTGAGCTCCATGGTCGACATTGGTCCAAATTGTATGATGGAGATAGCCATATTTTATATGGCCCTAGGCAAGTGTTTCTTTTCATGTATGTTCAGTTGATGTACCCATCCATTTTCTATTTATCAGTAGATGTCATGACATACATAATTATCCATGTATCAAAAACCAAATTGCCATACTATTTTTTGAAGCAGCAGTTAGGAAAACTGCGTTGTGACTATTGGGGAAAATGTCGGTACCTTCCTGCACCACAAGAAACCTTCAATATTTCCCTCATTTTGATGCTGATCATGATTTCATTTGCTGATATTGATATTATTTGTATTGGAAGCATGATTGGGAGAGAGACACATGGGTTGGACGTGTCCTTTGGGGAAGAGGATTCCCACACTTTTTGCATTGCATGTTCTAATGGGAGCATGAGAGGAGATATGGCCACCACAGTCAAACACCTGTTTCCTTTTGAGGTGGACCATGAGATTAATGGGATGCCATATGGTGATGATTTCCTATCCATCACATATGGAATGATTTGGGCCAGCTTGATTCACAGCATTGGAGAGGAGATCTTTGGAGATCTAGTTTTCATATTTCCACTTGAGGGCAATTGTATTGAAGCCCAAGATCAGCATATTCTCTACACTTATCATAAGTGGAGAGGAAGACACTGTGGGGTAGGCTACTTTGTCTACCATGTTCAGATTTTCATTCCACCTACTTTGCAAGAGCTCAAGGTGGAGGATGATTTGTGTGAGTTACCATTTTGGAGGGTGGCTCATTTTGTATGGATGATAGCTTGGGGATGGAGGATCTACATGGGAATGATGATTCCCACTACATTTCAGATCCCATTCCTCAAAGGGACCTCTAGACATCCCCTTATTGCCTCCTTGAGTACTCTACTTGCTCATGATGATAGTTGTTCAGCTAGCTTGCATGCTTGGGAGGGGCAATATGGAGATTTATTGATGAGACAACATCTCAGTCCTTGGAGGAGCATATCATATGTGGATGCTATAGCAGGAGGAGGGGAGACTTCTCAGTTATATCATTGCATTTTCTTGAGGACAAGAAACATTTTGGAGGGGAGGACTGTAATATTCCAAATTTAGCATGCAGCTAATTAGAATATTGATTTTTTTTTTATCACCTAGCAGTTGAATAAATGGGCAAGGAGGCCCATGCATAATAAAAAACTGAATAAAATCCCTCATAGTGTGAAAGGGGATCATCATAGGAGCTGTATTTCACACCCTCATGTGTGAAAGAGGACAATTGCATGGGGACAAGGTCAAGTTTGATCAAGTCAACAACGCTGGGATAGGAGGTGGAGATCATCTTTGGAGACAGCTCAGAGATAGTGGGAGGAAGATTCCTTGGTGGAGGAAACCCTAATGAGTGGGACCAAAGATGAGAAGGCTTCCATTTTTATTTAAGGAGGGCAAGGCAGCCATATAGGAACATGTTATGGATTATTGAATTTGTGGTCTGGCTAGACTATTGTGCTTTATTCAACTGTTTAGTTGAGATTGTTGTGCTGCTTAGCACAAGGCGTTCTTGTTTAGGAATTACTTCTCCTTTCAAGAGAGGCCTCTTCAGGGAGATTTCAATTCATTTCTCCACATTTGAGCTTGAGGCCAAGCTACCTCCTTCAGCTACAATGTTACTTCTGTTGAAGTATAACATTGTGTTGCAGGGTGTTGCAATGGGGGTTCCACAACACCACTTCCATAGCTTATTTTTCAGAGGAGGAAGCCTTCTTTCCTTTGGAGGATCAGTTGAGGAATCATTTGAGCTGATTTCAGTATATTTTGCATCAGGCTAACCATTTTCCATCATCTACAGCGCAGTCCCTCTCCTTGACTGTGTTATTTTCAGTGAGCATCTGCAGTGAGGGTTGCAGTGATTGTTTGGAGGGTGATATCTTCAGTTTTAGGATCAGTATTTCCCTTGGAAGATCCATTGGAGGAGGTTTTTTTAGCTTGTGCATCATCTACAGCCATCTCCATCCAGTTCTTGAGTTGCATCTGCTACTTAGTCTTGAGACTGCAACTATGACATTTTTTCCATTTTTCATATTTCAGCCAATCCTTCTAAGATTGTCTTGAAATTGTGTTTGGGAGCTCATATCTTCACTCCCAACATTTTTTGAGCCCTATATTTGTACATTTTTGTATTGACACTTCCCAACAGAAGTATCTCTAATAAAACTGCGCTATCATAGCCTTGGGAATTTTCCTGTGTATCAGTGATCTCATTTTTATGTACATGTTTCTTGAGGCTAATTTTGCCTATATTGAGTGACTTTTTCCTCAAGGATTTGTATGCATTTTTCTGTTGTAACATTAATAAGATGGTTGTATTTTCTTCTTACATTTTATAATTTGTTTTATCACTACTACTCCAGATTTGTGTTCATGTATTGCTGCTTTCCCATTTTGGGATATTACATCATTAGCCTTTCTGGTAGGTATTTCCTCCACCCACTTTTTGAAATAGTCAGTGGCAGTCAGAATCCACTTGAACTGTCCACTTGATGGTGGATTAATTTCCCCAATAAAATATAATCCCCATTGCCTAAAGGGTTCTTCAATGAAGACTGGGAGAAGAGGTAGAGGAGATAACCTTTTCTTTTCTACAAATAACTGACATTTCTAGCAGCTTCTAACCAGTCTGTATACATCAACAAACAAGGAGGGCCAGTAAAAGCCTGATTTGAGGATTTTATGAGAAGTAACCTTCCAACTATAATTACCTCCACATAGATTCTCATGATATTCTTTTACAACTTCCATCGATTCACCTTTTGTCAAACACAACAACAAGATGCCAGCAAGATCCTTCCAATATAAATTAGCATCAATTATGACGTATGGCTGGGATTTGAGCTTAAGATATCTGTATTTTGTTCTATTTAGTGAGGTTGGACAAGGGAAAAAACATAAGTAATTAACAATATCCTTATACCAATCAAAGAAGATAAATGTGTATTTAATTGTTGCCTTTGTACTGCTCTGACTCCTTTCATCATTAGCTTCATCTAAGGGTTCCAGCAAATTAATCCCCAAAGCTTGAAAATTTGACTCTGTCAATAGTTTTTCCAAACCCTAACCTTTGACCAATTTGATAGGCTTGATATCTAAGTCATACTCTTAGATATCCACTTTCCTCTTTTACCTTCAACATCACTTTGAACTAAAACATCTTTCACAACAGAGTTGGGAACATAAGCAACGATATGAGATTGCAGCACATAAGTCTTGAATGCTTTTAATGCTTTACCTAAGGCATACACCTATTTTTCCAAAATGTTATATTTAAGTTCATCATCCTTGAGAAATTTACTGGAAAATGCCACAAGTTTTTATTTTCCATCTTCATTCTTCTGCAACAGCACGTCAAAAATGGTAGTTGGTGATGAAATGAAAATATTTGAAAAGCCTTTTGATAATCCAGAATGATCAAAACTGGAGCTTCCTAAAGTGCTTCTTTAATCCTAGCAAAGGATTCTCTAGCAACTTTATCCCACTTTACTTCTGCATTTCTTCTTCAGCATATATGTTATGTTTCTGAAAATTTCAGCATAGTTCGGTGTTATAGGTCAATTTGGGCATCATTCCCAATGGCCTAGTTAACAGGGCATCATCTCTAGGACCAATGACTAAGGGTCTATCATTCCCTATCATTTCAAGTTGCTACATGCCCTAAGGCAAGAACAAGACAAATCAAACATGACTTTCATCAAGCAAAGGTTTCCAAGGTTTGAAGTTTATTATATAGAATGTGGGAGCTCACCAACGTTTCCTCTAAGGGAACTAAGAGTGTTGCATATGCGGGTAGCCCCATGCAAGGCTGCTCTGCAAAGCACTTCCTGACATCTATGGGTGCATTGGTCACATTGGGAGCGAAATTCTCATTGTTCCGGAATCTCCACTTGGCCAGTGCCTTCTAGAAGAGTTCACATGTGTCAAGCTTTGAATCCAAGTGTCCATTTGACATCTACATGACTGGGAACATGTCTTTCCTATTATTGGAAAGTCATTCATTGAAAAACTAACTTTAGTTCATCTATAAATTGAACACAGATCTGAGTGTTTGAGAAGGAAGAATTTGAGTAGAGAAATGCTGGAGGATTTTCAATTGAGAGTTAGATTTTTGTAACATCTGGTGGAGATATTTATACTGTGATGGGCTGAGGATCGTTACTGGAAGGGTCACTTCAAATTATTCATTTGGTTGTAACCTCTCCTTCTATCATCACTAAAGAATAAAACTTACTTTTCCCTATATGCATCTGTATTGGCTTTGATTTTCCATATTGCAAGGTCTTAGTTGATGTATATTGTTTATGCTTTACTGATTTAGCTAACTAACTTGAATAGACATCTATATTATTTCTATCTTCTGTTGTTTTAGTGTTCTTTCTTGCAGGAAGCATTTTGCCTACAAACCACTTGAATTTGAATCTACAACGGAAGCGACAGAAGGAGCCATTTAGAAGCGCTTGGATTACAAGTAAGCCTCTAATCCTTTCTGTGTGTATGTTCTGAGTTAGGAAAAGTAGTCGTATAGTCTTTAATCTTTTTTTCTAGATTTTCATCTGTCTAGGGAAGCACGTTTTATCCATAATTCACAATTCTAGCCCAACAAATTGGCAACTCCGATGGAGAATTTCTCTTAGATCTAGGTGACTTAGCCTCTGATTTGCTTTGTTTATCCACCCAGTAGTTGTTACACACAAAGATTAAACTTTTTCAAAGCCAAATTTGCAAAGATAGTGAGTTAGGTAGTAGTGTTTTTCCTTATAAAATGCGCCCAACGCACCCTTAGACAGGACACAGTGCTTTGCATAGCACTGTCTCCCTTTCAGGCCTGCGTTGCAGAGCATTGTCTCCCCTTGGAGACTGTGTTGACTCTTGAAACCACCCAGATTCCTTTGAATTTTCCTTTGAAATTTGTTTCAGTTTGTTCTTTGCTGTGTTTTGAAAAGTTTGATCCTCATATTAACCAGTAACTCTATATACTTATTCCTCCTTTGACTGAAAATTTGTTCAATGTTTGTTTAAAGAAGTTTTTCTTTATCTTTGACAAGTTGATTTCAAAGAATTTTTTATGGTCGCATTAAGAATCATTTGCTTTCGAAATAGGAAATTGTCGTAAAATCTTCAATTCCTTGATTGGAGAAATTGTTGTTGAAATCCTCATTTTTCCTTCAAAAGAGAAATTGTTGTTTGTATTCTTCATTTCTCGAAAGTAGAATGAATTTGAATGATTGATTTAGTGCACCTAGTTTCTTTTCTGCATTCATAACATTAAGGAAACTGAAAAGAAAAACTTGCATTTTCATCTAGGATTTTTTGTGTGTTTTGCAAAAAGGAACATTAGGAAATCTACATTTAGTTTGTGATCATTGATTTGTTTTTTTCTTTGATTTGTTTGCTCACAAATTATTTGTTCTCTTCCCTTAGTAGCTAGGTTTTTCATTGAAAAACTGAAATTGAAAGATTGCTTATCATTTTTAGTTGCATTTTAGGAATTTTCCATTACATCATCACAGTGAACCTTTGAAAGGAAAATTGTAAGCAATATCAACATAAAATTAATCTCAATTTACCTAACAAAGCATTGGAACCATAACGATAACATTTAGAAGGTCTAGGCTAGAGACGTGTTCTGGTGTCGTAAAACATAGCAGTTGTCGTTAACTTGTCTGCGATACATTCTGAGTGTGATACCTCACTCCACAAACGTAAGTATATCGTAGCTCGTCCACATAATTTCGGTTATATCAAGCGGTGTTACAGTACAATAAGTATAAAGGGGTGCTCTCACTGTGCGGTTTCGCATCAGACAGCACTAATATAGACTTGGGCCTCCACGTACCTTCAGGTATATTTGGGGGGACAAATTTTAGGTGTTATCCATCCATAGTGAACCGATTCGACCGCCTTGTAAATTGTGATACACTGAACACAACGTTCGGGGAGATTTCCTGCTCGTACTTCATGGTTCACCAGGAGGTATTCTACAGTTCACAGTTTCTTGGTAAACCCTTTTGCCTAGCATTACCCTTTTATTTTTTTTGGTTAAAATTAATCAGTAATTGTGGAAGAAAAAAATCCTTTCCCCCGTCGTTCGCGTAGATTAGCTTTAAAACCACCTTTACCACCAGAAGTTACTTTTGGTAGGCAAAGGCGATCACGATCTGCCGAATTAAGTACAATCTGTACCTATGGTGAAACATCATTTTCCAATAAACCAGAGTTAGCTAAAGTTGTTTCTACACATCCTAGTTCATCTACTGTTGTTGAAACGAAGTCTTCACAACTACCCGTGGTCACAATCCATCCAATTAGTGGGACCATACCTCCTAGACCCGACGTTTTTCAACCACAAATTGATCCAGATCTTGTCTCTTCTTTGCCAGAACATCTGAATCCTGAAGTCGAACAAACAGAAGTTGTTCCTACCTTGGTCATCCCACAAAGTTTTGTAGCTATTGAATCTCCCATATCACACAGTCAACCACCTGAAATATAATTTGGGCCTGACGGTGAAATTATTCCACCTAGTTTAATTGCAATTGAAGAAATCCCACAAGACACTACACCTTTAACTCAAACCCATTTTGGGGAGGACCTTTACCTGTACAAGTCTTTCTCTCAATCAACACCCTCTGCTTTTGTTGATCTTCCTCCTTTTCAAATTCCCGTCGATTAAAAAGGGTATACATTTGGTGAAACAACCATGTTTGAACGAACATCTTCGGTTGGGCCTGTTGTTCCAATTACGTCAACTCCTTCCCTCACTACTCCATCGATGTTTACCGCTTCACCAGAGTCATATTTTCATGGTAGCCCTATGGTCCCATCAAGTTACAAATCATTATCTGGAATTTTCTCTGATGCATCTTCCAATCCATGGACTTTACCAATGTCATCTTCTGGTATTTTAACTGGTAATTCTATCGTAAGTACTGAACGACTTGATTCATTATACACATCATCAAGGAAATATCAATCCGGTCTTTCTGGGTCTATTCCTTCAAGTACCATATCTACTGGACTCCCAGCATTTGGAGAACAATATTTTCCATCTTATTATCCTCCTCATGCTGGGGGAAACCTTTGGTCACCCAATATGACAGTACTCCGTCACTTTTTGGTCAATATAATGTTGAAACGAATGTTTGTCAATGGCACCCCACTCTGCCTATCCAACCACAAACGGTTGTACACTCGTATCAACTGATTCAACCTGTTACACCTGCTTCATTAACACTTGTTAATACATCTATACCCTTGTTACAGAATCAAAATGTTGTACATCATCAACCTTATCAAGCAGGTCCTTCAACTCAATATCATCAAATTTTGGGTCCACAGACTCCAAATCCTTTGATTAATTTACAACAACCTGTATCGGGAATTATTTATTCACAAGCTAGTTTATCATTTTATGGGATGTCACAACCGCAATCCAGTTATACATATCAATTGAATCCAAGTCATGTTAATTTGGGTTATAACATTGGTGGACAGACCCCTTGGTAGCCACAGGCACAAATGCCTCAAACATCTTTTCAACAAGTATCATATCCAGGGTTTGGTCAACAGAATCCTCAAGCATTTGCTATGCAAAACAACCCCTATCTGGGTTACCAGCAATAGATTCCTTATGCTGGTGCTCAAAGGCCTGTTGCTCAAGAAATTCCATCTTACCCTGGCTATGCTCAACCTGACCTTACTAGACAATTTCCCTTTGTTGCAACTTTAGAGTTACCAGATTTAAATCGGTTAACCATTGATCCAATCAACTATGCTCCTTGGTGGCCGGTGATACCTCACAAATTACCCTCGTATAATCCTAAGTTAAATGGAAACCCTGGAGAAGAACCATTGACTCATGTTATGACTTATCATTTATGTTGTTCATCAAATTCCCTGAATGATGATTCTGTTCGACTACATCTTTTCCAGCATACGCTTACAAGTCCGATTGCAAAATGGTACATTGAATTACCTAGAGCTTCTTTTGATAATTTCACAACCCTAGATACTACCTTTTTGACTCATTTCCAGTTACCCATCAAATATGAAACAGGAATGGAACTCTTGAATAATTTCAAACAGACTAATGCTACTCACATTTCTGATCATATTCATGAATGGCATCGTCATCGACGAATGGTTAAGACATTTGTTCCAGATCAGCTCCTTGTTGAATGGTTCATTAAGTCCTTGTTACCATCCATAACTCCGTGGGGCCCTTGTTTTTGTTTAGTTTTGAAATCTTGGCTAAGACATTTTGAATTTTGACCCTTTTTGAGTTGCGGTATGAATACACATGGCAACCACGACCGCGACGCAACTACCAGGAGTCGCGGAGCTATCAAGGTGGCGCGGAAGCATGCGATAGCTGGAGATAGAACAGGGACAAGTACAGATGAAGGAAACACACAGCAGAAGACAGAAAGTGAAACACGCAGATAACAGGAGAGAAGCCGGGAGAAGCTGAAGTAAAGACACAGAGGAACTGATAGTCGCGAGAGCGGGTGAATAAATAACAGTCACCCGGCTGAGAAAGAAAAGGCTGAAGAGGTTGCGAGGCTAGAGACAGGGAAAGGCGCACAGAGCGACTGCAGAAGAATCATGCATGACCTTCCTAGGGTTCCTCATCTTCTCTATTCTACCTTTCTGTTCCAAAACCCATCTGTATCATATTTGTAAGCTATCAGTGAGAATGCCATGTAATCATGTGTTTGGCCAAGAGATTAATACAATGGAAGGTTGCTGTCTCAATAAGATGTTTATGTGCTTGTAATGTGTTTATGCTGGTTTAAAATTTTATTTGCAAATGTCTGAATTCTTATTAAGTGATCTTGCGTATATAACTCTGTATATGTAATCAATGCACTGTCCTTCATGAGTTGCGGGTTTGTTCCTTTCCATTGATCTCATCCCCTTCTGCATGTGGTTGCGGCACGCCTCGGGTGAGACGCACTGCTCTCCGGAGCAGGGTGAAAATGCCGGCGTGTTCCTAGACTACACCGGACCCCTTTGTTGGCCACAACTCTTGAACCTGGGTCTTGTCCGCGAGACCTGACTTCTCGCCAACAAATGGTTCCGTTGCCGAGACCTGCATGTTCTGAGGGGACCTAGATCATGGTATCGAGGATTTTTGAGGGAGAGATACGGCGATGGTGGGATGATCATCTTGACCAGTTCATTGCTCAGCAAGCCGAGCTGACCAAGAAAAAGGAGGCGGCGATCAGGGAGCTTGTTCTTTTCTCTGACTCAGCCAGTGATACGTACGAAATTTTCTGGGGAAGGTTCCCTACGGACCTTTACAATTGGTTGCGGAGGTTACGAGTGACGGTGCCCCAAGAAGGCTTGCAGAAGATAAACCGCAGGTGGGCGCACGAAGATCTGGTGGCACTGCATCGGGTAGACACTGAACTAACCCGCGCGGTGGATTTTTGGGTAAGGACCACGTTGGAAGGATACACTGTGGAGTTTGCTGCTGAGTGCTATCAATCCTTCTCGAAAGCCGAGGCTGTTTTCCACTCAGGGCTAAGAGGGAAGCTGTTGAAGGAGGTTCCGCTGTGGATCAAAGCCCTGATGGTGGACGAAGGGTTGATTGAATTCCACAAACCGAGTATGGAAGCATAAACCTCCCGTACTGGGGGAAGGGTTGAGGGGACCGATGCTGTGTAGAATGTGAAAGTGGGGAGCGGGGAATGGACGTTGAAGCCGCATGCAAGTTGCGGGAGCGACGTGCGCATCAGTGGGCACAGATCGTCGATAGGTGGCGAAGAAGGGTAATGCGAGATTTGAAGAGAAGAGAGATCGAGAGGAGAAATCAGAAGGAGGCGCCTCAGAGGACAGGAACTATGGGTTTGGATACCCGGGAAGAAGACGGGACAGCAGTGGAAGTGCAGTGGGTGCATGGGAGCCCAGCGACGCGAGAAAGAGAAATAATGACTAGCGAAGATAATGGAAAGATGCAGCCCGAAGAGAGTTCCGATGACGAATGGCACGTCGTGATGCAGCGGATGTTTCAAGATTAGACGACACCCACCCCTTCAGGCAGCCCTACTTCCCACCTTCTGCATGGACAGGATCCCGACCTTCCCCTGGTACTGTATCAACCTTTAAGTAATATTTTTATTCAGTTACAAGCATTGAGTCAGTCATACAATAGTTCATCAGCGTCAGTAATGTCCGGTAACAGCAACGTTACTAGTAGTGGTATTTTTCCTAGTGGGACCGTTACGCAACCAGGACCTGGAGGATTTATCCTGGTCAATTCTCCGCAAGCACACATGGCTGGATCTTTCACCCAGTATCCAGAGTTCTCTGGCCGGGGCAATGATGATGTAGAGCAACACTGGTACCTGTGCGAAGCCATCTGGAGGGCTCGCCAGACGCCAGATGCAGGGAAGTTAATAGAATTCCAAACCATGCTCAGAGAGAGGGCTCTGCGATGGTTTATCAAGTGGTCCGAGGCTCATCCTAACCCCGTAATTGCGGACGTGAAGCGGGATTTTGTCCGCGAATTCAAGCTTCCCCAGACAGACCAGCAGGGCCTGTCAAAGCTGTGGGAAATTAAGCAGAAGGAAGGTGAGACCGCGTGGGAGTTGATGCGGCGATTCAAGGACGCGATTGGGAAACTTAGCTACCCGATCGATCCAAACCACCAGAGGGACTGGTTCATCAAGGCTCTACTCCCCTTGACATGAACCCCCCTCACTCAGCAGAAGATTGATAACCTGCAGGACGCTTTGGAGCAGGCCATGAAGATTGAAGCCATGGCGGGCTACCCCCAGGAATATCGGGGGGGGCGGCCCCGCAAGATCCTTCTTTGATAGGGTTGCAACACCAGATTGCCAGCTTGACTGAGAAGCTCAAGGAGCTTCAGCCAATGAGACCAGCGCGACCGAATGTTTGGTGTACTCACTGCCTAGTCGAGGGCCACGTCGCAACCGAGTGTCCTCGGTTGCGCGGTGCAGGAGCAGGACCCTCGGTCGCGGAAATCCAGGGGGGTCCACCGCCTGGTGGCGGCGCGGCGATGAACTCGCAGGGAGTCTATTAGCTGCAACAGACTTACGCGGGGTTCCCACCTCAACCGAGTTCCTCCACCACAGAGTACTGCGAGATTTGCCGGACGCTGGGGCATCCTCCTCGGATGTGCCCGATATTGCAGAAGTACTCCACGGTCCTGAATAATGTGTACTGTGAATTTTGCATTTCCACGACTCACAACACTGAGTAGTGCAGGGTGCTCGACGCCCTTGCAGATCGATTGGATCGTCCCTCCTACAGGGTGAACGAGGCTGCAAGGGGAAGAGGCGGCGGCATGCGGGGAGGCCGCACAGGTGGACGTGGTCCGGTAAAATGTTACAACTGTGACCAGGAGGGTCACGTGGCTCGAGAATGTCCCCTCCCGCAGCGACCCTAGTGTTCCCAATGTCGAGTAAACGCCCACGCCACAGATGACTGTCCGGAGCTCATCAAGAAGTGGGAAGAACAGGCGAGGCAAAGGGGAGCGAATCTGATAAACTCAGAGCCGTGAGGGACCGCAACCCCAGAATTGCAGAACGTCGCGATCGTGACAAGGGGCGGAAAGAAGACTGGAGAGGATGCCCACGGGAAGGAGCCAGCACGAGTGGTTCGGCCGGCATCCCCGAAGAAGTTGATCAGGCCCGAAGTCCAGAAGAAGTATTTCCAGGAGGCAGTTGAGGCGTTCGCCCAGTTACGGAACAAGGGAGGTTTGGAGGAGCCCATGCTGCCGGAATCTGGTGCGCAGAACGTCGTAGGTACTGTGGTCGAGGATTGGCTCCGGCTATTCCTCAGGATTGTTGACAACGCTTCGCTGCGGCAGCAGCTCAAGCATGCTTTGGACGGAGCACTACAGGGGCACACAAAACTTAGAGATCCGGCGGACGCTGGCCCTCAATACGTGCAGCGCGTCAAGCGGAACAAGCAACGAACATGCAAAGAATTCTGGCTTAACACGCAGGTCACAGGGTTCCAAATCAGTGACACCATGTTGGACTTGGGGTCCGACGTCAAAATTCTGCCACGAAAGACATGGGAGGCTCTTGGAAGGCCATGGCTAGCCTACTCACCAATCCAACTCAGGATGGCGAACTAGTATTGCATTTTGCCAATCGGCCGGCTCGAGGGTGTCGAGGTCGACGTTGCGGGGGTGAAGACATACACCGATTTTGAGGTTATTGATATCATGGGCGACAAGGGTCCCTATCCTGCCTTACTCGGCATTGATTGGGCTTTTGAGAATTACGCAATCATCGACCTTAAGAAGGAGCTGATGATAGTTGAGGATGGGGAGGTACGGGTCACCTAGCCTCTCGACCCGTATCAGGGCCCGCGATATACAGAAACGGTGGACAATCGGGAGGATGCTCAGATGATGGACCACCTTTATCAGATGACCGCAGGAAAGCGGGACGATTATATTAACCCGACCGCGACTGGCTCTGTCAGTTGGCGGAGTGTGCAGAGCTCGGAGCTCGGATCTGAACTCGCTTGGGAAGACTGGCAGCAAGGGGGGTATGAGACCACCACGCGGAGATGTGCCTCCATTGCCCAAGTCCGATGGGTAGGGACTGAGATCCGCAGATATCCCACCTTGTCGAACATACAAGCAGTCAATACTTTTATTACCAAGGTGGAAGACCTGGTCCCAGCTGAAAGCCGAATGCCTCTTTTGGATGTGGCCTTGCAATCCACGTCGGCCCGATGGTGGAAAAATCACCGCGACACTCTGTTGCGATGTGAGTGCGTGGCGGATGCTTTGCGGGCACGCTTTAAAGAGGACGAAGGGCCTTGCAGTACGCTTAAGTATCATGGAACTTCCGACCCGCGACACCATTTGCGGGCCTGCGAGGAACAGTGGCGTAGCACCCGGTACCCTGAGGAGCTGTGGGTCCACAGGTTTATCCACTCCCTGGGCACAATCCCCCAGGCCTGGTACCTGGAGGAAGAGCGGAAACGGGGAACCCGCTCTTGGCAGGCAGTTGCGGACAAGTTCGTTCGGTGCTTCTCGTTCGAAGGGGAGACGGCGCAGAAGTCTCAGGCCCTACAGGCAATCAAGGAGGTCTTGTTTTTCCGCCATCCCGAGCCTAATGGGGGCCCGGTGGTGTCACGACCCGAGGTCAGGCGCGAGTTGGTTTGCCACCGGATTGACGGCGATCTGGATGAAGATAGTCTGGAGGACCTCAGGCATCTCTATTTTGACGAAAATAAAGGCGAGCGGAGCATCAGTGAAGAGCCGACGACTGAAGGAGTCCATTTACAGCCCCTAAAGACAAAGAAGCTGAACATTGGAATAGACGGGAAACCTAAGCTCGCAACGGTGGGAGACTACTGGGACGACGAAACGACAAAAGAAATTTTCAGCCTCCTCCGGGAATACGAAGATTTGTTCCCGTCCTCGGTTGCGGACCTGAAGGGAATCAAGGGGGACCTAGGTGAAATGCGCATCGAACTGAAACCGGCGGCCAAGTCGGTGAAGCACCGACCCTACCGGTTGAACCCACGTATCAAAGAAAAGGTCAAGATGGAGATCGACAAGATGCTGGTTGCAGGTCTCATCTTTCCAGTAGAAGAAGCAGAGTGGGTGAGTCCCATTGTCATCCAGAACAAGAAGGACAAAGCGGAGATCCGTGTCTGTGTAGATTACCGGAGCCTGAACAATGCCTGCATCCATGACCCGTTTCCCACTCCTTTCAGCGATGAAGTCCTAGACCATGTTGCGGGAAACGAAGCTTATTCCTTCACCGATGGGTTTTCGGGTTATCATCAGGTGCGCATCGCGGAGGAAGACAAAGCAAAGACGACATTCACCACTGAGTGGGGATCATTCGCATACCACGTTATGTCGTTTGGTCTGAAGAACGCACTGGCTGTGTTTTCCCGGATTGTCATTGCTGCTTTCCGGGAGTACATTCACAAGTTCCTGGAGGTCTACATGGACGACTGGACCGTCTACAGCCTGTTGAAGAAACACGCCTCCCTGTTGCGTATTATGTTTGACCGGTGTCGTCAGCTGCAGATTTCCTTGAACTTGAAGAAATGTATTTTTGCAGTTTCATTCGGCACACTCTTGGGCCACGTGATGTGCAAGCAAGGGGTCTGCGTTGATCCCGCCAAGGTCGCGGTCATCGTCCACATGGAGGCCCACGAGACCGTGAAGCAGTTGCGGGCACTGCTCGGGCACACAGGATATTACAGGTGGTTTATTCGCAACTATGCAAATATTACGGCCCTTTTGGAGAAACTGTTGCGGAAGTCAGAAGTGTTCCAGTGGACGGCGGAGTGCAGGAAGGCACTTGACACATTGAAGGAGAAGTTGGCGACGGCACCCATACTTGTGCATCCTGATTGGGATAAGCAGTTCCATGTGCATATCGACGTGTCCGGTATTGCACTTGGGGCTGTATTGGCGCAACCCGGGGAGACGACAGTTGACCACCCCGTATACTTCGCCAGCCGCCGGTTATCGAATGCAGAGAAGAATTACACCACGACCGAGCGGGAGACGTTGGCGATGGTGTACTCCCTCCAGAAGTTCCGCCACTATCTTCTGGGCGGCAAATTCACATTCTTCACGGACCATTCTGCATTGAAGTATCTGGTGAATAAGCCTGTGTTGGAAGGACGGATCTGTCGTTGGCTTCTACTTTTCCAGGAATTCACGTTTGAGGTGATTTTCAAGCCCGACAGGTTGAATGTTGGTCCCGATCATTTATCCAAGTTGGAGACGGGAGAGAATGAAGGCTCGTTGGACGATCAGCTGCCGGATTCCGACCTCTTCCGAGTAGAAGCAATACCAGATTACCTGGCTGACATTGCCACTTATCTGACCATGGGACAATGCCCTCAGGATTATACCCCGCTTCAGAAACGCCACCTGGTTGTCCGGGCGGCTGACCACCAATTGATCGCAGGGCAGCTATACAAACTAGGCCTTGATGAGGTGTTGCGCAGATGCGTTCTTGATCACAAACGGGAAGCGGTGATGTGGGAATGTCACAGTGATGTTGCGGGAGGGCATGTGGGTGCAAAACCCACCGCAAGGAAAGTGCTCCGCCAGCCTGCAGGGCTGCACTTCGCATATGCTGACTGGGAAGGCCTATGTGTAAGCGCTGGCATGTCTGCTGCATGATTTTAGGTTGCCTTTCATGACCGACGAAAGCCCGCTACACCCAAAGGCATGTGTTATGTCAAGCAGGCGGCTGCGATTTTGTGAGGCCCATCGCACTGACTCGTCAGACACTCCGGTGTCGAGTAATGCCATCGCCAGATTTACTTCACTTTGTGGACTGTAGCAGCAATGGAGCATCGTCGGCAGATCATGCCCGTTCAACTTAAACACAATCATCAATGGGTTTGACGTCTTCCGCTGAGCTTGACCAACGATCATGGTACGCATTTCATTAATGCCATGGTCAAGTCACTACTGGACACATTTATGATTCAGCATCATAAAAGCAGCCCATACCACCCACAGGCCAATGGTACTGTGGAAGCATTCAACAAGATTCTCGAAAAGGGCTTGACTAAAATTTGCAATGCTCAGCGCGACGATTGGGACGAGCGTCTCCCAGCGGCATTGTGGGCCTACCGGACCACGGTGAAACGTTTGACCAACCAGACACCATTCCAGTTGGTGTATGTCTGGGAAGCTGTGATTCCCGCCAAGTTCACTGTACCCAGTCTTTTGATCACAACGTCTCTCCAGTTCTTAGAAGAGGAGTCACTCCAGGAACGCCTCCAGGAGCTACAGGAGCTGGACAAGGCCCGATTCCTGGCGGAATTCCACCAGAAGGTTCAGAAGGCCAGGCAGAAAGCGTGGCACGACCGCCACATCAAAACCAAAGCCTTCCAAGTTGGCGGCAAAGTTCTCTTATATGATAGCAGGTTCCAGAAGTTTCCAGGCAAGCTCCAGATGCACTGGTTGGGACCCTACTTTGTCATCGAGATCTGCGACTCAGGAGCCATTCGGTTGGCACAGCTGGACGGTACAGTTCTCCCTGGGTGGGTGAATGGCGCATGCCTAAAACCCTACCAGGAGTAGGTACCCTTCACTTCTCATCAATAACTCTCGCAACCGAGAGAACCCGTAGAGTAGCTTAGTCGATTAACTCTCCCGCAACCGGGATGAGCATAGGGAGTCTTTTCCGTTCATAGGTAATCTATCAAATAACCGGTCAGTTGCGGGTACATCACCGCAACCGACTGTGGTCGGGGCGGACCAGTCCAGCGTGTCACGGCGCCAGTCCAGCGTGTCGTCCTTGTAAGATCCATCCCCGTGCCAGTGTCAGTCCAGGTCATTTCCGTCAGTCCTTTTGTCAGTCCGTAGGATCGCTCAGATTTGCATCATAAATTACCATAAGTAGACAGTAATCGTACAATAATCATTTTCCATCACCCGCAGTTCCCTCAGCCTATCGCGTCCGCCCATATCCCCATGACGCCGTCAGCAACTGTCAGATTACACACAGGCATGCGATTGATCGCACGATTATCGCAGGCAAGAAAGATAGCAAGAATTAATTGTCGTTATGGAGTCTCATCAACTCCGCTCGTGCCAGGGAATGTCATAACTTGCATGGAGACCAATAGCTCGAGAATGACGTACCAGTTCAATTTGGAAATTGCAGCGACTCCAGAGCACTTGAAGCCTCAAAGCGCACCGCTCCCAGAAGGAAACTCCAGAAGAATTCTCCAAGTTTACTAGCGCCACGCCAAGATGCCGAGGGCTCTCGTATCCGTTCCTGAACCAGTGTTGGACAGCCGAATCCACCAAAAAGAGTCGCTGGTTGGTAAGTATGACAGTGCAGCGATGATGGATGCCAACTTTTCCGACCCAGCTGAATTCCCCCACCTCCATTGGCAGACCTACATGGAGCATCACTACACGCCAGGCAGTAGCTCCAACAGCCGAATGCGACAAGAATACAGGGGCCTCCAGCAGTCGTCCTTGATGAATTTAAGGACTCTTCCAGTTTTTGGAACTACGGGACCGGCCCTATAATGCACCTGGTTCCTCCTCAGTCACATACAGAACGGGTCCCTGTGGCTCAATGAGGAAATCCCAATTCATGCCGAAGACATTCATCGGCTTACAGGGCTGTCTCAGAATGGCGCGGATGTCTCCGCTGCTGGCCAGACATCCTCCAAGCGCGCCCGAAAGTCGGGTGACATAGACCTGTACACCAAGTATGGCACCCGCTGGGGGGGCAAAGGTGCCAAAATTGATTTGATTAATAAGCCAGAAATTCGGTTCGCTTGCTACCTCATTGCTAGCAAGACGATGCGGCACTATACTAAGGGAGAGTGCACCTTGGATACAATCTCCATCGCGGAGCACTGTATCCAGGGCGTCAGGCTGAATTGGTGCTCTTTTGTGCTAAAAGAACTCTTCGCGGCCTGCGAAGAGAACTATAAATGCACCACCAGTTTCATTTACGGTTACTTGATTTTAGCTTTCGCCATGTGGAAATGGCACCCTCCTCCTGTCCGGATGCCGGAAGAGACTATCGCGAGCCAGCCTCTCGCGATGAAGTACACCCCGTGGCAGGTGTCCGCTGACCCCAGCACCAAACAAGTGAACGCGAAAGCATTTCGGGCGTGGTACGGGTTAATGAGAGATGTGGTGGCCAACCAGCAACGGGTGCCCCGGCACCTGTTGGATGAGTATAGTTAGCAGGTATGGTTCGGGGTAAGCCACATGCACACTTACCTCCGCCCAACTTGCGTGCCGGAAGCCACCTTCCACATGGCGCCCCTCAGATTCCAGTTGAATGATGATACCTTCCACCGCGAGGTCTCTGCATGGCCAGGGGTCACCAAGCACATCCGCGACGGGATCCCTCGATATAAATTTGAGCGGATGATGCCGGCGCAGCGGCCAGCTGAGACAGGCGCAGCGGGGTCCTCACAGGTTGTGGCAGGACCTCTGAAGGATGCAGCTGAGACCGCACAGGACCTGCCCGAATCACTAGTCCCCATCGTATAACACCTCAATGCCCAGGTACGACGACTTAACATGGTAACCCAAGTTGCTTCAAGTGGTGCCCCTTTGTTTCCCTCATTTTCTGAATTTCAGATCGGTCGGTCTCTTGCTCCCTCCCATACCGCCCCTCTCACTTCTCCCATCCCCACCAACCTATTCACCTCTACCACCCCTATCATCACACCGATGGGCGAAACGGGCCCAGAACCTGATCCATCAGACCCCCCTCCATCCAAGAGGGCCCGCATTGCTGTCACAGATCTAGTGGTGGATCTTACCGACGATGATCCACCATCCACTCCACTCCCAGGAACGTTGATTCCGGAGGAACCCCTGATCGATCCGTCAAAGTTCCTCAAAATTCGTCTCCCCCATACCTCTTTCACCCCGTCCACCGCTCCCTCCACTGGCCGTCCACCTGCCACCTCCTCCAATCCATCCAACTCATCGGCCACTGTATCAGATCCTCTCATCTGCGAACTTTTCGGAGGTGACCACGGGGTGGAAGTCACCTCCAGTACTGAAGCCGTAGTACCGCCGGTTGACCCCGTGGCCACACCCCAGGATCCTGCCTCTACTATATCTACCCGGCTGACAAATGTTGGGGCTGATTCGGCTGACCCTCCCCCAGACCAGACCACATAGCAAGACCGGCCGGAGTCCGATATGGCCACCTCAATGCAGCAGCAGACGCCGGTCCATCCTCCTAAGACCTCAAACCGATCAGTGGCCAGTGGCCAACCTTCGCAGGAACGGATGCCGGAGCAGGGCGCTCCTAGCACAACCAATGCAGAACCATGGGGTACAGGACAGCTGTACCTACTCATTCAGCGGGCGACCCTAAAGGCCGAACAGATTCACTCAGAGCTGGAGCAGCGGTGTACCGAGCAGCACAACCAGATCACAGCGCTTACTGAACAGCGCCATCAGCTGACCAGGGAGAAGACCTACCTACAGGGGCAGGTCACCATTACTGCTCAGGTGTTCTCCGAATTATGGCCCGCTGCAAGGGCTCATCATGCCCCACTTCCGGACAATGTAGCGGAGGAAAGTGTAGCAGCCCAGGCTCACCACCTTCGGACTGCTTTCACTGGTCTATGCAGAGAGAACCAGGAACTCCAAGCAGCGTTAGCCGCACGGCCTACCCTTCCGGATCCACAGATTTCCCACTCAGAACAGGTGACTGCCAAGCAGACTCAGGCAGTTAGTATGCAGGCGACTCTCCATTCCACTGCGGGCGAGGCTTACGCCCTTTTGCACAGTCTGCAGGAGTGCTCACTCGCTCTCACTGTCAAGACGCAACCTATCTCTGCCCAGCTGCAACAAATATCCTGTGAAATTCAGGAGACCGCGGACCCAGCACAGTTAGATCAGCTCTATGCCCAGGCGGACGAGCTTGAAATTCAAATGCAACAGACTGAGGCTGACTCGGCAGCGGCCAAACAAGTCATTCGGGAAATCCGTCCGCCCATCCGAGCCCATGCCGAATCCATACAACAGCTGGATGCCAAGGCCGAGGCCCAGCTTGCCACGCTGTTCGAGGCTGTCCCGACGACTATAGAGGAGGCCGCCGCCACCTGGATCTCTGAAGAAGCCGACTTGCTTATGCAGGAATGGCAGCAAGCGGTGGCGAACTTCACCGAGCTTAGAGATACAGTGCTCCGCAGGGTCTCGGAGTTGGGGCCCTTGTTTGAACAACCACTTGGTGGAGCACAGCAGGAAAGGGCGCGGGGTGAAGGCACAGCAGAACAGAGCATGGGAGCCAGCGGGGCAATGGAAGTGGAGACTGTTATTTGTGATTGACTCGGGGACGAGTCAAGGAATTGTGGTCGCGGCCTGTTGGGGCCCTTGTTTTTGTTTAGTTTTGAAATCTTGGCTAAGACATTTTGAATTTTGACCTTTTTTGAGTTGCGGTATGAATACACATGGCAACCGCGACCGCGCCGCAACTACCAGGAGTCGCGGAGCTATCAAGGTGGCGCGGAAGCATGCGATAGCTAGAGATAGAACAGGGACAAGTGCAGATGAGGGAAACACACAGCAGAAGACAGAAAGTAGAACACGTAGATAACAGGAGAGAAGTCGGGCGTAACTCACAACGCATACGTAGGAACTGAGCAATGCGAGCGGGTGAATAAATAACAACAATCTCTACCGGAAGAAGAGAGATCACAGTTGAGAGGCTCGTGATTGGGAGGCACTGGCCGCAGGCGATCGTAGGAGAATCATGCATGACCTTCCTAGGGTTCCTCATCTTCTCTATTCTACCTTTCTGTTCTGAAATCCATCTGTATCAGATTTGTAAGCTATCAGTGAGAATGCCATGTAATCATGTGTTTGGCCAAGAGATTAATACAATGGAAGGTTGTTGTCTCAATAAGATGTTTATGTTCCTGTAATGTGTTTATGCTGGTTTAAAATTTTATTTGCAATTGTCTGAATGCTTATTTAGTGATCTTGCGTATATAACTTCGTATATGTAATCGATGCACTGTCCTTCATGAGCTGCGAATTGGTTCCTTGCCATTGATCTCATCCCCTTCTGCATGTGGTTGCGGCACGCCTCGGGTGAGATGCACTGCTCTCTGGAGCAGGGTGAAAATGCCGCATGTTCCGTAATTACATCTACACCCTTGCTGGCCACAATCCCGAACCCGGGGTCTTGTCCGCTTGTGACCCCGATCTCCGCCAACAATATTCATAGATCTATACGCAATTTGATGTTAAGGAGAGCGCGTATACACATGGGTTCAGTGAAGCAAAGTAGCGTATGATTTTTGAGATAATGAAGGTTCAAGGTTGAATCTGAAATCTGGTTGTTACAGTGTTCTGATTACAATGATCTCACTCTTCGTTTTGATGTATTGGGTGAAGTTTATTGTTGTTGATCTTTATGAAGGGTTGTGTTGAAGCTGTGTGATCCAGTATGAATGTTGATGAAACATGGTCTTCAGTGATTCTGAGGGAAGTAGAAGCTTCCTGCCAATAGAAGCTGGTGTTCTGTTTAGGGGGTTGAAGCTCCCTTCCAGTAGTTGTTGGTAAACGAGATTAGGGGGTTGTATCTCCCTTCCAGTTGCAGCTGGAAAATGAGAGAAGGTTGTAGCCTTCTGTAGGTAGATTCCTGCTTACTGATATGAGTCTGCATCAATACAATATTGTAAGCAGTTTTCCATATAACAAATATTGAAGGCAGAGATGACAACAGCAGTGGTTTTCTCTCGAATTGGGTTTCCACCTTAAATCTTGGTGTTCATGTGTGTTTCTATTTTGTGATGTTTTATTCTGCTGTTACTGCACATATTACTGTTTATTAAGCAAACGCATGACTGATAAGCTAAGTTAAAGATTGTTTCTGAAAATTTTTATAACAATAAAATTATATCAGTATACACAAGTTTCTTTTAGCATATGCACGTGTATACGCAAGTTTTGTTCATCAAATATGTGTATGGAATTCAGTAAATAAAAATTTAAAATTATCAGTAAGCTCTAAATACTGATTCACCCCCCCTTCTCAATATTTGTCCCAACAATTGGTTTCAGAGCAGGTCATTTTGAAGAAGCTTAATCGCTAGAAGGAAGATCAACCAAGATGGGCAATCAAGATGGGACAACATATATCAGGCCTCCTCTCTTCAATGGAAGCAACTTAATCTTCTGAAAGACAAGGACAAGATCCTATCTTCAGTCTCTTGGAGCTGATGTATGGGCTATAGTTGAAGGAGGTTATCAATATCCAACTTTCGTTCTAATAGATGCAGCAGCAAGAAATAACTATGAAACCAATGCAAAGGTGGTCAATGCATTATTTGGAAGTTTGAATAAATCAGAATTTGTCAAAGTCACGCAGTTAAATACAACAAAGGAGATATGGGACAAAATCATTCTAAGCTATGAAGTTGATGCAAGGTAAAAAGCGCTAAACTCCAAACTCTCAAAATTCAATATGAAAAACTTAAAATGCATAGTGAGGAAAGAATTGGTAGTTTCTTCTTACATCTAGATGATATTGTAAATCTTATGAGAAATCTAGGTGAAATCATATCTAACATTACTCTGTTAGAAAAGGTTTTAAGATCTCTAACTCCCAAATTTGAGTCAAAAGTGTTTGCTATTGAAGAGAAGCATGATGTACAAACTCTTATTTTTGTTCAACTTCATGGGATTCTGACTACTTGTGAAATGAGAAAAGGAGGTCCATATGAAGTCAAAGAAGTTTTTTTTCAGAGTTGCTGCGAAAGGAAAGGAGGTAGAAGAACAAGAAGGATCTGGTATGTTTCAGAAGAAGATGAGATGAATTTTGTAAAGAAGCTACAACTGGGCACTGGAAGGTTCAGAGGTAAGCTTCCCTTTAAATTTTTTTCTTGTGGAAGATTTGGTCATTATGCTACTAAATGTCCCCATAAAGATAATCACGAAAAGGGAAAGGAAGTGGCTAAAGGAAATAAGAAACAATTTATCAATAGAAAAATCTATTATACGCATGAAGATAGTGATGGGCTATCAAATAGTGAAGAAGGAGAATGTGATCAAGATATTAGACTACTCATGGATTTTGAAAAGGACTCTAGTGATACTTTTATGGATGCATTAGAAGAAAATGACTTTTTTGAAGAAATAAATCATCTCAAAATATTTTTGGAAGAAAAAAAAATTTCCATATATACTCTAAAAGATTAGCTTATAGAAAAGGAGAAGTGCAATGAGAAATTAGAATGTGAAATAGTAAGTCTAAGAAAGGAAATTGAGAAGTGAAAACTTTAAATCTTAGATTTGCTAAAGGATCTGAAACCTTAGATGAAATTATCAAGGTACAACACTCTCCTCTTATAAAGACAGGTCCTAGATATATTGGAGAATCATCTCAGTCTTCAGCACCAAGCTATCTAAATGCAGCTAAAGCCAGACTGCAATATTCTGTCTCTCAGTAAAAGAACAAAGAAACTACATAGGTAAAGCATGATCACTTTAATACAAGGAAGATCAATAACAGAAATATCAATCAGCAGGTAAACACAAATAGAATGTTTCATGATCGCAAAAATTTATTCTTTAATGGACAATGTTTCTCGTGTCATTTTTTTGGTCATAAGGCTACTCAATGTGTTGCATACAAAACCATCATGACCAGAGAATCAAGAAAGCAAAGAAATGAGACTGTAATAAAGAAGAATACTTATAACAAATTTTTTCCTCTTCAAAATTAAATTGAATGTACTTATTGCAATAAATTTGGTCATGAAAAATCTGAATGCATGAGAAAACTTCAGCCAAAAGAGCATACACCTTCAAATTCCAAGGTTTGGAAAAAGAAGGACTTCCAGGTTGAAATTTGTGGCATAGCGTTATTTGCAGAAGGGGAAGAAAATCAATGGTACATTGATAGTGGATGCTCAAAACACATTACAGGTGATAGTAATAAACTCCTTTCATACAATGCTCTAGAGAAAGAAAATAATATTACTTTTGGAAATGACTCTCCTGCTATCATTAAAGGAAAATGTTCTATTTTTCTAAAAGAAAAGGTGAAAGCTAACAATTTTATGTATGTGGATGGATTAAAGCACAACCTGTTAAGCGTGAGTCAAATGTGTGATCAAGGAAATGAAGTTGTCTGTAGTTCAAAAGAATGTGTAGTACGTGAACTTGACACAGGAAAAACAATAATAAAAGGAACTAGAACACCAAGAAATCTGTATGTATTGAAATGTGGCCAAGAAATTTGCTACTTGGGTAAATCTTCAGGAAACTAGTTATGGCACAGAAGGTTGGGACATTTGATCTTCTCTCAAATAAGCAAATCACATAGACTCAAAGCAGTTCATGATCTTCCTAGCATCACTCTACCTGAAATTACCATATGAAAATAATGCCAATTTGGTAAGCAAACCAGGGTGCAATTCAATGCTAAAGAAGGATAAGCAAGTAAGCCTCTTGAACATCTTATACATATTGATCCATGTGGTCCTGTAAGGAAAAACTCACCTCGTGGAGAACAATATTATATTTTATCTATTCATGATTTCTCTAGAATGTGTTGGATTAGTTTACTAAAACATAAAGATGAAGCATTTGAAAACTTAAGATATTAAAAGCTTTGGTTGAAAATGAATTAGATCTAAAAATCAAAAGTCTCAGATATGACCGAGGAGGAGAATATATATCAAATGAATTCTTTGATTTTTGTGAACATCATGGCATAAAAAGACAATTTTCTGTAGCTGGAACCCCACAACAAAGTGGCATGGAAGAAAGGATGAATAGAAGATTTCAACAAATGGCTCAGGCTATGCTTGATGAATTTGGAACTCCCAATACCTTTTGGGGAGAAGCAACACATACTGCGGTAAATATTTTGAACAAGGCTCATGTTTGGGTGAATAGTGATAAAAATCCTTATGAACTCTCGTATGGTAATCTTCCCACTATAAAGCATTTTAGAGTTTTTGGAAGAAATTTTTTTATCAAGAACAATGATGAAAAACTTGGTAAGTTTGAACCTAGAGCAGATGATGAATATTTCTTAGTTACTCTTCTAGAAGTAAAGCATATAAATGTTACAATAAAAGACTTCAGAAGATTTTTGAATGTATTGATGTTGTAATTGATGAGTCTCTCTAAGCTCCTAAAAATGAAATAACAACAACAAATGAAGATGATGATGATGTATATCTTCCTACATCAAATAGCAAAAATATAGAAGGTGAACCCAATGAAGCATTAGAATAAGATCTATCTGAAAAGGCTCCATCCAGGTATGTACAAAATAATCATCCAGAATCTCAAATTTTGGGAGAAAAGGGATCAGGTGTCCAGACAAGAAGAAATCTTGTAGGATCTCCTAGCTATCTGGCATTTCTATCTACTATTGAACCACATAATGTCAATCAAGCTAGTAAATATGAATTTTGGATTCAAGCCATGAATGAAGAACTTGATCAAATTGAAAAGAATCA
This sequence comes from Pinus albicaulis, assembly GCA_034641835.2. NCBI lineage: Eukaryota > Viridiplantae > Streptophyta > Pinopsida > Pinales > Pinaceae > Pinus > Pinus albicaulis. Next base: position 28,669 of record JAXQQM020067558.1, read on the forward strand.
TACTTGGGAATTGGTTCCAAGACCTCATGATAAAAATGTGATTGGAACAAAATGGATATTTTTTGGCTCGAGGGGTCCTGACCTAGGTTCATAGGTTAAGGTTTGCCAAAAAACCCCTATACTACTGGCCCTTTCGGTAGGGACCTGCTTGCGCATGCCAAAGTCTCACCCGAAGCAGTATGGGAGGGTGTTGGAACCAGGTTTCTACACCCCTAGAGAGAGCAGGTAAGTCAAGAGGGTTTGCATTCCTAGCCTATCGAGTTCGTATTTAATAGATCTATTAATAGGATATAAAACATAGCTACGATTAAGCATAGATATAGTAATTATCTTCACATCCACATGCATAATACCGATCTATAAGTACAACAAACTATAATCGCAACAATTAATTGATTACTGATTCATATAACATAAACATAGATACTTTTGCAGTTATCACATAGATATTCTTGCAACTCAGTAATTCACACTAATAATAACAAAACAGATCCAGATAACATCATATATCCAACAGTACTTCACATATATATTAATACCAAAAATCCTCTTACACTCCAAAAATACCGTCTACGCACATAGCCAGCAGGGTCCACATACATCAGGACTAAGGATCTCCACGCACACATCCAATAGGAGTCCTTACCCAAACAACCTGACTAAAGATCTAACAATTTGTGCTTGCATCAATCTCTATTATTTTTTTTCCTAAGACTCAAAAAGGTTCATCTATTTATACTGATTTTAGCCTACGCATCCAATGGTCCGCAAACCATGGTTTTCGGACTCTTGGTCTACCCTTGACCCATTTACAATGCATTAGGGTCTTTGACCCACCCCAAAACCCTTTCATTAGACTAAATAATACAAAAATATACAATAATGGAAAATTTTCGCTTCTTTTAGGAGACCTTGCTCCAACAGTCCTCCAACAAAATCTTCTGACTCGTCCCGAGTCACTGTGCTGGTGGGGTCTTAACTTGTGCTTGCAACAATCTGATTGCCTCAGCCAATGGGGGAAGCACGTCTTCACTCTGAGCAACAGCATTTTGCGCAATTTCAACCAAGTTCTGCGAAATCAGGCCTTCTGTCATGGCGGTGGCACTCTCCAGAGTCTGGTTTAGCTGCTTAACAACAACATTAGCATCCTGCAAAATTTTGAGGGCTTCAGTAGCCCAAGGCTTCAAGTGGTCACTAAGGACCTTCTTTTTATGCCAGAGTTCATCAATATTAGCTTGGAGGGTGTGACTGGGTCGCAGTCGTGTCAAGTGCTAAGCAGGAACCAAAGTGGGCAGGGTGGCCTCTAACGTCTCAAACTCTTCTTCTTTCTACTGCAAATCCTAGTTTATTCCTCACAATATCAAATCGCGCTAGAAATTGGTCCATAGTTGCATGGTTATTTCCAATAATTGGGCACCCTGCACAATCTACCCTCTAATGATGTTTGTAGTCGTGGTGGCCAGTGCAGTTTGCTGGGCCCCAATCTTCAGAGGTGTTTCGGGCTGCAACTTAGCCTGTAGATCGGTGATTTGCTGCTCCATCCGTGTCTTGACCACCTGAACTTCCGTCCTATAGGTGTTGAGGTAAATCCCCTCTGCGGATAGAGGTGATCCCTACTAGCCCAGCAGGGGTCTAGCAACAATCATCAAATGCTACAGCGCAAGTTCCTAATTGCGAATAAATAAGCCAACGATGTAGGCTTACCTGGAGTCCAGTGCTATGATTCGTAGAAGAGACAACGTTCCCGTTCCTTAGCCTCGGCAGATCACGATCCTCACGATCTCTGTGAATGGAAACCTGCACATGCAAGAAACAACATGAATACAAGCATAAAATCCAGAATACGCAACTATATATCAGTCAGAAAGGATATAACTCATTATTAACATAAGCGAAAAACAGAGTGGAACCATAACCGGTAGTCATTCATTAATAAACAATCGAAAGAGAGTACAACCAATGTTTTGACGCCGCAGTCTCCTTCGGAAGGGTCCCCAGTCGTTCACGTCTCGCAAAGCTCGCTAGGGAAAGGGAAAACCTCTCTAGAGTCTCTCGACAATAGTCTCCTTACTTGAGTTGGCCTTAAGGGAAGAAAGAGGGCTCTTACAGCAAAAAGGCTCTTGGGAATTTGGAGATTCAAAGCTTAGGTACTTCAAGACTAGCTTGCAATGGCAATAGGCAAGCTTTTATAGATGGGGAAGGAGGGAGTTGGGATCCCTATTATTGTGGGATTGGCCCTATCATCAAGGAAGGTTCCATGAAAGGTGGCAAACCACTTCCCTTCCATGGAACTCCCGTAGCCAAACCTCCCAACTCAAGATAGGTAATGGTTTCTGAGTTTGTTGAAACACAACTTCCACCATCTTTATTTAAAAAACACTCCTTAAATTGGCTGGCGCGACTACTGCTCTGGGACAGAGCGCCAGTTGGCGCGGCCTCTTTGTAGGATTTTCCCCATTGGCGCGAGTGATGAACTGTCTGCCCGCGCCAATGCAAAAGGAGATGTTTTCATGGCTTTTTGCAAGGAGATGTCTTTAGGGCAATTGAAGCTCATGTTTAGAGGAATGCATTGATGATGATTTCAAGGCATGACAATGTTCACAGGTCACAAAATGGGTCCTCCATTGTGCGGGACGGGGAATGGTAGGGACAGCATACCACTGTAACAATAGGCCTTCGCTCATGCGGACTCAACCTTTTCCAACCTTATCCCGAGGGGTGGTTGTATTTGTGATATCCGTGGTAACATCCGCACGTAGGTGGTGGAATCATGTTTTCGAGATCCGTTATATTCGTGATTGCGAGGCACACTTCAAACATTTTTGCATCAATTGTTTGTTCAGCCACCTGTGCTGTTGCGCACTGTTGGTCTCGATGGAATTTCCAAGTTCAAAAATGCAGAGGAGACTCCCGCAAGGCCTCATGTTCACCATCAATCCAATCGGACTTCTCCTTCTCTCCGGCTCTGGACTTGTAGACCCAGGTCAGGTGGACTGATCTCAAGGGCTATGCCAGGTAAAGAACAGAGGAAAATTTCATTTGTAGCTAGCGCGGAACTGCTAGTTGCCAAGGGTGCTCATACCTGAGTCACACTAGTCTGTAGCGTATCTGCCTTCAGCTGTAGAGTGTGGAGCTTAGCCTAAATTGTGTCGTTCACAGCTTTCTGTTGTTCCTCTAAGGCTACCCATCTGTCTTTTGCGGCCAAAGTGACCACGTCAACAATTTTTTTGAGGTCTCCCTCGGTTAGCGTAACTATCTCATCTCGTTCCGTCTGCTGAGAGCGCTTCTTCTTTCAGGACCCTTTAATAGGCTCGCTTGTTCACTTCATGCCTCGGGGGGAGGCAACTCCTCCTGCATCCAGTCCTTCTGTACCTAGGTCTGGCTATGAATCTACCCGAGTCTCTGCCTCAACATCCTTATCAATGGTCTGCTTCTGCTGCACATCCTTTTGTGCTGCTGCACCTGTGTCCTTCCTGGTACTCTTGCTTCGTCCTTCAGTATCCTTAATGATGATAGGCGAGATTACTTTTGGTGCGCTGGTTCCCTCAGAGCTCTTCACGCTGGTTTGAAACCGATCTTCCATTTAGGAGGCCAGAGAACAATGAAATTTCCAATTTCTTCATCTACCACCATATAAGGGAGCGAGGTCCAGACTTTAACCTTGTGTGCTCGGATTTGGACGTTGTGCATGGTGACCTAGAATGTTGCAATGCCTTTGTATCTTTAATATACCGTTGGAGACAACCGTGGTCGGGAATTAATGGCTGTTTCCAAACTACTCTGAAAGAGGACCCAAAAGACTTGGTTGTCCTCAATACGATACACATCCTTGGAGTCCCACAAGTGCACATAAAGAGCACCTTCGCACATGTCTGGGGTAAGTTCAGGGAGGAATGACTCCGTAGGGCTTCCTAGGTGACCAACGCTATGAGGAACAACAATCAGGAATAAAAAAAGGCTTGTCCCTGCTCCTGGGATTCTCGGACATTAACCAGAAACTCATCACAAATGTATTGGGCCTAATTGAAGCATACCCCTTTCCTGCATTGGCCCACCAACTGAATTACGTAGGCAGGGATAGAGGTGACCTGAAATTTTCTCATCATCTTGCATGCCAACAACATGGTGCCCAACTGCGTGCCTTGGTCGTTGATGGACTTAATTATGAAGCCCCGAGTATTGCACTCCACATGGTAGGTTTTTCGCATGTACTCAACAGTTTCCCCCTCATACTTCTTGCTTATGCGCTCTAGAGGGTTTGTTCCATTCATCGGAAGACCAGTAATTCTATGAACCAATGCAACATCGATGGGGATCTTGTCCTGGATCCACATATAGCCATCGTGAATCAGAGCGAGAAACTGTTGGGCCAGTCGGTCCATGATGTTGTAGTGCTCGAAGTGTGGCATCCTTAGTAGGTTCAGGAGCTCGGACCTGGCCAATCCATGCACCCAGCACTGGGGAACAATTTTGATCCTCTCGTCTTCCTAAATTGTGTCAAATTACAATTCAGGTGCTATCTCAGGGAAGGCCTCCAAGCTAGCCAAGTCGTGATCGTCAAATTTGATCTCATGGAGCCTCCCAAAAGGCTCATCAATGACAGGGACTTCTCTGAGGGTCAGTGGCATCTACAGATAGGTGATCAGCCCGTCAAGGTTCTTTGGCATGTACTTCGAGGGCCTATGTGGCTGAACCAAGGGAGGTAACCAATTGATCAGGTCGATGGGATGGGCCTCCTCCTGAGCAACCTGCGCCTGAGGTGTCGCCCGCGGGGATTTCATGTTTCTCAGGGAAGTTCTGGGCTTTCCTCCAGCCCATTTCGCAGGTTTCACAGGTTTCCCTAAACCTTCGGCCTTTTCCTTTCCCTTCATCATGACAAGCGTGGAGAAAATTTCTTCAGCTTCAGACTCAATCTCCACCACTTCCTCAGTTCCTTGTTCCACAGAGGTCACTGGTTCCGAGGGTTCAGCAGGACTCATGGCCATCATCCTGGCGTGTAAGACAAACTCAAGATTGCTACTGTCAGAGGGAGCAAGTTTCTCACACATGAAAGAGATGTTATAGACACATAAATTCTTACAACACAAATTCGTCAAGGACAAACATGCCAAGTACAAGATATTCGAGTGATACGGAACCCTTGTCTAACCTATCCTAACCTTTTTATAGCTTTGGCGAGTGCCCAACGGTAGGGTAAACTTCACTCAGAACTTACCATCAGGAAAATGGTAAAAAATATCCAAATATATCTACATTAACTGTCGGCTGACTGCTCCTTCCAACGGTAATTTTTTCTTTTTACTTGATTTGACTATCTCAACGGCTAGTTTTCGCACCCCTAGTGCACTCAGCGCACCCCTGCATTTTGGGAATTTTTCCTTTGATTCTGGCACACCTGATGTGGTTTGAATTTACTCCTATGCCTTCGACACGCCCCCTTGGGCTTCCAGTCCTTTGGTTGCCTCCTGCGTGTAAAATGGTGCCTGCGACACTTATCTTCCTTGGTGGGCCTGCTTCCCTTTATACAGCTACTCCGACCATATAGTCATTTGATCCGATATGGTTTGAGTCGACTGCCATTGATATAGCCGGGTAGCATATCGCCGTGCAGGGTAGCTAACAGAGTAGCTCTGCTATCTGTGATTTCCTTAACTATATAGGGCCCAAGCCAGTGCTGTCGGAACTTCCCTGGGTGATTTGCAAACTGGCTATCATAAAGGAGCACTAAATCACCCTCCGCAAAGGAATTTTATCGAATATGTCGGTCATGCCATGCCTTATTAGGTGCCTTCTAAACCTGCTGATGGAAGTTTGCAATAAAATGGTCTTCCTCCAAAGCTACAAGTTGCACTAAATGCTCCTCCATGATATCAGGCTCTACCATATTTGTAAATGTTACGATGCACAGACTAGGAACAATATATTCCATGGGAATAATGACCTCTTTGCCATAAACCATCCTAAACGAAGTTTTCCCTGTCAACTTCTTATAGGTGGTTCGATAGGCCCAAAGGACAGACAGGATGTGCACGTCCCAGTCATTGTGATCGACGTTACAGACCTCAGTTAGTGAATTCCCCAAGACTTTATTGAATGCTTCAACGACTTCATTCGCCTGAGGATAGTATGGAGTGCTCTTTGCATGATTGATCCAGAATTCCTCCATCAAGGCCTGTATTTTCTCATTAACAAAGTGCGTACCTCTATCGCTCATCAAGATTTTTGGACACCCAAATCTGGTCAAAATTTTCTCAAAGATGAAGTGCACAGTGGTATCTACAGTGCAATCCTTCACCGCTTGTGCTTCGGCCCACCTGGTCACATAGTCAGTGGTAGTTATGATGTAGCGCGCACCTATTTTCTTTCTGGGTGGGTTAATAGGTCCCACAAAATCGATGGCCCATTTTTCGAAGGCTTGCAAGGCCAATTGCAGTTGAAGGGGAATTTCATCTCTACATGATGGCATTCCTATACATTGGCATGTATCACAGGCTTTTCAATACTCGTGAGAGTTAGTATGCAGGGCATGCCACCATAGGCTAGATCTTAAGATCTTCTATGTCGTTGCTTTCCCTACGTAGTGACCTCCTACTACCTCATTGTGGGCTTCTACCAAGATATCATGCCATTCATGCTCTAGGATGTACCTGCGCAGCACTTCATCTACACCCATTTTATATAGATTTCCTGCAATGATGATAAAATCCGTAGCACGAACTACCACCTCTTTCTTTTTTTGCACTGAATACTCCACAGGTACCCTGCCTGTAGTTAGGAACTGGATAATGTCGGAGAATTTTGCATCAACTACCTTAATAGAAAATAGCTACGCATCAGGAAATCCTTCCTCCAGGTTGGTTGGTTCCTCGCCACTCTCAATTCAGGACAAGTGATCTGGTCCAGCATTCAACCTTCCTAGCTTGACAATGATCTCAAAGTCATATTCTTGAAACAATATAAGCCATCGACATATTTTCCCCCTCAACACAGGCTTATTCACCAGGTACTTCAAAGCCGAATGATCTGTGAACATTTTGAAGTGGCCCCCTAAGAGAAAGTGTCGATACCTGTGGTGGCATAGTTACGCTTCGCACCAGAGAGTTTTCGACTAGAAAATACAACAAGGTGATCAATGTCTTTGTCCCCAAGCTGTGTAAGGACTGCTCCTAGGACGATTCCTGAAGCATCAACATGAACATGAAATACCTTCGCCCAATCAGGAAAAATAAGGATAGGCATAGATACCATCTTTTCCTTGAGTAGCTCAAAGCTCTTCTGACACTTGTCATCCAAAAAAAATGAAACATCCTTCTTTAAAAGGTAGTAGCCTGTGTGTCCAAGGATCGAACGAAGCTGTTTCTTAGTTTTAGGTACTGCCATATTGATGATAACGACAACTTTTGATGGGGTCAACCATCAGCTCTTGTTGACACAATATATGTCTAAGCAAGATTCCAAAAGGTACACAGAAGATACATTTCTTGATGTTCAAAGAGATTTGGTGCTTTCTATAGGCATCCAACATCATGCGCAGGTTCGAAACGTGCATCTTTACTAAGCCGAAGATAGTCTAGTCATCAAAGTACACCTCCATAAGTTTATGGATTAATTCTTTGAGAATTGTGACAACCACACGTGAGAAGATATCAGGGGCATTCTTGAGTCCAAACAGCATGACTTTATACTGGAATGATCCCCATTCAGTAGCAAACATGGTTTTGTTGCGATCTTATGGTGTGATCTTGATCTGATGGTATCTTGAGAACCCGTCAGTGAATGAGTATGCTTCTGGGCCTCCTACGCTATCTAAGATCTCATATGAGAATGGTGTCGAAAAGGTATCATGTACACAGGCGTCATTCAACTTGCGTAAGTCCACACAGATTTAGATTTCCCCCTTTGTCTTCTTTTCCTGAACCACCATCGAACTTACCCAATCTGGCTACTCGACCAGTTCAATAATACTTACGGTAAGCATTTTATCATTTTCTTCCTTGACCTTTTTCTTATGCTTAGGGTTCAGCCGATAAGGCCGCTACTTTATCGGTCACGCATCTGGTTTTAGCGTGATCACATAACCCCCATATCCCCTGTGACCCCCTTGAGCTCCAAAAACTTCGTTGGGAATAAGTCTTGATATTCTGTGAGAAATTCAACAACTTTTCTTACAGTTTCATCATCCCAGTAGTCTCCAATATTAGCCAACTTAGGTTGCTCGGTCGTGCCAATGTTTAATTCCCATAGCTTTAGAGGCTTCATCACATACACAGTTTGTAGTGGAGGTCTCGCAACTGCGCGCTCTCCCTCCGATTCTAGGATAGAGACATTGTGTGGATCCTCGTCGCACTCTTCCATAGTTATATTGCGATAATTGACAATGTCTTGCATCTGCATTTACCATGTTGGTGCCCCAAATGCTGCGTCAAGGCTGGATTAACCAAACACAAACGTGTCTATATCCTGCAAAGCTTCGTCGAGCACCTCTGAGCCCCCTATCAATCCGAACTTTCCTATGAATTCATCCTTCAAACTCTCCCAGTGGTGGGTGCACTAATGTAGCTTCACATCCAAGTACCATGTAGTGGGGATTTGTCCCAACGCATGAATAAATAAGTGAACCCATTCCTCTGTAGTCTAGTCATACCATTTTTCTATCCACATGAACAAGTGTTCATGAAAATCCCTTGGGTTGAGGAACGTATTGATGCGCACATCAACCGGTGTTTCAAATCGCAAGATAATCATTTCTCGATATTCCTCCCAGTCCTAAAATTCCCCCTTATGCATGTCCCACCACCTTGCAAGTGTTGCACGCATGGCTAGATTAAGGGCCCATAACCTTCATTCTCTTGGAATCTCAGCTTAAAATGTTCGCAAAAATGCATTTATACTACAGGAACCATCAAATTAGGGTAGTTATCTTACCTTTGAGGATATGCAGCGGAAGTCCCTTGTGATCTGCAAGCAGCGCAGCACAGAGACATCATGTAGCCATTTTTACCAATTTTCTATCTCTTCTTCAGAGTCAGAGAAGCATTCACTATCCTTTTCCCAGAAAATCACACCATTGCCTGTAGGATTAATCAGTCTTCATCCTGCGTGGTCAACTTATGGATGTGATCCACCTCTTCTTCCTAACGCACTGGCTCTGTATACCTTTCTCCTTCTGTAGTCTAGTGGTACTATCACCCGTGTTCCTTCACTTTCAAACACCATTCTTCTTTTCTTCAAATTGATAATGCCACCCATATCTATGGCCTAGTCCAATCCTAGGAGTGCAGGATAGGGGCTCGCATCTTCTACAATCTAAATGACTTCAAAGTCAGCCTAGACCTTGAAGCCTGCGATATCTACCACAACCTTATATAACCTTCCCAGCAGTATGACCTTCTGTTGATTGGTCATGTGCAGCTAGATAGTGGACCATTCCAACTTAGGTTCTCCAATTCACTGCCAAGTCTGTTTGGGTAGTATGTTCACAACTGATCCTAGGTCTAGAATAACCTGATCCATTTTGTAATCACCAATCTGCGCAGTTAGCTACATCTCTTGACCAATGCATCTCTTATTCTTATATAGTTTGTGCACATCCTTAACTTCCATGACTAGGGTTTTTCTTTCTACGCAGCTATCGATTAGGGCTTGGAGGCTTTATACGGCCTGATGATTGTGCAACAGCTTCATGCATGCCTACAAGAATGGTTTGACCTCGTCTTCAGCTCTAATTTTTGTTGGGTTCTGAGAAGTAGATGCCTTGGCCTGAGAAAAGTCTTTCCAAGTTGCGAAAAAGGTTTCCTTCTTCTTTTGTAAGTCCAAACCTTCTTGTTTAGTGGCTACTTTACGGATAAGAGGCTCCACCTCAGCCTTCTTTACAGGCCCTCCGGTGTCCATGCTGCTGTGTGTTATTACATTAATGATTGGCCCCTCATCTTGAGCTTCTGCCTTAACCCTTTATATATTTTTCGTAGGTGTCTGCTACTTTTCCTGCACCTTGGATACTATAATCGAACAGTCGTCGATCACATGGTCCAGCTGTCTGCAATATCTATAGGATTGCCATGTTGGGTTCATGCAGTCCCTTGCAAAGTGACCTACCTCCCCGCAGTTATAGTAGATAAGTTGGCCTCTACCCCTACCTGCACTTCCACCTCGGCCTCCTCCCCTAACCCTAGCTGGGGAGCCTCCTATACCTGTGGGTGATCTTGGTGATGAGGGATCTGACTGTACCCTAAATAGGTTTCCTCAGTCTATCATCAGATCATAATTTCGGCAGTTCTGCTCATCATGTCCTACGGACTTGCAAAACCTGCACCATTTTTGCTTTACTTCTAGGATATATGCAGTAAGGCAGGGGCAGTGATTGGTATCGTGAAGCCCTACAACGTGACAATCATCACACCACAACGCCGACCCACTTAGTCCCGCAACTTCCCTAGGATGCAGTGGGTTGGGTCCCTCGGCCTACATGTAGTCTTCTAGTAGAGGGCAGTTATCCTTGGTGTGGCCATTCACCCTGCATTGTATGCACCATCTTTCATGGCTAGCCTATGTTCCTCGTTCCTTTCATAGATTCTGGATCTCCATGTGCATTGCTTCTAGCTGGTCTTGTATCTATTGTACTCCTAGTTGGGTATCATCCCTTGGTGCAACCTCTAGCTTCATAACAACTTCCAAGGCCTTCTCCTATGATTCAATGGCTTGATGACCCATCAGCATGCGTAGGTGGGGCAGCAACATAACAATGAACCATTCCGTGTGCTGCCTGTCATCATACTGGAATCCTCCTTCTCTGATTACTTTTTTTAATTGTTAATCAGCTTCCCATATGGACTCATATGGTCCTTGCTTGAAATATTTTAGGTCGTTCACTATCTAAGAGTAGTACTTAGGCTTCTTGAACTGTTGTTTCAAGGCATTATTAATTTCCTCAATAGCCGCATTCGCATGCTGGTCGATATATCCCATGTACCAGTCCAAGGATCTTCCTTCAAAGGCAAGGGATAGCTATGCCCTTTTCACTACATCGCTAGCCACGTTCTGCACAGTCCATACCGATCCTGCGACCAACCAGAACCGATCCATGTCTTCATCCCCCATGCCATTGAAGATAGGTAGCTTCATGTGCAAGGCCATATCGTCTTCTGGTGGTGGTGGAGGTGAGTTCTTACCCCTATGAGGGTTCGAAGGTGGTGTAGATGGAGAGCTATGCACAACAAAATTTCTTACTGGACTGTAGACAGATCAATCTCCTTCTTTATTAGTTCTGTAGTAATTACCACTGCACGTTGTACCCTCACTTTGATAGGAGCTTATTCACTCTGTATGGCTATACAAAATACTTTTTTTTCACAACAAGATCTTAATCAGTAATGAAAAAGTTTGCAGAAACTTACCCCGGAACCCCTTGAAGAACCTCTGTTAGAAAATTATATATTATGGAGCAATGCAACACATAAAATATGTGGAAAATACAAGCACACAAAACACATAAAACCAGAGAGACACAGATATACGTGGTTCACCCAGTTTGGGCTACGTCCACCCCGAACAGCCAGTCCTTCCTTTCTATTATCCAGCAAAAATGAAGAGACAAAACCTACAGCAGATCCGCTGTAATATCCTCCGTTCTCTCTCACAGTCTCCCTCTCTGTTTCTCGCTCCGAGAATACACACATAATACACAGCCGTAATACAATGCCCCCATATATACAAGGGGGTTGCCTTCTAGGGCAAAAAAAAACCCTAATCTAAACATAACTTCTACCGTCAGATCATTCGCCTAATGAACGGCCCAGATTGACTAGAAATTACTATACTTTTACAAGGCAATTTTACATCTGCTTTATGCCTGGTGCCGCCCTGAACCTTGGGCTCCGGGTCAGCTCTCTCAGACCCCCCATGGCAGCGATTAATTATTGGCGGCGTTGCTGCACCTTTTAAGGTATAGGGATCCAATGCTGTGATACAAAGTAAACAAGATAATTAGGCTCCACACCCAAAAATATCCCACTTGGAGACTGATTGTAGCAACTCCACCACTGCTTCATTTACTGGAAAATGACTCCTCTTTGGACCTGGTTGTTCCTCATATTCATCGTCATCCTTGAAGACCAATTGAAACTGAGCACATTCTCAGTTTCTCCCTGGTTACAACTTTTGTTAGCATATCTGCAGGATTCTGGCTAGTGTGTATCTTTTCCAGCTTCAACTCTCCATCTTCCAATACTGACCGTATGAAATGGTACTTGAGATGTATTTGTTTAGTCCTGGAATGAAATGCTGAGTTCTTTGCAAGATGAATAGCACTTTGGCTATCACTGTATAGTGTGCCCATATCATGCTTCTTACCCAATTCATCCATAAACCTTTGTAACCAAATCATTTCTTTACTAGCCTCTGTAGCAGCAACATACTCGGCTTCTGTTGTTGAAAGTGCAACAACACTTTGGATTTTTGAAACCCAACTCACAGCTGTTCCACCTACAGTAAATACATATCCTGTAGTGCTCCTCCTATTATCTCTGTCACCTGCCATATCTGCATCAACATATCCCTGTAGAGCAATGTTTGAACCACCAAAGCATAATGCTTGATTTGTGGTACCTCTCAAATATCCGAGAATCCATTTTACTGCCATCCAATGTTCTTTTCCTGGATTGTTCATATACCTGCTTACAACTCCCACTGCATGTGCAATATCAGGCCTTGTGCAGACCATTGCATACATTAAACTTCCAACTGCTGATGGATATGGAACTTTAGACATATAATCCATGTCTTCTTGGGTCTTTGGGCACATCTCCTTACTAAGTTTGAAATGGCTAGCAAAAGGTGTACTAACTGGTTTTGCATTCTGCATATTAAATCTTTTCAACACCTTTTCTATGTACTCATTCTGAGACAGTGTTAATTTGCGATTTTTCATGTCTCTAGTTATCCTCATACCAAGGATTTGTTTTGCAGCTCCCAAATCCTTCATTGCAAAGGAATTTGCCAATTTTCTTTTGAGCACATTTATTTCCTGCATGTTAGACCTTGCAACAAGCATGTCGTCTACATACAATAACAATATAATATAGCTGCCATCATTTTTCCTTTTTAGATAAACACAATGATCAGAGTGACATCTAGTATAACCTTGTTCAGACATAAACTTGTCAAATTTTAGATACCACTATCTTGGAGCCTGTTTTAAGCCATACAAGCTCTTCTTTAACCTGCACACCAATTTTTCTTTCCCTTTGACCTCATATCCTTCTGGTTGTTGCATGTATATCTCTTCCTCCAAATCTCCATGGAGAAATGATGTATTTACATCTAACTGTTCAAGATGTAAATCTTCCGCTGCTATAAGACTTAAGATAGTTCTGATTGAAGTCATCTTAACAATAGGAGAAAATATTTCATCAAAATCAATACCTTTCTTCTGTGCAAACCCCTTCACCACAAGTCTAGCTTTGTATCTCTGTTTTCCTCCATCTTCTTCCTTCAGCCTGTAAACCCATTTATTTTGCAATGTAGTTTTACCTGCAGGCAACTTGACTAAGTCCCAAGTCTGGTTATGCATTAAGGAGTCCATATCTTCTTCCATGGCTAGCTCCCACTTCTTCTTTCTTTCAACCTGCATTGCTTCTTCATAACATTCAGGTTCACCAGAATCAGTCAACAATAAATAATATAATGAAGGAGAGTATCGTTCAGGGGGTCTACTTATCCTGGTAGATCTTCTAACACCACTTTCAAGTGTTTGAGGTGCCTGTTGCTGTTGTGGTGGTTGTTGCTACTGTGGTTGTTGATTATTATTATTTTCAGACACCTTTACTTTTTCAGTTATCTCATCAAGAACCATGTATTCCTTGCTTTCTTTTTCCTGTTTCTTTTCCTGCAACTGATTCTTATACAAGACCTTTTCATTGAATATTACATCTCTGCTCCTAATGATTTTGTAATTTTCATAATCATATAAGTGATAACCAAAATCATTAGCACCATATCCAATAAAGGTACATTTCTTTGATTTTGCCTCAAGCTTTGTTCTATTTTCTTTATTAATATGGACAAAGGCCTCACAACCAAAAGGCTTTAAAAATGAGTAGTTTACCTTTTTACCTGTCCATGCTTCCTCTGGAATACCACCATCCAAGGAACTTGAAGGCCCTCTGTTTATTAGATAAACAACAGTATCTACAACATCTGCCCAAAATTGTAAAGGCAATCCTGCATGCAATATCATGCACCTTGCACGCTCCATGATTGTTCTGTTCATCCTTTCTGACACACCATTTTCTTGTGGTGTTCTTGGAACTGTCTTCTCTCTACGAATTCCATGCTCTGAACAGTACCTATCAAACTCTTTGCCGCAATATTCACCTCCATTGTCTGATCTGAGACACTTCAACTTCTTTCCTGTCTCAATCTCAACCAAAGCTTTCCATTTCTTGAAAGTATCAAATACATCAGATTTATTCTCAATACAATAAATCCATGTTTTTCTAGTTGCATCATCAATAAAAGTAACATAATAACGAGAGCCACCGAGAGATGATACCTGAGCAGGTCCCCATACATCTGTATGCACAAGCTCCAATTTTTCACTCTTCTTTTCTTTTCCAACTCTGAGAAATCTGACTCTCTTCTGTTTTCCATAAATGCAATTCTCACAGAAATCCAAATCAACATTCTTCAAACCTGGCAACAAATTTCTTGAGTGAAGAATCTTCATTCCCTTTTCACTCATGTGTCCGAGCCTATGATGCCATAATGCTGCATCTGCTCCTTTGGAAGTTAAAGCATTAACAGAGTTAGAAATACCATTGCATAAATACAATGTACCAACCTTTTCACCTTTTGCTATTACCAGGGCTCCTTTGGTGACCTTCCAAGTTTTATCCGTGAAAGTTGTCACACAACCTTCATCGCCTAACTGCCCTGTTGAAATCAGATTTTTCTTCAGATCTGGAACATGCCTTACCTCCTTTAGTAGCCATTGGTTTCCATTCTGTTGTTTTACAAGAACTTTACCCATTCCAACAATTTTACAGGGTTTATCATCACCCAAATGAACTTGTCCAAAATATCCTTGAACATAGTCATGAAAATATTTCTTATCAGGTGTGGCATGGAATGAAGCCCCTGAATCTACAACCCAAGAATCAGTAATATTTTCGAAAGAAAGAATCAAAGCATCTTGTAACACATCACCTGTCACATTTGCTTCATGATTGTTTTCTTGCTGTGTGTCTCCTTCTTTTCCCTTCCGAGATCTACAGTATTTCTTTAGGTGTCCTTTCTTTCCACAATTCCAGCACACTATTCCTGATCTGGACTTGGATCTGCCTTTCCTTGATTTACTGCGATATCCTGAGCTCTTTCCTCTTTCCATTCTTCTTCCCCTAGACTTTGCACTCAAAGCATTACCTGATGTCTCACCGGAGCTTTTCCGTCGCATTTCCTCGCTAAGGATAGCACCAACAACATCATCAAAATTTAAAGTACTAGATCCAGAGACAGAGTTACTAATGGCCATAACTAAACCATTCCAGCTTTCTGGTAATGAGCACAAGAATAACAGAGCTCTAACTTCATCATCAAAGTTTGCCCCTACAGAACTTAACTGACTGGTAACTGTATTAAAATCATTTAAATGGTCTGCAACAGATCCACCTTCCGACATCTTCATATTAAATAGTTGTTTAATAAGAAATACCTTGTTTGAGGCCGAGGGTTTTTCATATAGTTTCGCCAACGTCTGCATAAAACCCTCTGTTATTGTTTCCTTCGAAATATTGAAGGCGACTGATGCCTCAAGACACAACTGTACTATTCCGAGTGCCTTTCTATCGAGAATGTTCCATTCCGCATCTGTCATGGCTGCCGACTTCTTTTTTTTTCCGCTCAATGGTAGGTACAGATCTTTCTGATACAGATAATCTTCCATCTGCATATTCCACAGCGGGAAGTTTTGGCTGTTAAATTTCTTGACCCTAAACTTACCATCGTCTGCCATTGCTCCCACTCGAACCAGGAACCCTTATTTCCTGCGAGTTTATCAGCCAAATAGACCTTCGGCTTTGATACCAGTTGTTAGAAAATTATATATTATGGAGCAATGCAACACATAAAATATGCGGAAAATACAAGTACACAAAACACATAAAACCAAAGAGACAGAGATATATGTGGTTCACCCAGTTTGGGCTATGTCCACCCCAAACAGCCAGTCCTCCCTTTCTATTATCCAGCAAAAATGAAGAGACAAAACCTACAACAGATCCGTTGTAATACCCTCTGTTATCTCTCATAGTATCCCTCTCTGTTTCTCACTCCGAGAATACACACACATAATACATAGCCGCGATACAATACCCTCATATATACAACGGGGTTGCCTTCTAGGGAAAAAAAACCCTAATCTAAACATAACTTCTATCGTCAAATCATTTGCCTAATGAACGACCCAGATTGACTATAAATTACTATACTTTTACAAGGAAATTTTACATCTATTTTTAGCTTCGGGGGCACTGCCCCAAAAAACCCCCGCCAGGGGGGGGCTCCAAAAAGCACTGCTGCCCCCCCTAGACCCCCCACAGCAGTGATTAATTACGGGCGGCGTTGCTGCCCCTTTTAAGGTACAGGGGTCCAATGCTATGATACAAAGTAAACAAGATAATCAGGCTCCACACCAACAACCTCTACTCTTCTTCTGAGTAGGACACAAATTGGTCTATTGCAAATTATGTCACGAATCCTCCTATCACACTGTCTACCTAGTGATATACCGTGCGATTGATGGTGTTATCAGTATTTTCTAACTGCTGGATCAACTCTTGGGTCCACTATGTGACTCGCTCGTCTTTCCAACACTTCTGAAAATCAACCAGCCTCGCGAGCCACTCCTATAGATTTATCGCAATCTTCATAAAGAAAATATCGTAGATCTCTATGAAAATGTACTTATTCTTCCACTCCTTTGTGATCAACTTTGAATTGTGATTTTCTTTCACTGTGAATTCTTGAACATGCTTTTCAAACCACTTTTCAATTTCTTTCTTCTCAGGTTTCCAATACGGTCTTGGCATTACCCGATCTCTCTCAAAATTCTCTCCGTCTCGACAACGGAACCATTTTTTTGGCTCAAGGGGTCCTGACCCAGGTTCGAAGGTTAAGGTTTTCCAAAAAACCCCTATACTACTGACCCTTTTGGCAGTGACCTAATTGCACAGGCCAAAGTCTCACCCGAAGCAGTATGGGAGGGTGCTGGAACTAGGTTTCCGCACCTTGAGAGAGAACAGGTAAGTCAAGAGGGTCTGCGTTCCCAGCCTATTGAGTTCGTATTTAACAGATCTATTTGCATGCTATAAAACAGAGCTAAGATTAAGCACATATCTAGTAACTATCTTCACATCCACGCACATAATACCGATCTATCAGTACAACAAACTATAATCGCAACAATTAACTAATTACATATTCATATAACAGAAACAGAGATAATTTTGTAGCTATCACACAAATATTCTTGCAACTCAATCATTCACATTAATCATAACAAAATATATCCAGATAACATTACATATCCAATAGTAATTTGCATATATATTAATACCAAAAATCCTCTTACACTCCCAAAATAAAACTTGCGCACACAGCCAACAAGGTCCATGCACAACAGGACTAAGGATCTCCGTGCACACAGCCAGCAAGAGTCCTTACCCAAACAACCCGACTACATATCTAACAATTCATGCTCAAATCAATCTCTATTCTTTTTCTACCTAAGACTCAAAAAGGTTCATCTATTTATACTAATTTTAGCCTACGCCTCCAATGGTCCACAAACCATGGTTTGCGGACTCTTGGTCTATCCTTGACTAGTTTACAATGTGTTAGAGGGTTTGACCCACCCCAAAACCCCTGCGTTAGACTAAATAATACAAAAATATACAAAAATGGACAAAATTCGCAGGTTTTAGGAGACCCTGCTCCAACAATATTAAAAAAAAAAGTCAAATGAAAGTGGAGATGCTATTAGAAACAACGCTAGACTTGTTTTTAAAGGGTATGCTCAAAAATAACGTATAGACTTTGAAGAAACATTTTCTCCTATAGCTAGACTTGAAGCCATAAGAATGTTTCTTGCTTTTTCAAGTTTTCAACAAATCAAAGTTTATCAAATGGATGTTAAATCTGCCTTCCTCAATGGTGATCTAGAAGAAGAAGTTTATATAGAACAACCAGAAGGATTCATTCTAGGAAATGATGAAAAACTTGTTTGCAAACTTAAAAAGGCTTTGTATGGTCTCAAACAAGCTCCTCGGGCATGGTACTATTGTCTTGAAAAATATCTTCATCAACAAGGTTTTACAAAGGGATTTGCTGATAGTAACTTATATACAAAAATAGAGAACGATAAACTATTGATTTTAGTTGTATATGTTGACATCATTTTTGGAAGTAATGAAGAGTCCATGAGTCAAAAATTTGCTTCTGTTATGCAACAAGAATTTGAAATGTATTTACTTGGGGAACTAACATTCTTTCTTGGCTTACAAGTGCAACAAGCAACATATGGCATATTTTTATCACGAACAAAATATCTTAAGAAAATTCTAAAGAAGTATGGTATGGAAGACTGCAAACCTGTGAGTACGCCAATGGTAACTATATGTAACCTCAATTCTCATGATGATTCTCCCATGGTAAATCAACTATAATATAGATCCATGGTTGGAATTCTGCTTTATCTAATTGGGACAAGACCAGATATCATGCATGTAGTCGGGATTGTTGGACGATTCCAAGCTAATCCAAAAGAGTCTCATCTTCAGGCTATAAAAAGAATATTCAAATATCTACAAGGGACTCAATACTTTGGTTTATGGTTTCCAAAGAATGTTGATCTCACTCTTCATGCTTACACAGATGCAGATTGGGCTGGAAATGTTGATGATAAAAAAATCACTAGTGGAGGTGCATTCTATATGGGGCCCCAATTAGTATATTGGTTCAACAAGAAACAAAGTTCTATTGCCTTATCTACAATAGAAGTAGAATATGTGGTTGTCGCATCTTGTTTCACACAACTTCTTTGGATGATTCGGACTCTACAAGACATTCAAATCAAATTTTCACCTCCCATCTCCATTTTCTGTGATAATACAAGTGTTATTAGTATCTCAAAGAATCTTGTTATGCATTCCAAGATTAAGCACATTCCTATCAAGTATCACTTCCTACGTGAACAATTGCTTGAACAAAAGGTTAAATTAGAATATGTTCCCTCCAAAGAACAAGTTGCCGATATATTCACTAAACCTCTCCCAGGGAAGCATTCAAATATCTCAGACAGAAGCTGGGAGTTGTCTCTACCACTCTGTCAAATATACTTAATTTCAGAAGTTTAAGTTTGATATGCAGGTTTCTTAAATACGAATTGCGTATATACACGAGTTTCTTTGCATAAAACCACGTATGGTTTTTGCTAACAGAAATTCTCTGGGTCGACACTCAGAATAGATGTGGTACTGTTGGGTAATCTTTATTATTGTTCCAACATTCATATTTTTATATCATTCTCTGATGAACATGCTTTTATGAATTGGTTGTTGAAGGTGTTCAGGATGCATCAGCTTAGGGGGAGCACCTGTCTTGCTGAAAATGATGTATTTTTGGCATTATGATTAGTTTCTGATATATGATATCTCTCTTGAGATATTTTGGTCCTGTTAATGACATATCATTTCTGTAATTTGATGGAAAAAGTATGTTGACACTCATGATGTAATTTTTTCTAATCAATCATGTAAGGACATGTTCTATTTTGTAAACCCACTTGGTTAAGTAGTTGAGTCAGATATGTAATTTCACTTTGTTGGATCATTGATGTAAGTATGAGTCCTTGGTGATAATAAAGGTCATACTTGGTTGAATTATAGAGTCATTTACTTCATTGAAAATATCTAAAGATTCAGCATATTCTCAGGGGGAGCATGATCAAAATAGTGCCCTTTTCTCTTGATGTCAAAGGGGGAGAGAATTTTGGGTGTTTGAAGTATTTGAATAATGGTTTAATGTATCTGCCTATTGTGGTGATCAAACACCATCATGATTGCCATCAAGTCCAAAAGGGGATATTGTTAGCAATATGATTCCTATGTCTTAATATGTTGTCCTAGATGGCAACTCTCTGGTAAATTATGTAGTATGTGTCTTTAGTAGAAGCTCAGGAATCCATCAGAAGAAATGTGTAATGTCCAGCAAAATATTTGGTAATATTCATATTGAAAATTGTATACACGGGTTTGTACAGGAGAAGTCACGTATATACGCGGATAAGAACGATCCAAGTCGCGTATGCCTTTTTCACTCCAAAAATAAAATACCAGGGGGCATTACTGTGGTATTAGCCCACAGGTTTGAGTGCCATGTTGTCTATTTGATTTCGTCCAAGAATACCATCGGAAGCTATGTGATTTTGACTCATGGTATTGGTAAAGGCTAAATCTATATAAGGAGAAGAAGATCATAGTGCAAAGTTGTGCATATGTAAGGGCTATCACTGATACTTCTCTATGAAGTATATTTGCATAGGATGAACTTTGTTTTATTGATAAATATGAATTTATGATGCACCCTTGGATAGATTGATGGATCAAGATCTCTAGACTTGAAATGACTATTTTCTTGCATGATCCATTGAAGAGAGGATTAGATCTGAGACCTGGTGCATGTTTGCTGAAGTGGAGTGAATAGATCTAGGTAAGTTCTATAGATCTAAAAACATTATGCTGAATTAATATTTACATGTTTGTACGCTAGTTGATCTCAGTAAAAGTGCATATATACACAGGTTTGCTTCAGAAAAGGTGTGTATGGAAGTTAGGGTTTTCTGAAGCTCATTACTTAGGTATTTTGTTACTGATGCTATATTTTTGTTGGCTGTTAAGGAAGTCTTCATATAGATCTATGTTGTTTGATTGTTGAATATGTTGCTAAGTTGATTATGTACAAATCTAATCAATGAGTGAGAAAATATGTGTTATGATGACTAAGTGATCAAGGGTTCTGCAATTCTAAAAAGATATATGACTGAATGACTCAGATTTGGATCTAAGACTGAATATATTATGAAAAACAGTATTCACAGATCTATACGCAAGTTGGTGTTAAGGAAAGTGCATATACATGCGAGTTCAGTGAAGAAAAGTAGCGTATTATTTTTGAGATAATGAAGGTTCACAGTTGAATTTGATTCTGCATTTTGGTTCTGAAATATGGTTGTTACAGTGTTCTGATTACAGTGATCTCATTGTTCGTTTTGATGTATTGGGTGAAGTTTATTGTTGTTGATATTTATGAAGGGTTGTGTTGAAGCTGTGTAGTCCAATATAAAAATTGATGAAATGTAATTTGTAGTGATTCTGAGGGAAGTAGAAGCTTCCTGCCAGTAGAAGCTAGTGTTCTGATCAGGGGGTTGAAGCTCCCTTCTAGTAGTGGCTGGTAAACGAGATCAGGGGGTTGTATCTCCCTTTCAGTTGTAGTTGGAAAATGAGAGAAGGTTTCAGCCTTTTGCAGGTAGATGCCTACGTACTGATATGATTTTGCATCAGTACAATATTGTAAGTAGTTTTCCATATAATAAATATTGAAGACAGAGACGAAAACAATGGTGGTTTTCTCCCGAATTGGGTTTCCACCTTAAATCTTGGTGTTCATGTGTGTTGCTCTTGTGTGATGATTTATTCTGCTGTTACATCATATTTACTGATTAACAAACAGATGCGTTTCTGATAAGCTGAGTTAAATATTGTTTCTGAAACGTTTTCTAACAATAAAATTATATTAGTATATGCAAGTTCATTTTAGCATATGCGCGTGTATACACGAGTTGCATTCATCAAAGTTGCATATGGAATTTAGTAAAGAAAAAGTTAAAATTATCAGTAAGCTCTAAATATTGATTCACCCCCCCCCCCCCCCTCTCAGTATTTTTCCCAACATAGTAGACCATGTGAAATCTTCCTTCACATGTGAAATACTTATGAATGATCATCAGCGGCTTTGAAAATTTGTCCTTCATGTAACTCCTTGGGATAGAATTTGTAAGATCAATTTCACTATGCTTTGGCTTGATGAATTCTTTGCAGTCCTGCATGGTGAAATTGATGCCTTTAAACCATTGTTCACATCCTCTAGGGATTCATGTTGCTTAAAATATTGTACGGTGTTACTATGAGGTTTAGCATTCCCACCTTTGAAGCTATCTTAGTGAAATTATTAGCAAAATATTTAAAAAACTTGTAGATGACAACCCTGCAGCCTTTGGCAGAATTGCAAACAATATGTTCTTCTGACTACCTCCATGGTAGTTGGGTTTTCATTTAAAAAATTCATGTCCATGGGCTGATACCTGTGGCAGTGACCACCTTTGTTGATTTTATTCCTTACAGCCATGGTGGTTTTATATATTCTCAGCCTCGCTTGATTAATGACACCTGCAACCTTTGAAAATGCCAGAAACCTACTTGGCTTGATGAAGCAGCTCTCCAAAAGCCTAATAACATGCAAGGATAAAGAAAAGAATGAAAAAATTACTAATTGGGTAACCTTTTATGGTTTGAATGGAAACTCATGCCTTAATCATGACACATGCATGCTAAAAATTGTAATGATGACCTCAGACATGACCTTGTACTTTTGAATTTACCCTAACAAACTCAAATGACCTCCACTCTAATTCCTCCAATGATGAACTGACACTTCACCCTAGGTTTGACAAGACAGACAGGAATTGTTTTTTGTAGCGTATCTCGTTCATTCTCTCATAGTTTCTCTACGAAACTATTAGGCAGATTCGTAGCGAAAACTACTATTTCATAGTGTAAAACGATACGAAAAGAGGTAAAACTGGCTTAACTATCCTTTTGAAACTAAAATCTTTGGAAATGAAATCTGACACCTAATGATGACTAATGGGACATGACATGACCTAAATGGAGGTGACCATGAACCTTAGGATAGGTTTAACCATATAAAAATAAAATTTCCTATACCAATTTGGAAAAAGGCTTAAGGAGACCTTATCTTTTTGAGGAGTGAACTCTATGACCATGTCAAGTAATTGTTTCAAAATTTATGTGTGATAAAAGAATATATCAAACCGAGGATGTGAGGATGATAGCTTACAGAAATTTGATCATGGAAATGTTGGAAAAATTTCAAGAATATTCATTTATTATGAAAACTATGGATAAAAATTTATTAGTTGATTTAACTATTTCTGCAAGCCTATTTGTCATCCCTGCACATTCCACTGGGAAGTATGAGATTGAATTTTTTCATAGGCCTGCCATCCCAGATAACATCATCCATTGGAAAGTGTTTGAAGATGACCAACAAGTCAAAAAATTCATAGAGTTGAAGGAGGCATTTGAAAACACACAAGTAGACCAACAAAACATGCTTGCTGAAACTAAGAGTAATTATGAAGTTTTACAGTTGAAGAATAATTGTATACCCAAGGGTCTTATTCCACTTGAAAATATTTTTGACAAAAATGATGTTTTCAAGTCCCCTGGAATGCAGGATGATGATGAAGAGGTAGAGACTTGTAATCTTGGTACAGTAGTAGTGCCTAAAATGATAAGCTTTCTAAGTTTCTTTCTGTAGAGATGAAACATAAATATATTCAGATGATGAATAAGTTTGTTCATGTTTTTGCATGGAGTTATGTTGATTTGAAGAAATATGATCCTACTATTATTCAACATACTATTCCTATCAAAGAGAATGAGAAACCTTTCAAATAGAAATTGAGAAGGATTAATCCATTGCTCATGTCTCTGATTGAGAAGGAAATTAAGAAGATTTTGGATGAAAAAATTATTGTTCCTATTAGATTCTCAAAATGGCTTGTTAACTTGGTACCAATCAGAAAAAAGAGTGGAGAGATCAGAATCTGCATTGATTTCAGAAACTTGAACAAGGCTTCTTTGAAAGACAACTACCCTCTCCCTAAGATGGATTAGATCCTGCAAAATATTGTTGGTTCTCAAAGGATGTCTATGTTGGATGGTTTTTCAAGATACAATCAGATATTGGTACACATAGAAGACCAAGAGAAAACTACTTTTACCACACCATGGGGGACATTCATGTATGCCAAGATGCCCTTTGGTTTGATGAATGCAGGTGTGACCTTTCAAAGAGAAATGGACATTGCCTTCACTAAGGACAAGGATAAGTTGGTGGTGGTTTATCTGGATGACATAATTGTATTTTCAAGAAGAGAGGAAGACCATTTGAAGCATCTAGATAAATTTCTACTGAAGTGTAGAAGATTTAGTATTTCTCTTAATCCCACTAAAATTATATTTTTTCTAGCCTCTGGAAAGTTGCTTGGGCATATTATATAAAAATATGGGATAAATATTGATCCAAATAGAGTCAATTTTATTCATAAGATTGACCTGCCAATAAATAGGAAGGAATTTTAGTCCTTTCCTGGGAGAGTAAACTTTGTTAGAATGTTCATCCCAAACTTTGCAAATATTTTCAAGGACATTACCAAGATGTTGAAGAAAGGAGTTGATATTAAATGGACAGTTGAAGCAAAATAGTCATTTGAAGAAATCAAGAAAGCACTCACTCAGGCCCCAACATTGAATAGCCTAGATTTTTCAAAAGAATTTCTGGTTTTTACATTTGCATCTGAAAATTCCATATCTGGAGTGTAACTATAGAAAGGACAGTAAGGTACAGAGCAGCCCATTTCACTATTTAGCAGAACCCTTGCTAACTCAAAGCTGAAATACATTATTTTATAAAAATAGGCATATGATTTGATCAAAGCCATTAAATATTTCAGAATCTATATTCTGCATTCTCATGTCATAGCATTTGTTCCTAACACTGTGGTGAAGGACATCTTGACACAAGCTGATCCTAATTCCAATAGAGGGAAGTGGATGGCTAATTTTCTGGAGTATGACATATAAATCAGACCTACAAAATTGGTGAAAGGAGAGGGGCTAGCAAAGTTGATGGCACAGTCCAATTTCGTCTGTCTTGACATGAATTTTATTGTAGAAATTTCAAAGATATCATATGAAGATGAAGAGATGATTCCTATTGAAGAGTATTACATTTTATATGATTGGTATAGAGACATTGTCTTTGTCTTGCATCATCACAGAGCTCCTGCAGAATTGACTAAATCTAAAGCAAGGCTTTTGAAGCTGAAATCTCTGAGATACTTCATTATAGATAAGAATATATATTGGAAAGATACTGGTGGCATACTTTTGAATTGTTTGTTGGAAGAGGAAGATGAAAAGGTGATTATAGAGTTTCATAAAGGATATTGTGGAGGACATCACTATTGGAAGGCCACAACAAACAAAATTCTCAGAGCAGGGTACTACTGGCCCACCATGTCCAAGGATGTCAACAAGAAGATAGCTGCCTGCCATGAATGTCAGATTTGTGATGGTAAGAAAAAGTTGATTCCTCTACCTTTGATGCAAATTTATGTTGAGGCGCCTTTCCAACAATGAGGGTTAGATTTTTTTGGTGAAATTCATCCATCATATTTAGGGCAATATCACTGGATCCTAACAGCAACAAATTATTTCACCAAGTGGATTCAAGCAATCCCAATAAGGAAGGCAAATGATTCATTCATCATCCAGTTCTTAGAGAATAAAATGTTGTCTAGGTTTGGTTGTCCTATGAATATTATTACTAACAATTCACAAGCTTTCAAATCCAAAAGGTTGATTAGATTTTGTCATCCATATCACATAACACTTAGACACTCTACTGCTTATTACCCATAGGGTAATGGTCTTGTTGAATATTCTAATAAAAAAATTATGAGAATTATCAAGAAGGTACTACAAGAAAACAAAATATCATGGCATCTGAAGCTGAAGTATGCTCTGTGGGCTGATAGAGTATGTACAAAAGATCAATTGGTACTTCACCTTATGATTTAGTGTATGGAGCTAAAGCCATTTTTCCCATATCCTTGGGAGTGCCTATTATGAAATTGCTGCAAGGTCTAGAAGAGGAGCCTAATGCTATTCAGAGGAGGATAAACTAGCTTATAGCACTACAGGAAAAAAGGGAGGATATATACAACAGTCATCAAAAGTCACAAAATAGAATAAATAAGACATTTGATAGGAAGGTCAAAAAATAAAATTTCCAAATTCAAGATGTGGTGTTGAAGTGGGAGGTCAGAATTGAAGAAAAGGGGAAACATGGAAAGTTTGAGAACATCTGGAAGGGACCATTCATAGTAGCTGCATCCATGGTAACAACACTTATCTACTTTAGGAGATGGATGGACAACCTTGCGCTGGAGGACCTATCAATGATAGGTTTCTAAAGCATTATTCCTCTTGAAATTTCATTGAATTTTCACTCCATTGTATATATTCTATTTTATTATGATTTTTGCTAATAAATATAGGTTGATCATAAAAATTGAGCCTGGGGTGAAGGCTATAAGAGTTTGAAAAAGGCTTGGCAAATTTAAGAGTCTTATTTCCAAAAAGATGGATGGAACTGGAACTACAGGTTCTTTGGTGTACCACAGAGGCACACCATCCCAAGTGGAGACACTGTTATCAGTCATTAAATTGTGAAACATTTTCTGATAAGTTCATATAGGTCACTCACCAAATGGATAAGGTCTCCTAATCCATTTCAATGTGGTATAGGAAACGTGTTTACATTTTTAACCTATCCTAAATTCTAAGATCACCTTCATTTATGCCATTTTAGTCAAATCAATCACATATGGTGTCAGTTGTCATTCCCCATGCATTCAAAATCAAAAGGGCGCATTTTGTCAAATTTTCAAATTTTCGTAGTGTTTTACATAGAAAAACAGTGGTTTTTGCTACGAAACTGCCTAATAGTTTCATAGAAAAATTTTCAGAGGCATAACTAATTTCACTACGAAAATCCGTTTTTTAACCTATCTTGTCAGATTTGTGTGAAGTGTCATTTTATGATTAAAGGAGTTAAGGTGGAGGTCATTCAAGTTTGTTATGATAAATTCAAATGTACATAGCCATGTTTTGATGTCATCATTACCTTTTTTGGCTTCTATGTGTCATGATTGAAGCTTGAGCTATCAGTTAAACCATAAAAACTTACCTCAATTAGACTTTTGTCATATTGTGCTTTATCCTTGCATGTGAGTCGAATTCTAGAGAGTTGCATCATCGAGCCAAGAAGGTGGCTGGAAAGTTCGAATTTTGTAGGTGTCATCAAGTAAGCGATGTTGTGAAGACTATAAGACATCCATGGATACAAGAATAAAAACAAACAAGGGTGGCCATTGTCACAGGTATGAGCCCAAGGACATGAATTTACTCAATGAAGACCCTACTGCCATGGAGGTTTTCATAAGAATTAGTTGTTTCCAATTCTGTCAGAGGTTGCAGGGGTTTGATTTATAGGTTTCAAAGGATTTTTCCTCTGAATTCATGGGAACAACTTCAAAGGTTGGAATTCAGAACCTTACAGTAACACTAGAGAGCATCTCATCAACTATAAGAATACCTAGAGGAGGGGAACAATGGTTTAAAGACATCAAATTCACAATTCAGGATTGCAAAGAGTTCATCAAGTAAGAACACAGTGAAATTTACTTGACAAATTCTATCCCTAGGAGTTTCATGAAGGAAAATTATTCAAATTTGTTGATGGTCATTAAAAATTATTTCACCTGTGAAGGAAGGTTTCACATTGTCTAATCCTATCATCTCAGACTTCTTCTGCATTTTGTGGGTAAGAGGTCACTTTATTTGCCTTTTTATTTATACAAAAGTCTAGGGAAAATATCAGACAAAGTTCAAATCAAGACAGAAGGAAGTCAAAGTTCTCTTTTTCATCATGGTTTAATTAAGTTGTTAGTGTTAAAGGAGTTTAGGAGGTTAGACATAGATTGGAATTCCTTCTTATTCATGAGTGGGAATGAAATTGATGTGGTTACTCCTAAGAAAGCCTCCAAACCTAGAACAAATTCATCACCAGCTATGGCGGAGGAAGTTGAAGAAGAAAATAGATCATTTCCTCTAGAACCAGTGAACATGGAAGCATAACCTTTGTAGGAGACTAACACACCTCAAATAGCACCTACAAAACAGAAGCAGATAATCAGCAAACAAGGCAGCAAGAGAGTTACTAGAAGCCAGACTTTGGCTAAAGGAAATTTAGAGGATATCTTGCATGAAATTGGCATTGAAGAGTCACCCATTGTGCAAGCTGAAGACATTGAAGATGGAGGAAGAAAGCTGAAGAAAGGTAAGACTGCTAAAAAATGGATTTTTCAAGTGATGATGCTGGTTTCATTTTTCAACCTAGGAAGCCAATGACTAGAAATACAAAGAAGGTCATGGAAATCAAAGAGACTAAGAAAATAAATGAAGTTGCTCAGATATCAAGCATAATATATCTTTCTTCACCAGCAAAAGAGGAACTGTTTATCAAGAAAAGAAAGGGTAAAGAGAAAATTATTGAAAAATCAGAAATTGAAACCCTTAAAGAGTAGTTGAAGGAGGCAAGTAAAGAGATATCAGTTTTGAAGCAAGAGGCAAAGAAACATAGATCTGAGAAGGTTCAATTTGAACAAATGAGGAAAATATGGGAAGAACAAGTCACAAGTGTTTCAAAAACATTGGACAATATAGAAAAGTTGATAAAATGGACTCAGCCACTAAGAGGAGAAGTCAAACACATCAAAAGGATAAAATTGCACTTGCAATCCAAAAACAGGGCAAGCGCAGCTGGATTTAATTCAGGTGGAATTGGAAAAGAAAGGGCTGAAGATGAAAGTGATAGAATGTAATATCCCAAAATAGGGATTGCACAACAAACCTGCTAAAATAACGCACTCTTGAGATATTGATGCAAAAAAATCAGTTTGAAGCCCTTGGATCCCTTAGATCAGCATATATGGAGTGTATATCCAAAAGGGGAGCAAAAAAAAATTAAAAAAGGTGTGGTAAATAGGTCTCCCACCACCTAGTCTAGCTGAAAAACACCCTACAAGAGGGGTTGCAACTATCCACAAGAAACTGCTTCAGAAATAACACAATCTTGGAGAGCATGAGCAGGAGGCCATAAAATAAGATCAAATTTTAATTATACAATAGAAAATCTGATTTACAATGATTATCTTACATTATATAGTAGAATTGAGAAGACAAGAGATAAATAAATCTTCAGAAAACAAGGCTACAACACATGTATAAACTGAAAAATGGCTTGAAAGCATTATTTTAAGGAGCTGCTACAGTTGAATGTTACACTTCAGATCTAGAAAATATTTGTGGATGAAATATCAGATCTGTTTCAGATCTATACTCCAGAAAGACTTTATTACAATATCCCCTTGGGGTTTTGACCAATTCATGCATTACAAAGAGTTGATCTGAGTTTTAAGTAGCAGAGCTGCAATAATATTTAGAAATTTCTGAAGATTATTTTACATTAAAATAGATCAGATCTAAACAGAACATGGATCATCAAGCTAATCCATGGATCACCAAAGTGAAGGAAAAGCCTAGCACCAGAGATCTCTCATCAAAAATGGGATCAAAACACCCTGAAAAACCTCTACTGAAAATAACACAGTCCCTCCAGGGAAACTGCGTTGTAGTTTGAATAACAGAGTTGGCATGATGCCAAGATACAAATCTGAAGCTCAAACAGTGGATGCACTCTTCCAGGAGGTTAAAATACACACTCACTGAGAAGAGGCTCCAATACAATCTAGATCTGAACAGATCTAGAGTCCCACTTGTTGCAGCCTACAAAAGCAACCAAACCTTCACTGGATCTGTGTTGCAGTTGGAAGTAGAGCTTGGCCAAATGCCTGATAGTAGATGAAATCACCAAGACTCCTCCAAGAATACTCAATTGAAGAGGTGAAATCCGTGCATAGGAACTCCAAGTGCTAAGTAGCACTATTCTCCACTGAACAACAGAGAATGGTATTTGTCTAAACAAACAAGATACTCAGAAATATAAACAATCAAAAACCTCCTCTTGCTGCCTTACCCTTCCTTTTATAAGATGAAATCCTTTGCAAACCCTAAACCACCTTGATGAGTTAGCTCCTTTCACATGAGAGGCCTCCTTCCAGAACTACATTGTCCCTTCATGAGGTGCATTGTATCTAGACAACGCTATATATTTGTTCAAGGTTGACCCAGTCTCATAGCTCAAACCCCTTTCACACCTGCAAGTGATTTATTTACATAGCCCATATTTATCCATGTTCATATGAGCATTGATTTATTCATTCTTTTAGGAGTTTTACATGTCCTCCTTTATTCATTTATTCATGCAATAGAAAATGAGACAAAATTTCATATTCCTCTTAGCTTAGGGTAAGTAGGAATATTATAGTCCTCCCCTCCAAAATGTTGCTTGTACTCAAGCAAATAATAAGGTGAGAGTTGTAATACTTCCCCTCCTCCATTAATGGCATCATCAATGATCAAGTCCTCATCATAAGCCAAGTGCTCATCAAGCCAATACATCATGAATTGTTCCTCCAAGGTCAACATAAGATGTGCATAGTCCATCCCACCAGGAGTGAAAAATTCAACAGAAATAAACATGGCTGGAGAAATGCTCCATCTAAAACATGTAGCATGAGGTACAGGGAGAAGTTCCAATCCATGTGGTACATACAAACTTCCCATTCTCCCTCCATACAATCCCATAAATAGTACAACTATATCATCCAAGTATGGAATCAAGACTACATATATGCAAACAGAAATCTGAGCTTGGGGAGGTGGGTCAAAATCCCACATGTGATGCCAGTGTAGTACATCTCCTGCCTTCATTGGTTCAAGGTGTGGCAGGTGGCAATCCCACCACACATTTGCTGTATGAGTTACCTTAACATGGCTGAAGATGTCAGATATGTTAGGTGCCATTGGGAAGCACCCATCATGAAAAGGAATCTCCCTTTGGATAACAAGGGAGTGGCCAAGTTCAAAATTTCTATTGGCCCACCAAAAATCATGAGATCCACATGATCTCTCACTCCCTTTAGGAGTCATATCCTGCAAAAACATGGTAAAATAATGTGATAAATCAGAAAATAAAGTTGGCTCTACATGATCATTTCTTTTACCATCAAAGCTCCTCATACACATGGAGTTGTGCATGGGCATCCCTCCTTTCTCGGAAGAAAGAAGAAATGGCTGAAATGACTCCAGCATAGAGTCCATTGGCTGTCCCAACTCCACATAGCTCATGCACTCTTGAAAGTGCTGATGTAGTTCCTCTCTCAAGCCTTCCCAATCAAAGCTTCTCATGATCAGGGTATAGATCCTCATTGAATGCATATGGCTGAGCAAGAACTCCTTGTGTGCCTCTTGTAGTATCTTCTTCTTGAGCTTAGAAGCTCTAGCCAAGAATACCCTACCATGATGATAGATGACTCCTCCTTGGACTAAGTAGCCCTCTTCTTGCTGTATGTCATCTAGTATCATACCTGTGTGGAGATCTTTGGAATACTCTACAAGCAGTTGAGATTTCCAATACAAATCCACATTGTTCAACAATGACAGTGCTAATGATACATCCATGGAAGTGCCTGTCATGCTGCTGATCTCTCCTTTGACATCACTCATGCCAAAGATGTGTGTTGGAAGGTTGGTTCTTCCACTCTTTTCTTCCCACAACACAGATCTAGGAAAGAGAGAGGGTGATAGTGATGCAGGGAGAAGATCCCCCTCATTCTTGAGTTGTCCCAAGCCCTCCAGTGCTATATTTTGGTCTCCCATTGCTCCAATCCTTCCTGGATCTAGATTTGGAGCAGAAATTTGTGAGGCCTCCCTCACAAGATCGGAATCTGGTAGCCTACCAAGTGGTTTTCCACTAGATAGAAATGTCCCTTGCAGAATTCTCATGAACATAAGAGAAGGGATTGTGAGATCCTTGCTTCCACTGTGCAAATCCATCTCTATTGTTTGTGTGGAAGTGATAGGTGAGGGATAAGTATGCATACCTTGGATCATTTGGGGTTTACCACTCTTCATGTCCACCCACTCCATCTGCAAAGCTTTCCAATCAGTGGTGACTTTCCCCAATGTACTCAACCATTGGTCACCCAAAATGATATTGGTGTCTGGTATGTCAACTACAAAAAAGTGATCCACCAAAGTGTAGGACCCCATAGTGACTGAGAGTGATGGGACATATTGCATGCATTGCATTATCCTATCTCCTGGGACCAAAACAGAGAATCCCTCAAAAGTATCAGTAGGGATTGCTCTCCTCTGCACAACATGAGCAACAATAAAGTTGTGGGTTGCCCCACTGTCAATCAGTACAGATACCCTCTGATTCATGACTAAACCTTGTACTCTTAGGGTAAATTACTTAGGAACTCCTCTCAAAGATGCAAGAGTTCCACCCATTGGAGCAAAGGCTCCCTCCCCATCCCTAGATGGTGTGGGATCTCCCCCAACATTATCAGCGCTATGACCCCTCCTTGGTTCATCATCTTCCTCTTCCTCCTAAAAATCTGAGAAGACTTCAATGTAGTGTGCTTTCCTGGCATCACATCTATGTCCAGGTGCCCATGACTCTTGGAAAGTGAAACATAGTTTCTTATTTCTCAACTCCCTCCTGACTTCAATACCAAGAGGCTTCTTGAATGAGCTCTCCTTGGAAGGAGCAGCTTTCTCTTCCTTCCCTTTAGAAAGGTAAGGGGCCTTGTTCTGAAAGGTTGCCTTTGCTTTGGAAAGACGTCTTGGAGGTCTGTATCCCTTTCAATGTCATCATGTAGAGTGGTGGGCCTGGTGGATTTAATCAACCCATGCAAAGGTTCATCCAAACCATCGATGAACATTTACACCCTCCTTGCTATAGACAGATCAAGAACCATAATAGACAATCTCAGAAACTCAAATATGTAAGTTTCTGCATTCCCTGACTGCTTTAACTTTGCAAGGCTCATGAAAGGTGCTTCTAGATCCTTTCTATCAAACCTCTCCACTAGTCTTCTAGTGAATTCAGAATAGGCAGTCACATTGGAATGGCCCAATGTAGACAACCCATGGAACCACCAATTGTGTGCTTCACCTTCAAAGTGCAGTGCTGCAATCTTGATGGCTTCAACCTCTGGAACTTTGTTTAACTGAAAGTAGATATCCAAATTTTCTACCCATGCCTTGGCAGAACTAGTGGATGACCCATCAAACTTGGGCAAAAATAATCTACCCATAGAGTGATGTCTATCATGATTCTAAAATAATCCCCCATCTCTATATTGGTGCCTTGGTCTTCCTTTGTCCTTGAGGTGACAAAAATCTTGGAAACTCAAGTGGTCCTTGAATCTCTGATTCTGAGAATCATATTCCACAAAGTATTCTTCAAGGGATTTTTTCTCTTTTGGTCCTTCATTCTCCATAGCCAAGAAGGTAGGCATAGTGGAGCATTGTGGAGCTTGTGGTTGGTTCACTGGTTGACCAGTCTAGTGGTAAGACATGACAAAAATTTCCCCAGGATGAGATCTTCTTAGAGATTCCCTCATCTTGTCCATCCTCATCTCTTTGATATATCTAGAAATATCTTGCATGGCCACCAGAATATTTCTTGAAAACTCTTCTCCTTCTTTATCACTTCGAGTTTCAGGGGCTTTACCCTTGTCTTGATCCTCAGTGGTGTAATCAAAATTTTTGTGGCTTCTATTCTGATACCTCTTTTACCTCTCTATAAGAGGCTCATATTCTTCTGAATGTAGCACGGCTATGATTCTCCAATGAAAGCACAGGTTGTGCCAAGAAAGGAGCTATGATACCACTGTAATATCCCAAAATAGAGATTGCACAGCAAACTTACTCAAATAACGCACTCTTGAGATATTGATGCATATAAATGAGTTTGTATCCCTTGGATCCCTTATATCAATAGATATGGAGTCTATATCCAAAAGGGGAGCAAAAAAAAATCAAACTAGGTGTGGTAAACAGGTCTCCCACCACCTAGTCTAGCTAAAAAACACCCTACAAGAGGGGTTGCAGCTATGCACAAGAAACTGCTTTAGAAATAACACAGTCTTGGAGAGCATGAGTAGGATTCCATCAAATAAGATCAAATTTTAATTATACAGTAGAAAATAAAATTTACAATGATTCTCTTACATTATACAGTATAATTGAGAAGACAAGAGAGAAAGAAATCTTCAGAAAACAAGGCTGCAACAAATGTATAAACTGTAAAATGGCTTGACAGCGTTATTTTAAGGAGCTGTAGAAGCTGAATGTTACACTTTAGATCTAGAACAGATATTTGGATGAAAGATCAGATCTGTTTCAAATATGTACTCCAGAAAGACTCTATTACAATATCCCCTTAGGGTTTTGACCAAATCATGCATTACAAAGAGTAGATCTGAGTTTTAAGTAGCAGATCTGCAATAATATTCAGAAATTTCTAAATATGATTTTAAATTAAAATAGATCAGGTCTAAATAGAACATGGATAAAAAATCTAATCCATGAATCACCAAAGTGAAAGGAAAATCCTAGCACCAGAGATCTCTCATAAAAAATGGGATCAAAACACCTTGCAAAACCTCTACTGAAAATAACACAGTCGTGTTGAGCTTCAAAGATGTTCTTCTCTGCCACCACATTCCACTTCATTTCCTTTGTCCATTATTAATTTCAATCTTAAATGATCAATAGGATTAGTTAAAATTTCTTTAAGATTGTATATAATTTCTAACTTGCTATGTTTTCATGATTTCGTGTTGTAGTACTTTTTGACTACACCTAGCTACAGAATGCAGACATTTTGTAGCTAGTTGCTGATTCTACAGCTATCTTCATGTCTACACAGGTTCCAAGTGTCAGCTCAGGGAAAAACACATATGGTAGTATTCCACATCATTCCCTCATCATTTGTTGCTCCCCACGAAGTCTGAGTTAAAGTATTAAAGCAGTTATGCACGAAGAAAAGAGGCAGTTTCCTATCAAAACACGGACTCTACAGATGTCTGAAGTAAAGCACAAGACTGTTAATAAGAGTTTTAATTTGATTAGGAATGGGAAAGACACTTATCCTTGTTTTTCTCAAGAAATAGTTATGTAATTTCATTATAAATATGACTCGGGAGACCAAGAAATTGTTGGTTAGATTTTGTTTCTGTTGCTAGATTTTGGAAGGCTGTAAATACTTTGTTTTGAAGAATTTCTCCTTTAATGAAAGAGACACCATTTTATTGCATGAGCTGAGTCAATCTTGAGTATATCCGCGTGCTGATCCGGTGGTAGAGGGCCCCTACTGCCCGTGAAGTGCCATGCATTT
This sequence comes from Pinus albicaulis, assembly GCA_034641835.2. Lineage (NCBI taxonomy): Eukaryota > Viridiplantae > Streptophyta > Pinopsida > Pinales > Pinaceae > Pinus > Pinus albicaulis. Next base: position 64,024 of record JAXQQM020067558.1, read on the forward strand.
GGTTTAGATAAGTAGCCGTAGCTTTGTTTCATTCTCAATTTAAATATTTTTCTGAACTTTGCTTACAGTTGATACTACAGTTTAGCTTTGTTCTCATGAAGTATTCCAAAATATCACTAATCCAGAATGAGGCATAATTGTAGCAATTTAGAACTTTACGTTTTTGTGTTCAATTACAATTAGTTGTTACAGCTAGTCCTATTCTCATTAATCTCTTCCAAAATATCACTAACTCTAGATAAGACTTAGCTGTGGTGTTTTAGTTTACCTACGTATTGTTATGTTTTTATGCCCATTTGCACTAAATGATATAGCCAGACTTGTTTGTACAAACTATTCCAAAATATCACTCATCTTGAACAAGACAGGGTTGTAGTATTTCATAGAATTAGTTGCATTTTGGTTCAGTTGGAATACTCCAGAGGTAGATGTCATTCTAGTTTAATTCTGTCACTATATTTCAAGCTTGATAATGGTACTCTAGTTTAACTCTGTTCACTGTATTAGTATCATTCTAGTTCAGCTCCAATTCATTTCAAGTTAGATAATAGCACTCTAGTTTAGTCTTAGTTCACTGTATTAGCATTCTAGTTTAGTTGTTATCCATTGCATTTTAAATTGTATTGGTTGTTAAATTTAGATACCACGGTCTTCATTATTTACAAAATATTCTTGTTCTGAATTCCTATTAATACATCATCATATGGACAGGAACTATCAATAACAGTTTAAGGCCTTGAGTATTTTGCAACCTTTTTACAATTTCACAAACAAGCCTTTTCTCAATGAATATTCTAAAAATAAATCTATAACTTTTGAATGAGGCCTAGTGGTGCTAAATTGAGTTGCAGAATAGAATTAGCAATTAGTTTAGAGTAGAAATCTTATTGTGCTACAAATTTTCTTTTCCTATTATGTTCCAATAAACCTTCAACCATGGATGAGATGTTGTAACATTGTAAGTTGATTGTTGACTTAGGAAAACCTCAGTTGCACTAAAAACTTATCCTTTTCTCAAGCTATTCCAACATATCTCTAAATGAATGAATTGGATGAGTTCATGATATGGGTTACTGAGTTCATGTTGTGATTTTTTTCTTTGCAATAAGTCCTTATCAAGCTTTGCATTTTCTATCCTTTAGTGCACACCTAGTTTAGAATAGTTTTCACTCTGTTTTAGTGTAAACTTCTTAGCTCTTTTTCAACATAAAAAATCATAAAACCAAAAACATCATAAAAACACTAAACACGACGTAGTGAGAAACAAATACCTAGGCACATATAGTGCACCACTCTTCAGCATTTTACTAACCCTAGTTGACAATTAATGAACTCAATTTAGGAACACTAAGTTGAGCACAACATTTTGGCGCCATTGCCGGGGAAGTGTAACTAGGTAGCCTTGTTTCTTATCATCCAAAAACAATGATATGCATAGAGAAAGAGACTCAAGGGGTAGATTAATAAGAAGCATAAGCTTGATTCCTAGAACACCACTTGTTTCACCAAGACCTAGAGCCAGCACACCTCCAAATCAAACCCACATTCCATCCTTTACTGATCCTAGACTTCCAGAGAACTTAGGATCAGATATTCCATTAGAAATACCTTCCACTTTACCCACTAAACCTATCTTAGAAGGAGATTCAGGAACCCTGCTAGGGACATAAACTTTTCAACTTCTACAGAAGAATAAACTATGGCAAAAGAGGGGGGAGGAGGAGTTTTTTATGGAGAACACACACTATTTGGAGGGGGTAGAGGTAGAGGTAGAGGAGAAGGAGGTAGAGGTGTAGAAGGAGAAGGAGGCAGAGGAAGAGGTAGAAGAGAGATGGGAAGCTCTTTTGGGTTTCCTATAGTAGATGAAGAAACCAATGCAACTATGAAAAACATTTCACCCTCTGTCCTTCCAAACTTTTATGGACTTAAAACTAAAGATCCTGAAACCTTCCTATTTGAATTTGAAGTCTTGTGTAGAACTTATGACTACTTACAAGATGCTCAAAAACTTAAACTATTTCCTTCAACATAGAAAGGAGCAGCATTGAAGTGGTTTATGAGTTTGATCAACAGTTCTATTAGGACATAGGAAGACATGAAACAAGAATTTCTAGAGAGGTATTTGGATTATTGTATGCCAGTCAATCATAAGGAGGAAGTGTTTAAGATGCTACAAAAAGAAGATGAAAACTTGGAAGATTTGTTGGAAAGATTTCATTACAACATCAAAAGAGCAAAAATGGAAAACTTAGACCAAGACACTTTGAAAAATCTCTTGTTGAAGACAATTAGGGATGAATGGTTAGATATCCTTAACATGATGAGAAAAGGGGATATATCTCAGCTTACATTTCCTGAAATAGCTGAATTATGTGTCAACCTTTCAAGAGGGAAATCTAAAACTGTAAAAGGACCAAGAGACCCTGCTCTTGCAAGGGCAAGTAGGTCTGCTTTTGGGATAGTAAGTAGGGCATAAATAGGAAATATGCTTGATGAGTTCAAATATGACATCTTAGGGAGTCTTAGTGAACAAATAGACACCCTTAAGTTACAAAACAAGCAAAAATCTGAATCTAATGCCTTAGCAATCTTTTATCCCAAATGTAGAAAGAAACATGCCTTGAGAGAGTGCCCTTTGGATACCAAAGTTGTAGAGACTTCTGTCATTTGTTCAGAAAAACATGAGACCAAGAGTTTTCCTTCACTTCTTGGTCTTAAAGATGTATTTCAAGAAGATACTCCTACAAGTTCCAAAAAATCTCTCAATTTTGTCTCTAGAAGGCCTTGGCAAGGACCTAAAACACAAGGATTTCATTATCAAATGTATAATCAACCCCCACCAAATTGTAATCCTTGGCAGCAACCTTGGCCCCAATTTCAAAATCAATCACAAGCTTGGGCACAAGGAGTACAAAATCCTCATGGAAGATATTCCCAGTAATATCAGTATCCACCATCCTATCCACCATATCCACATTTCCCTCCTCAACAAAATACTCAAAATCCACAACATCAAAATAAACCACTCCCATTACCATTTCCTCAGAAAAAAAATCAGTTTCCTGCCCAACCCATACCAAACGCCAACAATAAAAGTCCTCAGAACACATACATGATAGAATGCCAACAGTTTCCAACTTATTTGATCACTCCTTTAGACCTTAGTGATGTTCAACTTAGGTCTGGAAGAATACTTGAAAAGAGGAAACCTTCTGTAATTATACAAGAACAAGACAATTATGAGTAATATTCTCTACGGGTAAATAAAATTCTTGAAGAGAACACAACTTTCCAAGACTCAACCATTGAAAAATCAAAACAAAAAGAACCAATAATTTCAACTCCTATATTAGAGCATCCATCAACATCCACTTCTACACCTCCCTTCCCAGAAAGATTACAAATTGATAGGGGTGTAGAAAAACAAATTATGGTGCCTAATTATGATTTCCTAGATGAGCTGAGAAATTTTTGTATTAAGATCCCATTATTGCAAGCCATCAAGGAAATTCCAATCTTAGAAAAAACAATAAAGGAGTCGAGCATGAAGAAAACAAGAAAAAGAATGAGAGAGATAAAGAAAATTCAACTGGAAAGAAAAATAGCATATATCATGATGGGTAAGATTGCTATTCCAAAGTATCTAGACCCAGGAAATCCAGTTGTCAAAATTCACATCAGTGGAATTGAGATCCAAAACACACTCATTGATTTAGGAGTAGCAATCAATATCATGAGTAGACAAATCATGGATAAACTGAAACTTCCTAATCTTCTTTTTACACCCACAATATTACAATTAGCAGACAGATCTATGATTAAACCTGATGGGGTAATAGAAGACATTCCAGTGTCCCTAGATTCTTGGGAGTATCCTGTGGATTTTATGATCCTAACTCCTAAGAATAATCTAGGAGGACACCCTATTATATTAGGAAGACCTTGGTTAGCTACAGCTGATGCTTTCATTAGTTGTAGATCCGGTGATATGTATATCTCTAATGGTAGTTCAACTAAGAAATTTACCTTGTATCCTCCAGCAAGAACAATTACAGAATTAGATGATACTCAATGGATAGAGGATGAAGAAGACTTACAACCTCTCTTCATAATTTCAGAAATTAGTGAAGATAGCCAGATTCTGAATACCTTGGAAAAATTTGAATCCTCTTCAGAATATAAACATGAAAAATTTCAAGAAGAATCCAACATTGAGTTTTTGTCATCAAGGCAGATGTCTCTCTATTCCATGGATAAATTTGGCAGCTCTACAATTGAGATATTTCCAGGCAAAACTTTAAACATAAACAAGAACCTAGAGAGATCTCAACAAGAAGAGCTAGTCAAGATATTACAGAGACATTCTTCTACATATGCATGGGAGTACACTGATATGAAAGGGATAAGCCCCAAGACTTGCACTCATCACATCTACATAGAGGAAAATTTTAAACCAATCAGACAACCTCAGAGAAGGATGAATCCAAATCTTAGGGAGATTGTTAAAGAAGAATTGCAGAAATTATTGAATGTCAACTTTATCTATCCTATTTTAGATAGTCAGTGGGTTTCTCCTTTGGTAATTGTGCCAAAGAAAAATGGTAAATGGAGGGTATGTATTGACTACCGGGAATTAAACAAAGCTACTCTTAAAGATCATTTTCCCTTACCCTTCATAGATCAGGTGTTAGACACATTAGCTGGAAAAAAGTACTTCTCATTTTTAGATGGGTTTAGTGTTGGGAAAAATACTGAGAGGGGGGGTGAATCAGTATTTACTGCATAATCAAATCTTTTTACTTTTTCATTCCTTAAAACCCATACGCTACTTTCCTTCAGTAAACTAGCGTATATACGCGGATCCCCTTTATGAAACTAGCGTATACATAGAGATCTAGATATGTCATTAAATCTTCACTCCTATTATTCCATCATTCATTCATCAGATGTTTAATAAATAGTAAACATGTGCAGTAAGAACAGAATAAGCCATCACACAAAGCATCACACATGAACACCGGGATTTTTAGGTGGAAACCCAAATCGGGAGAAAACCACCGCTGCAGTTGCTCAGCCTTCAATATTTTATTATAGAGAAAACATATTACAACATATGTGCTGGCGCAGACTTGACCAGCACGCAGGCACCCACCTGCGCTCGTTTACCAGCCTCTCCTGGAAGGGAGCTCCAACCCCCTGACTCGTTTACCGGCCTCTCCTGGAAGGGAGCTACGACCCCCCGATCTCGTTTACCAGCCTCACCTGGAAGGGAGCTACAACCCCCTGACTGAAGGCTACAACCCTCAGCACCACCTTGGACCACGTTTCATCAATTTTCACACTGGATCCAACAACTTCAATAGAACAACACTTGCAAGCCACATTTCATCATATTTTCAAACTGGACCCTTTCCATTCTTTTAAGCACAAACATACATCACCAACTGATACTTATCAACACAGATCAGATAGTGGAAACACAGCAAAATAGATCAGATATTTCATACCCCTTGCTTCAGCAAACCCTAGTTTGCATACGCGCTTTCCGTTTACTGATGTCGCGTATATACGCGCTTCCGTCCACACAAACCAGCGTATACCTCAGTGTATATTTTATTGCGCATACGCGCTTTTTATTCAGAGAAGCCGCGTGTATACGCGCTTCCTCCGCGGCGAAGTAGCGTATATATCTTCAATTATTACAGAGCTACATACTTCATCAGTTCAGATGTTCAATTCAGATTTACCCTTTTCACTTCAGTCAGATGTTCGCCTAGATGTTCGCCTCATCACAGATCTAGGCCTTCCATAAGCAGATCTAGCAGATACAAGTGCATGAGATTGTGTTGGAAAAATACTGAGAGGGGGGGGTGAATCAGTATTTACTGCATATTCAAAACTTTCACTTTTTCCTGCTTCTAAAACGCATACGCTACTTTCCTGAACCAGACTTGCGTATATACGCGGATACCCTTTACGAAACTCGCGGATACACAGATATCTATTTATGTCATTAATTCTTCACTTAAATCATTCCTTCATTTATTCATTAGATATTCAATAAGCAGTAAACATGTGCAGTAAGAACAGAATAAATCATCACAAAAAGCATCACACATGAACACCAGGATTTTTTAGGTGGAAACCCAAGTCGGGAGAAAACCACCGCTGCAGTTGCTCAGCCTTCAATATTTTATTATAGAGAAAACATCTTACAACATATGTGCTGGCGCATACTTGACCAGCACGCAGGCACCCACCTGCGCTCGTTTACCAGCCTCTCCTGGAAGGGAGCTCCAACCCCCTGACTCGTTTACCAGCCTCTCCTGGAAGGGAGCTACGACCCCCTGCTCTCGTTTACCAGCCTCACCTGGAAGGGAGCTACAACCCCCTGACTGAAGGCTACAACCCTCAGCACCACCTTGGACCACGTTTCATCAATTTTCACACTGGATCCAACAAATTCAATAGAACACAACTTGCAGGCCACGTTTCATCATATTTTCAGACTGGACCCTTTCCATACTTTAAGCACAAACATACATCACCAACAGATACATATCAACACATCAGAGAAGTAAATACAAACAGACCAGGACGTATATTTCATACCGTTTTCCAGCAAACCCAAGTTTGCATACGCGCTTCCCCTTTACTTCACCGATGTCGCGCATATACGCGCTTCCGTCCACACAAACCAGCGTATACCTCACAGTATATTTTATTAAGATACGCGTTTACTTCGTATAAGCCGCGTGTACACGCGTTTCTCCGCGGCGAAGTACCGTATATATCTTCAAGATTACAGAAAGGAAGACACTTCATCGGGGACGACATTCAAATTTCAGATTCAACCTTTACTTCGTACGTATGTTCGCTTGTAGATGTTCGTCTCTCATCACGTATCTAGGCCTTCCACAAGGCATCTAGCAAATACAAGTGCAATTCAGATCTAGACCCCCTTCTTCATCATTGGTGCATCATACATTCAGATTTATCATTCAAGTGTAACTCTTTCCATTCAGATATACTTCAGAGAGAAGTATTCATTCAAGCTCAGACATCTTGCACCACACTCATGTTTTGCACAATGAATTTCTTCTCCTTATATAGGTTTACCCTTTTTCAAAACCATGAGCCCCTTTTTCAATACCATGGGCCAAAACAATACCATGATCCCAAAACAACCTGGACGGGGTCAATTAGGCGGATCATTACCCAATACAATGGGTCAATACCATGGTGGTTACCCCTGGTTTTGCACTTTTTGAGCGCTTTTGCCCATACGCGACTTGGCACGTTATTTTCCGCATGCATACGCGACTTCCCCTAGGCAGATCCGCGTATACAAGGAGACATACTCTTTTCATCATATTTTGAGCACATTCTGAATTCCTTTCTTCATTTCCTTCTGTACATACTGTAGATACATCAGATTTCTCCATCAAGGACATATTCTATCAAGCACAACTTCATCAAGTAAGTTGTTATCATCTTCATCAAGTGGGTTGCCTTTCAAGGACAACGCTCAGCATCATATTACATCATATCACATCAGATTTACATCATTTACCAAGTCCATCAAGTCAAGAATAACTTCATCAGGTGGTTTTCCATCAAGGACAACACATGTCATCAGTCGCATGTCTTTATCTTCATTCAGTGGGTTTCCATCAAGGACAACATCCTGCATCATATTTCCAACAATCTTCCCCTTTGGACTTGATGGCAACCACAATGGTGTTTGGTTACCACAGCAGATAGATACCATGTCACTCTCCCAAATATGTCACATCATTATATTCTCTTTATTCAAACACCATGTCACTCTCCCCCTTTGACATCAAGGGCAAAGGGCACATCAAAAACCAACATTCTCCCCCTTTTCTCCTCATGTGGAAGAAACATTCTGCAGATCTGATATGTGCTGAAGTGGCCAAGCTCCCCCTGAGTTCATGCTGAATCTTCAAACATATTTTTCAATAAAGTACATGACTCTTCCTATTACTAAAGACTCATACTTACATCAAATATCCAACCAAGTGGATTTACATATGAGACTCAAGTACCCAACCAAGTGGGTTTACACATTTCAATTCAGCTACCCAACCAAGTGGGTTTACAAAAATTGACTCAGCTACCCAACCAAGTGGGTTTACAAATTTGACAAGTTCATACATGACTGAATATTACAGAATTTACATCAAGGGTCTCAA
>JAXQQM020084089.1:0-20152 GCA_034641835.2 Pinus albicaulis
TTTATCCATCTCATGTGAGCATAAATTCATATCCATATCCTATAATAGATGATATGAAAAAACCTGCTTATGTACAAAGGGTGGAAATTAAGCAATTTTAAGGGGGAAGAGCCAATTTCAGTCATAAGTGTCGAGCTCAGGACTTCCCTCCATGACAATGATCTACAGTACCATATTGGTTTGTGCTCTACCATGGTGGAGCTCGCATGTTATTGATGCTTTCATTAAAGTTTGGTTTTATGCCCATAAAACCAAAGTTTGGTTTGTTGGAGTGCGAGATTTAGATGTGGATGGAGCTATGGGTAAAATTGCGGTGGGTAAAATTGCAGTTGATTCCCTCAGTACATTGGGTAGGGACTGTGACTTGGGCATTTGTTTCTCTACCAAATATCAAGCTTGATTTGGCTCCATTTCGTCTTTTCCATCTTATGGCGATTCTCGTGCTTTCAATGTTTTGACTAAACTTCTCACTGAGGATATGGCTCATCTATTTGTTCTATTTGTTCGGCTAAATAAAATTGTACTTAAGTTTCAAAAGGGGCAAGCAGTGGGTCCTATCTCAAAGGATTTAAAAAATGGAATTATTCAAGAAGGGAAAAAGACTTTTTGGAGATTTATCAGTTGGTAGATGATCAAAAGATCAACTATGTTTGCCATGCTCTCATATAAATACTTATGATGGACTAACCGATTTGTCACACGTGTGATGTGTTCCTCCGTTGATAGAAAAATATTAAGATAAATCTACATTCAAATATTCTTAAATTTCTTATGCCTTATATGCAGTGAGAGACTTGTGTGATATAACAAAAGCATTTTTCAATAACATTTCCAAACTTACAATAAATAGAATTAAATATAACTATTAATATAGCAATTTGTAAAAATTAAAAAATAAGTTGTTAAGTTTATACTTTTTAAATTAAAAATTTTACATGTTGGACTAAACTAATATGTGGTCGATCAATACCTATTTTAATACCCGTTGGCAAAAGCATAATAATATCTTTACAATTTCAACCTCTTCTTGTTAACAATTTCATTGTCATTCTATGTTGGTTATATATATATATATATATATATATATATATATATATATAGCGAGAGAGAGAGAGAGAGAGAGAGAGAGAGAGAGAGTTGTCAACCTTCTCATCTAGGTTCAAATTCCACTTTATGAAATAATTTCCCTTAATGAGTTGATTGTTGACGATCTATATATGATCTATTCTTAAGTCATTTACCACCTTGTGTCCAATATCGTAGGGTTTACCTTGGGTACCATCATTAAAACGAGGAAAAATGCTTGGATAGTTTCCCTCATGATATATATATATATATATATAATATATAGTCATAGCCAAACTATTTGGATTTTAACATAAAACCTTGATAAAATGGTTGTATCCTAGACCTAAATTTTCCAAGTCTAGACTCCAAAAAAACTTATAATCTACGTATCCAATTTTTTCAACAACGAACATGACAAGTATATTTCCAAACTTTGTGACTTAGAAGTAGTTATTGACCTTTGGATTCTTCAATGTGATGTCCATGCATTTCCCTATGTCAAAAGGGTGTACAAGGTGTAAGTATATTCATACAAAATATGAATTCTTCTCATTTTTAATATCTCAAGCACCAAACATAGCCATCATATATTTAATATTGAAGAAACAAGAATATTTAGACTATAAACTCACTAAAGAAACACTAAGGGATCTCGCGACACAAGTTTATGACTTCATACCTAATTTATGTTATTGTTTACTGCAAAATTTCAAGGATTTACCCAGATCACAACACCCCAACTTTGACATGGATATAATACAATTTTGATATCCATCATTGTGGAAGCATAGGACTCAACTTTAATTTTATTAAATTAAGAACTTTTTCCTTGAATAATGTAAAATAACTCTAGTTGGTTCTTTAGATACTAAATGTTCCTTTGAAGCCCTAACCTTTCTAGAAGGAAAGGGAGTTTTTCATATTAAATAATATTCCTCATTCATTTGAGGATTTTGGTTTGAAGGGAATCCATTTGTGCCTCCAATTTATGTTTGTGATAAGTTTTTCTTGGTGGAGGTTTTTTTTATAATTGGAAAACACATTTCTTTAATGAAAAAATGAAGAAATAGTTCATACCACCTCCTATCAAATTTGGTCACTTGAGCATCAAAGTATTGCTCATTTGATGAGTATGTTGCTTATTTGGAAATTTTCAAATTAAATGAATTACAAGTGGTTGATGGTTTTGACCATAGGATAATTATCTTGGCTCATCTTATTACTATTATATACAATGCACTTTTCTAGTCTAAGAATGTAGAACGTGAAGGTGATAGTGAAGCTTTACCTAATATTCTTGTGTAGTTCATGAAGATGTTAGTGCCTTGCATAGTTCGAACAAAAAATGAAAACAACATGGGTATTATGTGACAAGTGTTGGATCCAATTTACTACAATATCATAGAAGTACTTCTACATCACATGGTAGAAGTCAATCTAGGGAGAAGGAACTAAGGAAAAATCTTAGTGGTAGTGCTGGAGAGGTTGGTGATGGTAATCACCCTACATAATTTGGAAAATACTCATGATACTGCAATAAATTCAAAGAAGAGAAACATTATTGAAGGAAAACATTAATATTTATCAAAGGAAATGTATGTTCAAGTAATGGAAAGTGGTGATCTTGATGAAATTGTTAAAATACTAGAATGGCTGAAAAGAAAATTGCTTGAAGGGTAGTTTATCACAAAGGAGTTTTCTCAAGATGACCTTGTCAATTTTGAGGAGGAATCAGTCACACTGCATCATGCAATGTATGAAAAAAGTCCTAATGCCAACATATATCGATCATAATCCTAGATCTATTAAGCACTCACAAGGTGCAAACCTCTTTTTGAGTACAAAACTTGAGGAATGTTTTCACCTTGAGAGATTTGATCCCTCTTGAGGATTGGGATATTTTCTTTGACATATTATTTTTTTTGTTATTTTTATTATTTTTTACCTCTCTTAATACAAGGGTGGGAGTGAGGGTCAATACATCAATATTCATAAGCATATATCCATTACTACAATATTTCTCATTATCATGTCACTCATAAGGAATTGAACCTGGGTAGGGGAGATAACAACCATTCTTCCCAATCGCTTGAGATAACCCTAATTGACAGTTGGCATTGTCTTATTATTGTTATTTTTTGATTTAACACTTCATTACAACATCTCCCCCATAATGTATGTAATGTGAATGTAGATGACATTTATTTTTAAAAATTATTTTTTGAATCTAACACCTCATTCATCTAAGGCTCCACTACAACATCTCCCCCATACTGGGTTGTAGTGGGGAAAAAATACAATTTGAAAAAACGAACTTTAGGAATATACATTTTGTTGAAAAAACAAATTTGGGAATCAATATTAAAGGAATTAAAGCCTTCAATATTTTTGAATTTAATCAAGAAACTAGAGATACACTTTCCTATTCAATTTCTAAATAAGAAATGGAAAATATAATGTTGAAAAGGAGAATTGAGTAGTTAGAAATGAATTTATTACATAATTCATTGTCCATTCAACCATTACAGTTTATTATTAAGCCAAACAGTTATCTCTGTAGACACACCAATAAGAAATTTTCAAATAAGGGCAATGTCAAGTTTATTAATACGAATCTTATAATATGTTAGTACTAATATTAATAAAAGGACTGTTATAATCCTAGAAGTATGAGAAATACCTAATACTTCAGCCAATTTGTCTTTAAGAATTAATTTTTTTTGTAGAATACTTGCAAAAGGATTTAGAGAATGATGAATTGTTTTATAAAGAAGTCCAAAGGAGAGAATATAATTTACCATCTACCTTTATCACTTAAGTGTCACACATGAATAAATCCCAAAGGAGATACTACGATCACATAATATATTGCAACAAATAAAAACTTGTTGGATGGAAATAATGTGTCAAGATCAACACAAGAAGAAGTGTCTCAGTCTTTAAATTAATTTATGTGATGAAAGATTTGGAGGGTCCTAATTTAATTATGGATAATGCAAGAACGTGTAGATGTATTAAAGATCATATGGTGTTGTGATTTCAAAAACCTTATTGATTTTCCCAAGGAAGAAATTAAGAAATGGTTAATTCATTTCATAAATAAAAATGAATACCAATAAGCAATATTACATCAAGTCGACCATGAATTAAAGGATATTGAAACAACTTAAATAATTTTCAAACAAAATATTATATTTTGTTGTTTTTAGCAATCCATATCCCCAGAGCATGGTATCTTACCGTATTTCTTTTGATATCAAATAAAAGCCCTACAGCTGCTACCCTATTCTAAGTCTTATATTTAAATTATATAGGTATATAAGATTTAACATTATTAATATTATTAATGTCATAATCTTCACATATATAAATCAATAGCTAAGCCAAATTATAAAGTCTATATCCCACCCTATTTTGATCCTATGGTGGCCACTCATGGTAAAAGAAATAATAAGGAGTGTGTCCTTGTTCAACATTAGTAATTTATATTTCTATTATAGATATTAAATTATGGATTTAGACTCCATGGATGCATATCTAATTAAGAGAATCAATAAAGAGTGTTGCATTTAATTTTAAAATCATATATTATAAAACATATTCGAATAACTCAATTTTATTGCAAATCCTAACCCCAAAACTCATTTTCATATAGAATGAACAAAGTTTTTTTTTTTTTAACAGAAAAGAGTATAGCTATATATTAATTCGATCCCATTCTTGGCAAGTAATCAAGTGATGTACATTGATCATACACTGTTAGTGAATGTTCCATATTTTTTTCTTTCACTACTGGACCTTTCCTATTTACAAAATTTAGAGAATATTTCCAAACTAATATCCTGCAACTATAAATACGACAAAATTTCTTCATAAGAAGCATACATATACAACATAACATAAAATACATACATAAACAAAACCACATAATAGCTTCTGCTCAGGTGATTATTCCTCCATATCTGTAGGGATGTTGAGATCAAATCCTGGTTCTTTCATGTCCTCTTCCCCGCTCTTACTCTACTACAGAAATTTGAGCTCCTCAAGTTGACGTCGAAGTTCATCGATTTCATCCTCAATCTGTCTGATTTTTTCATCCTTGGACATTTTATTTTCTTGCATGTTAAGCATGTCATGTTGCTGTTGGTGGATGTTATGTTGAATTATCTACATCCCCATCTTGATTTCCTCATGCTCAGAATACATCCCTCACATGTAGCCTACTCAATCCCACTTCCTTTTCAACCTCTGCCATGCAACCATCCTGAACTTGGTCTGCGACGTTCCCATGGCCCAGTGGCTGAACTCCCCACCTCTGAGTTGTTGTGAGATTCCATCCAGGAAAAACAACACCAGTTCTCCCAAAAAATTTTGCTAGGATCCTACAACACACTTGCCCACCTACCACTGCCCAAATTTGCGATATGTCCTGCACTGACAATACTCTTTTACCGTTACCAATTATCACCATAGAAGTGAGCCACAAAACTCCTTTAGATTTCCTTTCTTCCCCAGAACCTCCATGCTTCAACCTCATCCCACCTTCGTGCTCAATTTTCCTCCTTATACGACCCAAGCCTTGCCCCTTGCCACCATGCTCCCGATTTCTATCAACACTCCCACATCATCTCTCCAACACCTAGTATACTAGGTTAATAAAGGCCCAAAGTATAAAGAATTTATCGAAAGCTTTCTCCGAAGAGAACTCAGGATCCCATTGCCATTTCCTCCCTTTGTTCCAGACCCAAAGCCAAATATTGAACTGCTGACAGGCCCAGTAACCTACAACATCTACCAACTCACTCTGCAAATTCACTACCCACAACTCCTTGTCATTCTCAGAATCTCTGAATATAATTCCCAAATTCTACTCCCCACTAGCCACCCATATAAAAAAATAGTGTACTAACTAAACATTTTCAAAGCTCGCGTTTATGGACAGAGTCTGCCTCGTTGCAAAACTCCGCCTAACCTGACTAACATAATTGGGCTTTTTGTCTTCATAAGGCTTGGAACTGCAGCATAAATAGATCTTGAGCCTGCCTCAGCCGACCTCACACTTTAGACGCTTCATGCCGCCACCTTCCCCACACACCTTCAGAATACCTTTGTACTTTGAATTTACCTCAAACCAGTTGTTACAAGGATTATACCATGCCAACTGACGATTTCAACTCAGTGTGATTAAGTTACACCCTCTGTTTTCCAGATTTCGCATGCACCAACCTTGAATGCACCGACAACCTCCATTGCACCAGGTCCTGTATCGCTCAGCTCTTTGACTCTGACGTGAGGTAATGCCAGGTGACTTGCATGTGTGACGCCAAACAGCACGCATCTGAGACCCACGTCCCATATCCATTGAGAGTCTTCCATGAACACCATCTAATAGGCATAAGGATGGAGGCTCGATGGGACAAGGTTTGAGAGGGACCATATCGAGAAGAGGGAGCCCAGACAATGGGGAAGGATTTAAAGGAGTCTAGGGAGAGGATAACTTAGAACCCAGAAGAAAAAGACGAGGGGAAATGAAGATGGGATAACCTATGCGTCAGAACTCATAGACCATGGGGGAGAAAATACGATAGGGAGAGAAGAGACACGGCGCGCGGGGATTGAATAGGGGAAGAAGGTGGGGCGCGACCTCTAAAGTGATATGTGGATAACTAAAATCACCACCCCCAAACCATTGCAACCAACACCTTAATATCCATAATCGCCAACTCATTGGGTTTTCTTCTATATTTTTTCTTAGTTATCTTTCTCTAGCAGCCTTTATTTTACCTTTGTTTTTTTCCATTTGAAACTTTTTAGGGGATTTGATAACTTCCCTCCTGCCCATTTACCATACTTTTCTCTTTTGGAAGTTGGCAGGCCTAATTTTCCTACCTATTTTCTTCCTTATTCTTCCCTCTGAGAATATGATAGAACCTGACTTCTCCTAGAGAGGTCTCTATTCCTTGTATTCTTTTTATAATTTCATAAAGTTTGCTATTTTGTGTCGAAGTATTATTTTCCATATGCTTGATTATCATTAGGGATTCTCCTCGGATGACCGCCTCTATTATTCCTTTTTCCTGCACTAGAGATAGGCCAAACAAGAGGCTGAAGGATTATGCCTGATTATTAGTCTTTATTCCCATCACCCAAGCATATATTTCTTCTGTTTTTCCATCAGTATTAATGAGAATCCCTCCCCCTCCTGTCACCCCATATAGAATGAACAAAGTTATTAAGGTGTTAAATATGTTTTTTTTTTCTTATCTCAAAACTATATTTTAACATTTTGACATTTAGTTTGAAGACCGTGACAATATTTCCAACCACCAATATTTTTATTCTCAACATTGTGATTCTAACTTAAATGATAATCATTGAAATCTATGTCTAAATATTTATACAATTGTGTTATGCAACCAACACACTAAGCAAAAGAAAACATAGATCAACGACTTAAAAACTATCATCTTTGAGAGGGAAACCTCCTTTACATTACATAAATGAACAATTCTTGGATGATTACAAGTGACAATACCTCCTTTAGATATATAGGAGTATAAGGGGTCACAATATAATAAGAGCCTACATAAAAATAATAATGTAAGGGCACAACAATAACAATAGTGGGCTTCTATGGGGCACAACAATAATGATATGGGGGCTACTTTAACAATAAAAATAATGAGACTACACTATTATTATGGGGACCTAACATGCCCCTCTCCTTACAAGAAAGTGTTTTCCTCAATGCTTGAGTAGTTATGGATTCTTCTATATAAAATTATCATCCTCCCATGCGGAATATTCAATGGGTAAGTTCTTCCACTTAATGAGATACTCTGAAAATGATCGATTCCGTAGTTTTTGGTTCTTGTTTCTCTGATCGCTTCAAGTTCCAATATGATTTTTCCTTCTTCGTCAAATTCTGGAAATATTGTTTGAAATGGGAGCTTGTCACCAATAACCTTCTTTAAGCATGAAACATGGAAAACTGGGTGTACTTGAGAAGATGCAGGTAACTCCAATTTGTATGCCATAATACCAATCTTTTGCAACACCTTTTAAGGACCATAGTACTTGGGTGATAATTTAGTATCCTTCTTAGATTGCTTGAGGGACATTTGTTTGTATGGTTGTAGTCATAAAAATACCCAGTCGCCTACGTCAAAACTTATTCCATTGCGATGATAATATTATTGTTATTTCATTCGATTCTATGCCAGAGTGAGGTTATCCTTTAAGAGTTGGAGAACTTGTTATTGATGCTCGATGTGATCTTCAACTACTTGAACCTTATAATTTTCTCTTAAATATTAATTGATGGACGGTGGGTGATATCCATAAAGTGCGATAAATGGGGTCATTTTTGCTGCAATATGGAAGGAAGTGTTATACCACCATTCAGCCAGAGGTAACTACTTGACCCATTGTGTTTTTTTATCATATACAAAGCAATGAATATATCATTCCAATTTTTTTTTCACTATCTTAGTTTACCCGTTAGATTGAGGATGCTAAGATGAGCTATGAGCTAATTGCGTGCCTAGACAAGAAAATAATTTCATCCAAAATTTTCCAGTGAAAATGGGATCTCTTTCACTTACAATAATCTTTGGATTTATGTATCTTTTAAATTGTTTCCATAAATTAAGTAGAAATTTTATTGGCTTTAAAAGGATGAGATAGTGCACAAAAGTGTGCATATTTGGTAATTCTATCAACTACCACCATGATGACACTTTTTCCTTCAAACTTGGGTAAACCTGTGATAATATCCATTGAGACCTCCTCTCAATGCTGACTTGGAATGGCTAGAGGGTGTAACAAACCCGGGGTCTTAATTGTCTCAACTTTATTTTGTTGGTAAACCAAACATTCTCCTACAAACTTTTTAATATCATATTTAAGGCCCTCCCAAAAAAATTTCTTATTAATCATGTGATAAGTTTTTAAAAATATTGAGTGCCCTCCTAAGGGGGAGGTGTGCAATTCCAAAACAATATTTTGTTTGAGTTGGGGATTCTTACAAAGATATACACTATCTTTGTGCCATAATGAATCATTGTTCCAGCTAAATGTATCATATGTAGTGGAATCTTGCTGCAACTTTTGAATGAGTGTCCACACCTCTGCGTCATTCTTCCATTCATCCCTTTCTTCGTTTATCCAATCAGGTTGGATAATAGACATGGCACAAAAAAATGCTTCAACATCCTCATCCTTTCTTGGGAGTGCATCTGCAACAACATTTTTCTTCCCTTTTTGTAGATATTTTCAAAGTCATAACCCAAAATCTTTGTGACCCATTTTTTCTTCTCTTCTGAAGATAATATTTGTTCCAAAAAATTATTTAAGACTATCAGGATATTTTTTTACCTTGAAGTGTCTTGCCATTAGGTAAGGTCTCCATTGCTTTAGTGCATGTAGTATTTCCAACATTTCCTTCTCATAAATAGTTTTGTGTAAATACTTTCATTTTATTAGTTGACTTTCAAAAGAAATGGGGCTTCCTTTTCATTAAAATAACACCAATTCCATTTCCCGGGGCATCACATTCTACAATAAAGGTTTTTGTGAAGTCTGGTGTAGCTAAGACCGATGATTGGCACATTGCCTCTTTAATATGTTCAAAGGCATTAGTTGCTTCTAGAGTCTAATAAAATGCATCTTTTTTCAGTAATGTTGTTAGAGGTGATGCCATTCTACCATAATTCTTAAGAAACTTGTGATAATATATTGTCAACCCGAAAAATCCTCGAAGATGCTTTATGGTTATGGGGATTTTCCATTCCTTAATGGTTTTAATTTTTTTAGGGTCTACCTTAACAGCCTCATGAGATACAATACGACCCAAATATTATACTACAAAGAAACATTTGGAGGTTTTTTCATATAATTGTTTCTCCTCCAATAGTTTGATCACCCTGTTAACATGTTGAACATGATCTTTCAAAGACTTGTTGTAGATTAGTATATCATCAAAAAATACTAACATAAATTTTCTAAGGAAGGGTTTGAAAATGGAATTCATCAAACCTTCAAATGTGGAAGGTGAATTAGTTTAAGGCCAAAAGGAATGAAAGAAAAATCATAATGACTCTCATGAATTCTGAATGTTGTTTTTAGAATGTCTTCAGTCTTCATTCTAATTTGATGATATATTGAACCAAGATCCATCTTGGTGAAGTGAATTTTTCCATGTAATTGATCCAACATTTCATCAATGACATGATGGGAACTTTATCTTTAATAATGAGATTGTTGAGCTCCCTCTAATCTGGAAAAATATGCCATGGTCCATCCTTCTTGTGCACCATTACTACTGGAGCATAGAAAGAAATTTGAATAGGTTGAATTATACCGACCTCTAGCATTTTTGCAACCATATGTTTAATTTCACTCTTTTCACCATAGGGATATATGTAAGGCCTGATGTTTGGAGGAATACTTCCTTGAATCAAATGAATAGCATGATCATGATCATGAATAGGTGGGAGGCCTTTGGGAGTATCGATAACTTGGAATGATTGTCCAATAATTTTTGGAGATATGGAGAAACAGATGATTTCGATGTTTGAATCTCTAGGGAACATAATTGTGCAATTATGCCCCATTATTATTTCTTTATAAGTTTTTCATGTCATTAGAGTTGATTATATTTCTTGGTTTCCTTGTGACACCCCTTAATTCAGCTTCATTTCCTTCCAAAAAAAAAAATCAATAAAAGTTCTTGAAAATTAAAAGTTATCGTCCCCAAAGATTGTAACCATTGGACTCCTAGTACAACATCAACACCACCCATTAGAATGGAAAGAATTGGAATATTAAACACATATTTCCCCATGGTTAACTTGATATTATGGAACTTTCTAGAGAAATTTATAGCTCCTCCATTTGCAACCATCACTTGACACTCTGGTGCTTGATATAGGAAGCAATTCAATTCCTTGTCCATCTTACAATGAATAAAATTATTGGTACTACTCGAATCAATCAACTCTATTACCTTTTTCTTCTTGATATATCCTTCTAAATTGAGAGTTTGAGGAGTGGTAATTCTTGCCAATGCATTACAAGATATGGTTGGATTCATTTATTCTTTCTCTGGGTTTGGTTCCTCGTGTATATACTCCTGTTTTGACGTTTCATGTTCCTTTTCTTTCTCCTTTTACTAATCTATGTAAAATAATTTCTTCTCAACACACTTATGACCTTTAGTGTATTTTCTATCACAACTGTAACAAATCGCTTTTTCTCTTTTTTCTTCCAATTGTTGTGGTGTCAACCTTGTAGGTTGTGGAATGCTAGGAGCAAAAAAACTTCCATATTTATAGTTGTGAGTGGTAGACTTCCTTGTTGCCATAATTTTTATTTCAACTTTTCTTGCCACCCTGAATGGATTCTCCAATGAATGAGGTTACCAAAGGTGGACCTCATGTTGGATTTTATCCTTTAAAGCTACCATGAAGACATCAATTCAATGCTCCTTTGGAATATTGGTTACCGTGATATTCAATTTTTGGAAGTCCTCAATGTGCTCCACCATTGAACCCTTTTGTTTGAGATTTATCAATTGGCTAAAGAAGGTGTTTATCTTTGTACCTTGATAATGTGTTATCATTTCCTCCATACAAATTTACCAAGTGACAAGTGGTTTACGAGAACAAAGACATTGATACCATACAAACTGATTTTTTTATAAAAATAAAGATTCAATGCATACATTTTGTGTGTGTTGCACATCATGGAGATCAAAATATTTCTCCATTTGTAGTATCCATGTTACCAGAACCTTTCCATCAAACTTCCTCATATCGATCTTTAGAATATTGTGGGTCTTAAAACCAACAACATAATTCATATTCCTAAATTTGTCCTCATCATGATTTTTATGGATTACCTTGTCACCACTAGGAAGCTTTTCTTGCAGCAACTTTGTCAACCCTTCCTTCAACCCTTCCATATCTTCTTTTAAACCATTCAAATCACCTTTTATTTCTACTTTCAAACCATCCATGTCGCCTTTTAATTATACCTTTAAACCAATCATCTCCCCTTTAATTTCATCTTCGGTTTCTCTTTGTGAGAGCGAAATTTGTAAAACTCGGTCCCGTAATTTTTATATATCATGTTGCAATTTTGCATCTTCATGCGTCATAGTAGAGCTTTCTGAGGGATTAATGGGTGTATAATTATTTTGTTAGAGACATTTTAGAACCCAATACTGATATATATGCTTCAATTTCCCTTGGAATCAATTCAAACTATTTATTCAAACAAACGTTATGCAATTTAAAAAAAATACACACCTTTTTCTTGATTTTAGAATCTGGATGTTGAAATGATTGTAACTCTGTAATTTTGGCTCTCCAAGGTATGAAATTTTTTTCTATGGTAACCCTATGATTATTATTTCCAATACCATAAGTTAGGCCAAAATATAATTCTTTAAGGTAAAGCTATGCCCAATATGCCATGATGACCTGATTATGGACTGGTTTAGTAGATCCAACTTGTACGCAGTGCCACGTGTCATTGTTTCTAATTTTGGCCCTGAAATTTCTACATGAGAAACTATATTCTGTTTGTTTTTTGTTCCTTTTTACAAAATTCAAATTAGATGCTTGAAGAGAAAGTTATGCCATTTTTTCCTTGATCACTTGTTTAAGATTGAATTATGGAGCATGCAGAAACTCTAACTTCTTCAACCCACATCCCCGAAAATATAGCGAACCAAGATATAAAATTCGTACAAAAAATTCACCAATATTTTAGATCCATGTGGTTGAAATTTCAGCTTCTGAAGCTTTAGAAAGACATTTATAACGAAAATTCCAAGATGACCTATTTGAAGCAGCAAAACCCTAGAATCCAAAGCTCTCATACCAAATGTTATGCAACCAACTCACAAAGCAGAAGAAAAGATAGATCAACGACTTAAAAATTATCCTCTTCTAGGGAGAAACATCTTTTACATTACATATTAAATGAACAATTCTTGAACGATACAAATGACAAGACCTCATTTATATATATAGGAGTCTAAGGGGTCACAATATAATTAGAGCCTACAAAACAATAATAATATAAGGGCACAACAATAACGATAGTGGAATTCAATGTGGCATAAAATTAACAATATGGGGGCTACTTTAACAATAACAATAAGGGGACTACACTATTATTTTAGGGACCTAACAAATTGGATCTTTTTAAAGCTGTTATTACTGTACAAAATTAATGGATAAATTAATTTCTTACATATACTTACCATTATTTTGGTTTTATGTACTTTGATGCTCATCATTAAATCTATGTAAATTTTGGAGTTGTTTATTAAAATTATTTATTAATTTTGCGAGAAAAATATTATTAATATAAAAGAGAGGATAACACAAGTTTAGCTACATTATTTTTTTTCAATTAGTGGGAAAACTTATCGTAACTCAGTTGTCAAATCAATAGTGAGATAACTAACACTGTTCGTTATTCGTGAATGCAAGATAACTCATCATTGTTCTTCAAGGAAAACCACGCCACTTGGAATTACCCATTGGTGGTCTGTAAGGGGGCGGGCTTTCATTCCTGCCAGATGCCTCTGGGTCTTGGGTTGTTAACTTGTTTCCTTACGCCCAAGGAAGACAAATCCTTAATTAAGCAGAAACAATTTTGGGGCATACTCCAAGCCCAAAATTTAGCCATATTAATACTAATGCAACCATTCTCTTTTAAAATTGCTTAATTTTATTAATATATGAAAAAAGTTATATATATATATATATATATATATATATATATATATATATATATAATGTGTTGACTTTGTATTAATAGACTAATTGACCAAAAATTATAAAACCATTCATAAAGCTAACTTTGTAAACCACATTAATTTTTTTTAATATTTTAATTTTATTTTTTAACTTCCGGATTGGCTTAGGGTGCTTTAAACTCTTATTCTGCCATCATGGTTTCTGTTGGCATTGTACATTTGTTGGAGACTCTGTTGTTCGACTGTTGTACCCTTCGTCTTGACTTTGTTGTTCGACTGTTGTACGTTGCGTCCTGATCACCCAGTGTAAGATTTTGAAGATGTATATTTTAACTTTATAAATCAAAGAATAGGCGAGGCACTAAATTATCTTTCAATATTCACATGCCTCATGCTTCATCTATGGATTGTGATTATAGTACTTTTGGCATATTTCATCTGGGGATGGTTATTAACTTATTATAGTACTTTGGCAATTTTTGAAACGTTATTTCAACAATTTTCCAAACGTTGAGGTATTTTTTCAATGTTAACCTTAAGGCGCATTTCAATGTTCACTGTAATTTTGAAAGTTTTCAAAAAATTGCAGGCAATGTTCCAATGTTCATGTGATGTACCATTTATCCCCATTAATTCTCACGGTATTTTGGTTAAATTTTAAATATTGACATGTACAGGTAATGAGTAGTTAAAATTATATATTGATGTAGGTTAATACTAATTAGGTTTGTTCTATTTATTTTTGTTGATACATCTCAAACTTATAAAGTACTCAATTATATTTTAGTTTAATTATAATTAATTTCAATTGAAAAAGTAAAGTTGAGAAATGAAAAGATTCATATAAAATATAAATTTTATTTATATAATTTAAATATTTAAATAAAAATATGTAAATTTATAATTAAATTTACTAATATGAAATTAAAATCTTATTTATATAAATTAAATAATTAAATTTATAATTAAATTCACTAATATGAAATTAAAATCTGAGGAAATTGATAAATATAACCATTGGGAGAGAGAAACAAAAGTGCATAACTCATTAATTATCACACTACTATAGAATTTTATACTTTTGAAACCTTTGTAGTCTCTAGGATAGCTACATGTTTCCACCTATATGCCCTTTAGAAGACCAAGCGGTTTTACAATCAAACTCTTTAGCATCTTCAAATTCTTACATGAATTTAGAACAACACAGTCTTGGCTTGAGTTGAATTTGTCCTCCGATGCTATTTTATTGACTTGAGTTTCTTTGTTGATAGGATTTTACCTATGTACCCTTCATGGATGGTGGGATTTGTATTCTTTTAATAATAAATCGTTGCAATGTCTATCACATCAAATCATGGTAAGAAAATTAATTTGTTGCTAATCACATCGTTTATTTAACATTTTATTTCACCATGTCATACTCATTCCTAAATGTGACTTCCTATTAGAGCTTTATAATTTCAATGTAAAATCTTATTTTAAAAATTTCATTATCATCATTTTTTTCCTTTATTGTTTTTAAAGTTTACTTTTAAAAATAGGGATGTGTTATCTGATGATAGGAAGCTTGTGAATGTTAATATCACCATCATAGATGTTGACAAGTAAATCTCTTATGTACTGGGATGATTTGTGTGTGCGATAGATCTGCTTCACAGTTAATGCAATCATGAATTATCTTGCTATTTTAATTGTATTTTTTATTAATATAAAGTTGGGTGCCTTTTGGATCAATCACATTATTAAGATGTCTTTATCATTTTTTGCTCCAATTTAACTATATCTAAGCTAAGCTAGAGTAGCTACTATGTAGTCATTATTCAAATGTGGAAGCCAGTTCATATATTTCAAAGTTCAATAATTAAACTAAACGACAGAGAATGCTAACTGCACAGCCTTATTTTTATATTATTTCATATTAATAATTTTCATAATTATTCATAATTACGAAACAACCATATTTTTATAATTGAAAAATGAAATTACACAATTGAAAATATGAAATAATAAAATTACATTGCCATCAATACCTCAATGCTTGAAATAGACAATTCGAATCCATGGGAAAGAGTCACACTATCATGTTCAAGTTTTTCCTCATATGCTCTATTTGCATGCGAATAATGGTTAAATGTATATTTCCTCGCATTTATTTGTCCATGATATGCCACCAAGTAATTAAAAAGAAGTGTTTGGCATTCCCCTCTTCGTTACACATTTTGAACGAAATATAAATGTTCATTTAATTCAAAGGTTGTTGCATGTTTCATGAGTCAGAATACAACTTATAAACAAAGGGATGTTTATATTTCATTTTAGGTTTAGGTTCCGGTTAGGTGAGTGTCCACGGCTTATTTTTAGTTTTGGTTAGGTATAGTGTTGAAGGATTTTTGAAAATCAATAAATGCTTTTTTGGTTTTTATTAGGTGATTAGTTGTAATAAGTTGAATTTTAAAGTTAATTGGTTTAATTTTTAGATTTGGTTGTTCTAAATGAAGTAATCCTTTTCATTGATCAAGTAATCGTAAATGCGGCTTAAAAAAGTTTATTTACGACAAGCCTATGCAAGTTTAAAATCTCAATCTCACCCAAAATTGTATAGTCAAATTTTAGAGAAAAAAGTTCATAATTAAATTGTTTAATTATAATTGTGCAATAATTTATCATACAATTTAGGTATTTTCTCTTAGAAATAAAGAGATTAAATTTTCAGTCATTTTTAAAGATAAGTCTTATTTGACAGTTTAGTTGAAAAATGGTTGATATATAGAAAAAATACCATGCTTTCAAGTTTTAAGATCTCAACTTAGTATATTTAATTGTCTTTAAAGTTTTTAATTTTTAGATGCTTGATGCTAGATTTTATATATTTGAAACATAAAAGTTGACATAATATTAATATATAACATTAATTTAATATTTTAGCTTGTATTGAACACTTTTTCCGATAATTAATTTCAAACCTAGGGATGGCAAGTGTGACCAGGGTGGTCCAAGTTAGGGATGGACAATAAGAAATAACATATGCATGGGTTCTAGATGCAATAATGAATAACCAAGTAGAACTCATTGCTTTGCATCAATGATTGCTAATCTAGTAGGAAATATATCACTTGAACTAAAGCATAGGGGGCCACATAAATGCGTAACATACTCGATATAAAGACTTCGAAACATGAGTTGAAGCCCATAATAAACAAGTGGATAAGTTGGCTTCCATCATTAATATAAATTATCAATTGGTACTTGGTTTTACTAGAAGCTCAAAGTCAATGGTGAGCAAGCCCTTAGACTCCATTGGATCAGTTAATGATACATGCATGGACAACTTGGAAAAGTAGTAAGGAGTATGGGAGGATGAAAATGATTGTAACAACAAGATGAATAAGGGAATGTAGGACAATAAAAAAGATGAGATGAGAGAAGCCCATAAAGGGCATTGTTTTGCATAGTGAAATTATGTTTTCTTAATGTATTGTCTTATTATTTTCTTTTGTACTTAATTTATTAGACCTTATATATGTTAGGTTTCTCAATTATAATTAATATATAGCAAAAGAAATAAGTGTTTTTTTTAAATATAATAAAAAAATTTGCTATATATATATATATAAAATAATCGATAAAGTAACAATTTTTATATACGCATAAAAATGATTTATTTCTATTGAAAAACAATTAATTTCAAATTTAATAATAAATTAATAATTTATAAATTATTGCACTAAGAGGTGCTCTACAACCTAGTATGGGGGTAGATCTCACGTAAACCCGTAAACATGTAAACGTAAATGTAATGTTTAAAATTTAACATTTAACATTCATAAACATTTAAACGTAAACGTAATGTTTAACATTGATCATGGGCTCAGTTTTATGCTCAAAACTCAAAGTGCTCAGATTGGCTCAGATATTGAATGACCACGTAGTGGTCATCATTCTAAATCTGGTGCACTTTGTTTCATGAAAAATGATCATCGTATGCTCCCAGAAACGACTTATGTCCGCTTTTCCAAACAGGTAAATTTTTTAAAAAATGACATCTATATGTCCAGTTAGGAGTCCATAATGCTGACGTGACATGCCAAATATGAAGGGTCATTTTTTGGTTTTTTCTACAGGTGAATGGTAGGCCGCCAAGTGGCAACTTGGCACTAGTTTTAATTGGAGGGTGATGTGTCGAGTTTTTATTGGATTAATTCAAGGGCCAAGTGGGTGACGACATGTGGCAAGCCCGAAGGCCACCACGTGCCCCCCCCCAAGTTTGAAATGTGTTATAAAATTTTTGGTCATATTCCGGGTGGAGGTGCCAGGGTTCGACCCTGCGACCTCCATGGGAGAGTATCTCAATGTATTTTGTAGGAGGTCTTCCTTTGTCGAAAAGAGGTCCTAATTACTTGTATGTAGTTGTGGATAGGTTTAGCGAAATGTGTATTTTGATGCCATGTAAAAAGAAAATTACAACTGAAAATACCACTCATCTTTTCTTTCAAAATGTATGGGTTCATTTTGGGTTGCCTACATCTATTGTAAGTGATCGAGATTATCGATTTGTTGGGAATTTTAGGTCAAGTTTGTGGGACTTGATGGACACTAAGTTGAAGAAGAGTATAGCCTTTCATCTGCAAACAAATGGTTAGACCGGGGTGGTTAATAGAAAATTCATTCATCTTCTTAGAGGATATTGTAGTAAACCTCCTAAGTTGTGGGATGAACAATTGCATTACATTCAACACACTTACAACTATGCAAAACATTCTTCTACTCAAACATTGCCATTTGAGGCATGTCTTGGTTACTTGTCAAAGTCGCCATTGTATTTCATCTTTGGGAAAGATGTAGCTATTGATGGACATAGCGACATAGATAAAGTGTAGAAATTTGAATAACTGATATATTATTCACCGAGATTCTCCTGATCACACACTATTTTAGCTTCATGCATAATACAAAATCTCTTCTACCATTGATCATCACATGCGGAAATAAAATCAATTGCATGCATACATTAAAACCACAAACAATCACACATATGGACATAGTATTTAATGGGAAAGCTTAAAGCTGAAAACCCCAACTATCTGTATATTATATGTCATGGAGATCATGTAACAATCATAGTACAAAAGCTCCTCACAAGCTCTCATGCACCCCCTCAATTGCTACACACTATCAAGCTAGATCTAGTAAAACACATGCTCCAATCTTTTGCCACTTGATAGCTAACCTCTATTGCGTTATTAATGCTATGGGATGGCTTCATTAAATAGATAAACCACCTGGCTTATACTTCGCAATCCTCATGGGCTACTCCACCTATCTGTGTGTTGCAAATAGCAACAGTATAGTCACAACTGATAGTTAACCTGCTCTTTCACCTATTTCTGCACTGGTCTCCACTGAAACTATCCATGCACTAAAGTTAACTGATGCATTATTTAGTTGATTTATGAGTTTATAATTAGTGAATTAATTGATAATTAATTCACACCACTCTCACTAATTGTATCAATTAGTTAAACTGAATACAAATAGCTCAACTATGTTTATATTAGTTAAACGGAATACAACTCCACTAACTTCCTCAATCAACTCCACCAAACTCTGTCACATGAGTTCTAACTGAAGTCTTCATGAAATAGCTCCACATAACCCTCAGGAATAGCATAATTCCTTCTGTCAGCTCCTGTGCCACATCTGTGAACTTAACTGAAGTGCTCCAAGAGAATAAGATAATGTTTAGAATCTAAATATTATTAAGAGCTAATAATATTCGACATATCTATTTTTAGATTGGCAATCTAAAAATAGATTCTGCCCAATATGTCTAAAAATAGAAGTCCATCTATTTTTTCCGACTTGACCAACCATCCACAAATAGCATCCTGCAACTCATAGAACATGATCCATATGTCTAAAAATAGGCATAGTCTAAAAATAGACTTTGCGCCAAAAATAGCCTGCGGGCCCACTTAGTGAAGGCGACTTCTTTCCACTAAGCTCAGCATCTTGTTGCAATCTCAACACTCCCTCTCAACAAGATAAGGATTATATAGCTAACTTTTTGTGGTATTCGAATTTGCTCCTGGTGAGCGCCTTCGTCAAGATATCAGCATCCTGATCCTCCGTGGAAATGTATGAAAGTAACATGATCTTCCACTGCACACAATCTCTGATATGATGATACCGAATGTTAATGTGTTTAGATCTATCATGAAATACTGGATTAACCGAGAGTTTGATGAAACTTTGATTATCACAATAAATCATAGTAGGCTCTAAGTGTGAACCAAACAACCCGACCAGGATCTT
>JAXQQM020060813.1:0-49349 GCA_034641835.2 Pinus albicaulis
TCAAGAACACTCGTCAACAGCAGATCCAACTGTATCGGGTTGTCAAAGCTGGCCAACTCCTGCACCAAGGAAAGTGGTTCACCGGGGACCAAGTTCAGCAGAAATTTCCTCATCTCATGGAGGAACTTAACGCAATTGGGACCATTGCTTCCTAAGGGGGGAGGAATGATCCAGGTGGATATTGGTGGCCACCCACCTATTCCACTTGGGCCCCCACCATTGTCTCTTTCGGTTTTTCAGTTTCGGCATAACTTACTATTTTTAGCAGTTTTTCGGGTCCTGAACTTCCGGAGCCGTTTTAAGGCCCTAGGCTTATTTTTGGTATCGTTTTGCTCTGAAAGTTGTAATTATGGATAGAACTCTATTGATGTATCATGTCATTCAAACGGAATATTATGCCAAAGTTACGTCCACAGGAAGTTGAAACACCAATTTTTAAAAACGGGGCCCATAGTTTGAGCGCTTCATCTCCTAGGGTTAGGTTTTTGGGATGTTTAGGGTTCTCCATTATTTCTCAATAATAAATAGGCCCTCGAGCCTCATTGTAAGCAGTTTTAGAGCTGTATGCAGCCACATCTCTTCCTTGAGATATAGCTACCCGATTATACCCCAGCTAGTTTATTTCCATTTTGTCATGTAATTTCGGTTCTTTGATATTAATGAAATGAAGTGTTATTTCCTTTGCATCTCGTATTTATGGTTATGTGTTTATTACATTTAGTTCTGCATAAATCTGGATCATCCTCTCTTATGTTTTAGGTGTTTGAGGTGCATCTATCAAAGTATTAAATTCTGACCTTGCATCTCGTGCCTTTTTTCCCAACAAGAGCGCTGGAGATAGGGATGAAGAAAGCTCTTCCTCAAAGAGGGAATCATCAGGCGTACCATGACTAGGTGTCTGCATATTTGAACAAAATTGATATTATTTCAATTATGTAAATAACTAAAATACCTGAAGATAGAGCAATGCTGGCACTTTACATGTTCTTCCGCTGGCCTCTTTCCGCAATCATCCCGTCTCGAGGTTGTTCCTGTACTGCCCTGATCAGTCTGCCACATTGCAATAAAATTATAAATGTAAAAACTTGAAAACAATATCTAACTTGAAAACACAAAATGAAAACTGAAATAATATCTAATAAGACACTGTAAAGACACCGGAAGACGTAGTTAGAGTTTCAAATATAACTTGCATTGAATTCGATTCCTACAACATGTCATTGCACATTAAGGCACCCAAACAAGAGATGAGAGAGTTGACAATGAAGACATTATTGAATATATTGTTGGAGCAACTTCTAGTAAACTTTTTGTGAAGACCTTGAGGACATTTTTGGAGCAACATTGTTGAAGCTGATGTTATAGAATTGTTGGAGACGATCTTGAAGGGCCTTGAAGTGAAGCTTTTGGAGCAACTATTGAAAAATCCTTAGAGCATTTAAGTAAGGCACTTTCTATCTTCCATCACCTTTTTCCTTTCAATATTCGTTAAACGATTTTTTTGATATTTAATGTTTGAAATAACGTTATAATTCTTTTCTTATATGTGTTTTGGGACTTTCCCTTTGAAATTACCCAAAAATACCCTGGAAATTTTAGCTTCAGGATGCATGTCTGACCCTATTGTTCAATATTTTGATTGATAGTAGTAAACATAGAGAGTTAGGGGGCTCTTGACTTGGTTTGGTTGGGCCATTAGATCCATAACATCTACTAGGGAGAACCCCCCTTTGAGTTGAGGAGAGCTGGGACTCAAAGTGAAAAGAGGTCATGGGAGGTGACAATGGGGCTATTGAATTACACATGGTATCACACTTTAGCTTTACGAATTTATCTTGAGAAGTGCAAGATTTTGCTATATCAATTCTCAAATTGTTTACAACGCTATTGTTAAGAACTAATAAGAATTGATGTTGAGGGATTTTTGGGTATAAGAAACAATACCATTTAAAAACTAGGGTTCTCAATCCTTGGCATTCCTTCACCTGGGCCTAGGGGCACACAAGAATAATTTCACACTAAACCATGCAAACTGAAAAGTAACTTAACAGATCCATAAAGTAATAATAATCATAATTCCTAATTTCCTACCGTACGATATGATGCAAATTATTCAAACATGAAGCAATGAAGACATGCAATGTCCGAATTTCAAGATTGATGAACCAATACAAGAAGTTAGAAACGACAACTTTGATTCAATACTCTGTGTCCTAACTCCATGAAGGAATCTAGTTTGTAGTATAGAACATGCATCGTGTATTATCAATTATTAATTGGACAACAACTAAATGTCATCTACCTTATCAATTTCTTCCCATTTTGTGTTTTTATGTTATATTCCTTATAAAAGGGTCAAATTTCTCTCAAAGTAAGAAACCACTGAATAAAATAAAAAATAGTTGAGATATGATTGATAAATGGTCATTTATTTCTTGAAAAGATCTTCACGATTTCTTTGGTCGTTTTTCATCTCCAGAAACAAGAAATGACCTAAGAAACTATCATGATGTAATATAAGAAACAACATGGTGCAATGGCCATTTTCAAAGCCACATGATGTCCATTGAGGACATGGCCTTTATTTGGTTCCTATTTCATAGGAGTTTCCAGTAGAAATGGAACTTTGTTGTACCATTTCCGTAGTAAAAAGGGAAAACCTTCTTTTCCATGGGAAATAATTTACCTTTCCTTTTTCAAGATAATCTAAATCACAAAAAATATGAACTATACGTACACAATCTTGGATAATGTAAAATTGGAAAAGGAATACCCTACACAAGTGATGTACACATGTACATTTGAACACTAATATATTTTTGTAGTTGAAAATGCAATGCTTGTTTTCATTTAAATGTAGGGTTTTTAAAGCGAGTGAGAAATAATGGCTCGCCAAATCGATAAGTGTTTCTTTGAAAAAATTTAAATCTTTGTGTTGGGTGATGAAGATAATAGAGGGTATTGAGTCTTGATTTTCTTGAAATCTAGAGAGAACCCTCATCGTGTACCTAACACAATCCAATGGAATTAGACTAAAAAACCCAAATAGGAGTCAACCCTACTATTGGGAGGAAGAGGGCTCAGAGTAAGAACTTACCATTTTGCAAGAGCCGAGGGCGAATGTTGTTCCGCAAAAGCCGAGGGCGAATGCGGGGCGAATGTTGTTCTCGCGTGCGAGGCGAATGCAAGGCAAATCGTTTGTCCGCAAGAGCCTCGTGAATGTTGAGGGAAAATGCGCATCGCCGCAAGAGCTCGCGCGCGAATGCGAGGGCGAATGCTGTTCGCAAGAGATAAGGGCGCCAATGTTAAGGGCGAATGTTGTTCTACAAGAGCGTGAGGGTGAATGCACGCGTGATATCGGACGTTAATGTAGCACACATGTACATTTGAACACTAATATATTTTTCGTAGTTAAAAATGAAATGCTTGTTTTCATTTAAATGTAGGGTTTTTAAAGTAGGGAGAAATAATGGTTGCACAAATTAATAAGCGTTTCTTTGGGAAAAAATTTAAATCTTGTACTGGGTGATGAAGATAATAGAGGGTATTGAATCTTGATTCTTGACATCTAGAGAGAGCCTATAGGCACCTAACACAATCCAATGGAATTGACCAAAAGAACCCAAATAGAGTCAACCCTACTATAGGAGGAAGCCTCGTAGTAAGGAATCTTCACCATTTTGCAAGAGGCGAGGGCAAATGTTGTTCTGCAGCCGAGGGTGAACGATGAGGGAGAATGCCGAGGGAAAATGTTGTTCTTCAAGAGGGCGAGGGTGAATGCCGAAGGCGAATGCTTTTTTTGCAAGAGATGAGGGCGAATGTTGTTCTCGCAAGAGCGGAGGGAGAATGCGCATGTGATATTAGACGTTAATGTAGCTATTGCGACGGACACGAAATAATAAAATCATTTTTATGTAAACGCGCATATAAGTTTCTTAATTTTATGCAGCGCACACATAAGTGTCATTATACCGATGCAATGGGAAAAAAAGCGTCGCTATTGCGATGGGTGCTCTACCAAATGTCAGCAATTGCGACACTCGAGACATTGTGTCGCACTTGTTTTGCGACATTTGAGCAAGCAGATCGTCGCAATAGCAACGCTTTGGGCCATAGTGTCGCAATTGCGATGTCTTCCTCCAAATGTCGAAATTGTGACACTTTGTCTAAGTGTCGGTGATGGCCGACGCTTTTGCTATAAACGTTGCATAGCGATGGTTTTGGGCAAGATGGAAAAAATTTGGGGAAATTTTTGACATTTGCAGTCACGCGCCAGAACCAAGTGTCCGGAATTTCCGCCAAACGTAGTAGTGATGGGAGGCACCGACACCACGCGAGGTTCTTCTTTCCCAAGTTCGATGGATCACCCTATTGTTCTGCTACAACATGGGTGGAGAAGCTGGACATCATTTCCAGTGAATAAAGTGCCGCGAAAGCAAAAGCCATCAAAGGAAGATTGTTGTGCCGCATTTTCGAGGGAGAAGCCCACAATTGGTGGTTTCATGGACTTTCTACATCGCACAGAAATGTGTCCACTTATGCTGAGTTCCACTAGGAGACTAGTGTAGAGATTTGATCGAAAAATATCCGAAGGCTCTTTTCATAAGCTTTCCGGGCAAAAGCTTAAAACGGACACGAGATGATGAGGCCTATATCTCTCGAATTCCTCGAGGATGTATGTAATGGTTCCACGATATTTCGGCTGGCAAGGAGAGTTTATATGTTCATTGATGGCCTAGAAGAACCTTTGCATGGGTTTGTTAAGTCTCACCAAGCCCATCACTCGCGCGATGCCATTGAAAGAACTAAAGATCTCTTAAGATGCCTTGCCAAGGGCAAAGGAAACCTTCCCAAGAAAACCCACTCACTCTTGCAAGGGAAAGGGAGGGGGAAAGGAAGTCAGCTTCCACCTAAGGACATCTCACCGAAGAAGCTTCTTGAAAATGATCTCGGAGGGAGTGCTGAGGAAGAAGAAATTATAAGCTTTCACTTGTCAAGAGCCATGGGTACCGGGACACAGATGTGCTTTTGGAAGAGAGAAACATATATTGAAGTCTTCTCTAATTGGTGAGGAGGAAGGAGGGAAATGATGGACCAAGGAGAGGTCACGGTACTTGGTGATGATGAGGAGGAGGATCCATCATCATCCGCGAGAAGAAGAAGGAGCATTTTTCTTCCAACCGGTGGACCTCTTTCTTCTTTGAGGAGGGGTGCCCAAGTATTTAACTCTTAGAGTGCAAGGTTCCGCTATGAACCTAAAAGAGTATCTATGCTGATTGGACGTTTAGGGGCAGCCCACAATCCTCTTATTTGATGCTCACTTTGTGCATAGGAGAGGACCCTACCGATACTTTTTATGGGTTCTCCGTTTTTGGCTCCGGGAGACAGAACTGTACGTGCATGCGATGTGATGTTCCATCACTTTCTGTGACTATGGGAACCTACACTTTGGAGGACCACTTCTTTGTAGTGTGACTTACCAGGACACCAACATCATCTTGGGTGCTCGTAGTGGCTTTATTACTTTGGGAAAATTCTGCCATCGATTGGAATGCCTTGCAGTATGTAATGGGTGGATTTGAAGAGTGAGGAAACAACAATTCATTCAAGGCATGCACACTTCTACCCTTCAGCGATGTTTCTACCCACACAAAAAATATGGAATTGTGCAGTTGGGGGCAAGGACCCCACACGGTTCCTTACTCCCATGTTTATGAGAATGCTGGCTAGGGACATTCCGACATCATGGCAAGCCACTCGGTGCGTGGCCATTAGATCTTCCGTGGGGAAAGCCTCACCAAGTGTTGGAAACAATGGAAGAGGGGGGTCTGCTTACGCTCGTGGGAGGAAGCAGCAAGGGGGAGGACCAGCCTTCCCACAAACAATTTTCTAGCGATGCATAGTGCGCAAAGAAACAAGACAAGGCAAGAACCATCATAGATGCATCAACAATGTTGTCTTTGTTGAGAAGTGTAGATCCACATATGGAGGTCTCAACTCCTCGTGGAGTACTCCAAAGATCTACACACACGGGATGATCTTAGATGGCACGAAGCGAGGAGGAGGCTATTTGGTCCGAGTGGAAGCGTGTCATCTATCATCTTGGTAAAGTATTCTTGTCTCAAGCCTCCAAGCTTAGGCAAGAGATACTACAAAGAGCACACAAGGATTTCCTTTCCGGCTACATGCGACAACAGCGAAAAATATACTCCCTAATCTTAAAGAGTTTTGATTGGGAGGGTTTGGAGGAAGAAATACATCAACATTATGGATTGGGAGGAACCACATCAACACTTACAAGAGTGCAATAGTTATGTGGATATGCAGCCAAGGGATCCGTGCTGAGGAGACTTGTATGGTAAGGAACTGCGATCTTGTGGAGCAAGTTTTATTTTTCTCGATTTGGCACAATCTCTTGCCACATGTATGTCCAGCCATGGATCCTACGAGGAGTAATATTACATGCAGATTTCATGGGCAATGGATGAGGCCGATAAAAATTCCAAAGTTGGCCACTCCCTTGAGGTGAAAATGGAGATTATTATGATGGGTGCTTCCCAAAGGCACCTAGTGGGGCTTCACTTTCAGCCATGTCAAAGTGACCCATGTAGCCAAGATGTGGTGGGGGGTACCACCTATCACACTCATATCTACTCAAAACAAGGAATGCACTTTCACATTTTGGTACTTTATGTGGGATTGCAACCCACCTCCTCAAGTGCAAATCTCAATTTGCTCCATATGTGATTTTGCTTCCATACATAGATGACATATTGGTATTGTCTATGGGAATGTATGGGAAAAAAAGCAGCAGTGTACATGTACCACATGGGATGGAACTTTATCCCCGTACTTCATTATACATGTTTCGGGTGGCATGTGAGCATTGCTTCACCCACGTATATTTATGTTGAGTTTGTACACTACCTCGTAGGGTAGACTATGCACCTATCATGTTAGAATTGGAGGAGAAGTTTCTGATGTATTGGGCTTGGTGAGCACTTTAATCCATGATGAGAGCCTGATTCTTGATGGTGCCATCAGTGGACAAGGAGAAGAACTATAGCTCTTACCTTTTTAGTTGCTTGAGGACAAGCAACATTTTGGAGAGGACGACATTTGTAATATTCCTACTTAGCCTTAGCTAAGAGTGTGAAACATTCAATTTTGATTTATTTTATGTTTTATGAATAAATGAATAAAGGAGGACATGTAAAACTCCTAAAAAAGTCCGATTAAATCAATTCCTGCATGTGAACAAAGACAAATCAGCTATGTAAATAATCACTTGGCCGGTGTGAAAGGAGGTTTGAGCCAAAGATTGGGTCCACCTTGACCAAGTCAACTGCGCCGTGTCTGGGTTCATTGTATCTCCAAAAGGGACCGGGCATGTTCTTAGAAGGGAGCCTATAATGTGAAGAGGGTTAACTCATCAAAGTGGTTTAGGGTTTGCAAAGAGCTTTCTCATCTTATAAAACAAGGAGGAGAGCAACATGAAGAGGTTGTTGACGGATCATATTTCCGAAGTATTTGTCCTGCCTAGACAAATACCATTCTCGCGATTGTTTAGTGGAGGATTTTTGATTGGAATTTCCTGTTTTAGGGGGTTTTGCATCTCTTCCCTTGAGGATAATTCGGAGGGTGTATTTCGCTAAAGTGAGCCACTATTTGGTTTGAGGCCAAGCTCTATTTTTCATGAGCGATGTTTGGCCCACCGAGGGTTTTGTATGTACCGCTATCTTTTGTAGCAAGTGGTGTTCTAGATCTACTTAGATCTAGCTTGTTTTGAGAGGATTTTTTTGTTGGAGTGTGTTCTTCAGCCTCCAAAGAGAGATTCTATCCATGTTGTATCATATCTACTAATTTCATTCACGCTTATTCGGCTCTCCTTCACCCTCATGCGCGACGTTCTGCTCCATTGATCGCATTATGTTGTGAGAGGGCTTTCTTATTTTAGTTTGCTATCAATTTGGAGGAGAAGATCTCTTGGTGTTGAGCGCGTAGCCTTCTTGGTGATCCATGGATTTGGTTGCTGATCCGCTGTCTCTATAAATATGATCTCTTTCAGCAAATAAATTTATCTTCGCGAAATTTCGGGTTTTCTCGCAAGACCGTGCAAATTGTAATTCGGATCTGTCGGCTTTATTATGCAATATTTTGATGTAATTCCAATTGGATATTGTTCTTAAAGTCATATAGTTTCCAGATCTGTATTATATCTAATGTTTCATCCATACATACTCAGAGATATGAAAAGTAATGTACAACTATGCTGAACCATCCGAAAGAAAATAACGGCGTCGTACTATGTATTTCTCCGTAGTTTATTCCTGGTGTGCGTGTCTCCACTTTACGAAGGGATTTTGTCCTAGTTCTCTTTGTAATTTGTCAGTAGAGGCTTAAATAAGCTCAAATATACATCTGATTTACTATTATATCTCTAAAATTATAAGATATTTGCTGTGCTTCTCTAAGTTTCAGCTCAAAATTGCGCAATTCTAGTAGCCGTTTTCGAGGTGGTAACATCTCTTCTCTCTGGTAGATTTCTAGCTAGTCTTGACCGTGGGAGATATTTTTCAATGTGCTTAAAGCTGATTTTTCGGCTGAAATTATATACATAAGTCACATACAAAATAAATGAGGGGATCTCAGCGATCTCTGCGTTGTGTGCTCGGATTTTCTTACACAACGTTTTCATTGAAGACCTTGTGGAGATTCCTGAAAAGGGATTAATTCAAGTTCTATAGGCGAGTCTCACGGTGGCCGGGTAGCCTGCGGTTCTCAACCTCTTTTTAGAGGTGACAACGATTAAATTCCTCTATAGTACATCTCTACAAATAGAACCTCGAGAATCAAAAAGGAATATTACATTCCATTTCCATCGAAATGATCCAGTGTAGATGTTGACAAGGAGATGGAAGATGCGAAGGATCAAGGTGAAAGACTCGAATCTTGATCGAGTGTAGACACCCGTGGGGGTGAGGCGTAGGCCAAACACTCGAATTAGGATGGAGTTGGGTGACCAACTCCGTCGACTCATAGTCGATGAGGGAGTTTGCCGCGATACGGTCGAGAGATCCGCCGGGATTGTAGGGTGACGAGCTCGGGAAAGGCATGCCTCGCGATATGTTGACCGTCATGCATCGCGATATCGTTGGAGCTTCTAGTGCACCGGCGTGGACCAGGGAGGGGGTAGGCGTCGTGGATATGCACAACAGAACAACACCTCATCCGATGATCATGATAGCGAGGGGAGTGATCATTATTCTAGTACTCCACCTCCTCCCCCTTCACCC
Organism: Pinus albicaulis; assembly: GCA_034641835.2. Classification (NCBI taxonomy): domain Eukaryota; kingdom Viridiplantae; phylum Streptophyta; class Pinopsida; order Pinales; family Pinaceae; genus Pinus; species Pinus albicaulis. The sequence continues at coordinate 9,297 of JAXQQM020060813.1, forward strand.
TCATGACAGAGATCATGATAAGAAGCCAACATCCAGTCGATCAACGGACATCATCCGAGCAATCGCGCGCCATCTCAGAAGACACCTAGTCTCGAGCAGCACCTGATCCCGAGAAAGTAGCGTCCATCTTAGGAGCGGTGTCCATCCGAGCATGCCGCACCATCCATTGAGCATGTTGCTCCATCAACGATTCATCAACAAAAGCGGCTTCGAGAAGACCGCACCATCGACCCGATCGATGCAGACACCTCGCTGTAGGCACACCATCTATCCGAGAGCATGAGGTTGCACCATCAACCAAGCATGCCTCGACTAGTACTAGTATTGATGTACCACAAGATATTTGACATTTATATGCAATTATATTACATTTGTATGTTTTTTTACATTATATAGTTAAATATATATATGGTCCATGTATTTTATTTTCATGTTGATGTACTTAATTTACATGTTGGTGTTCATCATGATGTGTATATTGTTAGGTCATGTTAGATACGTTTTTTTAATGTGCTTGCATGATAGATGTGTATGTGATAGGTAGCTTATTTGACATGAGATGTATATTTGATGTTTCGTGTTGTGATGATGTTATACAATGTTTGTGTTTTGTTAGATGATCATGATCACGATGATTAGATGATGTTAGCAAATTTGAATGTGTAATTTAGTCGAGTATGATGTTTGTATGATGGTTATCATGATCGTGATGTTTATTTTTAATATTAAATCATGATATTTATTAAATTTTATGTTGTGAGGGTAATTGAAATTTTAATTTTAATTGTAAATTGTAATTGTAATTGTACATAATTGTATTTTAAAATTGTAAAATTGTAATTGTAATTGTATGCAATCATGTCATGATTCAATTTTATTAAAATTGTAAAATTTGTAAATTTGTAAATTTGTAAATGTGAAATTATAAAATTGTAATTGTAATTTTATGTAAAATTGTAAAATTGTAATTGTAATTGTATGTAAAATTGTAAAATTGTAATTGTAATTGTAATTGTATTGTGAAATGATTGTAATTTTAATTTTAATTGTAATTGTATGTAAAGCGTAAAAACTGTATTTGTAATTGTATGTAAAATTGTAATTTTAATTGTAATTGTATGTAAAATATTTGTAAAATTGTAATTGTAATTGTAATTTTATTGTGAAATTCTAAAATTGTAATTGTAATTGTATGTATTGTCATCATTCAATTTTATTAAAAATTTTAAATTGAATGATGACAATTTTAAAATTGTAAATTTGTAAATTTGTATGAATATAAATAATTGTACAATAATAAATCTAGAATAATATGAACTTTTGTAACATAATAAAGTTTAGAAAATAATGCAAATAAATTCATGTTTAGAATTATCATTATTTTATTGTGATCTTACATACCAAAAATAACAATATACATTTTGAAGATATCATTCACACACATTTGAAGCAATCAAGTAGTTGTATTATTTTAGGAATTGACATTATATAAAAAAGAACTTTATACAATGCGCCATAATTTTCGAGATCAACATAATTGCAAATTATCAAGTGAAATGATTTTAACATTAACATAATGCAAACCAATTAACTGAAAATACATATTATAATGTTTTGAAAAAACGAGTCTTAGTTATAAGGTTAAGTCCTCTTCTTTATAAGTGACCCATCTTAAAAAGTATAAATGATGAAATAACACATGTACCATATCACTCTTAGTTCTCATGATCACCCTCATTATCTTCTAGCTCGCTTCGCATGATAAAAATATTGTTCTCAAAAATATGTTTTGATCTAGGGTCATGTCTCAATACAAACCACCAATCCCTATTCAACACATCTCGGTAAAAAAACACTTTCTTGCAGAGTGTTTGGGGAAAACATAGGACTCCTTGAGCTTCATCACACATATTTCTAGAGTTGATACATATCAGCCTACTATCGCGATCTTCCTTTACATTATTCCGATCAAAGGTGCCCCACCACTTGCACCTAAAAAATAACACATTGGAAATAAGAGAAATCCACTTTCAATGATCTCTTGTATCTTTCCAACGTAACATAATGTCCCCCATACTAGGGTTTTGATCACGGTGGCTAGCTCGACTAGATTGATCGAAACTCGACTTCCACTCCATAGTCTTGTGTCATGTGTCCATCATCAACATTTTCTGTGCGAAAATGGTGTCAATATGCCCACATAGATGGGAAAAAATTCACCTATAAAAAAGTTAAAAAAATCATAGTTTCATGTGTATTATACTAACCCAATTGTTAAAATATGAAATATAGATGCTACATTTCAAAGGTGCATTATTAATCTCGGATCCGGGTGATAGTTCCAGTGAGCCGACCCGCGAACAGGCCATGATAGCAGACTCACCTTCCCGTGCGGATGATGATGCAACTTAGACTAGAATAGCGGCGCCATGAATGGCCGCCGACACCTCACATAAATCGCCCATAGTTAATGCGATTAATGCTACTAAATGCCACCCTCGGGCTCTCGGTTTGAGACACATTGCCTTAAGTCCCTCCCCTAGTCCCTCTCCTTCGCATTCTCATCCTCGTGTTGTTCAACCTTGCTCTCCCTCACTACTCTACTCGCCCTCTTGCATTTTCAGCCCGTCCTCCATCTCTACTCTCGCATCTCCATGGCCATGTGCCGTAGACAGAAGCCACATCGTGGCAGAGTGTCGTGGGCGCTCTTCCGGCTCGTTTGATCCCATGACACAACGCTCGGACACTTCAATTATTAATATGAGCCCTCCTCCGCCTCCATCGCTCCACCTGTAGCCTCATCCTGCGAGCCCTCCTCCGCTTCCTTCGCTCCACTCGCAGCCTTCCCTCATCTCCCGCTCCGACCCCTCCCCTGCAAATTCTGCCACGAGTCAAGCGGAAATACCGTGAAAATTGACCATACCCCGCACCTCGACGCCTTCTCCAAAGAAATTTGAGCGCATGCCCGTTAAATCCTCCTCAATGTACATTCCCAACCTCCGACATTACTTAGCCGAAGGAATTTGGAGCAGGGGTCAATAAAAATGAAGCTTCGCTGAAAGGTCCCGTATGTCTTCACTGAGGAGGAGGAAGAAATTGCACGCATCTACTGAATTCCATGTGACCGAAGAAGACCCGCGCAGACCCAGTATGCGGACTGAATGAAGAAGCCAACAAGGATTGAAGGTCATGTTTTATGTGCCATAGCTCTCTTTTGGATGTGTTTTACATATTTACTCTTTTTCTAGTTTTCATTTATGTTTTAGAAAGACTAGTTGTTTCAGAACTCTATGTGGACAATTAATGGGCTAGTTTCCCCTGTCAAGGAAATCCCTTCTTTGCTATTTTGGAAAGAAATGCGAACAAGAATAGGCTAAATTCCTCAACTCGTGACCATGGAATGTATCGTATTTTGCTAATTAATAGAATATAGATCAGCTTACAAAAAAAAGTGCATTATTAAGTTTAAAATGTACATAAATAGATTATTACCGTGGGTGCAATCAATCCCCATGTTTATCGCATCCTCTTCATCGCGCGAGTAACGACCGCAGTTGCACATCGTATTTCTCTTTTACTTGGTTAGAAACCCAACTTTGTTGGGGCATATAATTGGCATATTTTCTTTTAAATTATCGAGATAAGTCACACTTCTACCAATCAACCGTCTGAATTCATTCCTCGTCGCTATCCCATTTCATCCTCTTTTTCTTCGTACAATGTGACCCAAGGTTGTGTCACTTCGTATCTGTAAATGAATTATTGATTGCTTCAATTTCTACATTCGCCGATGAAATCAAACCGACATATCAGTACATATGAGATCAAAATATACATTATATTGAAGTTCAACATGAATATTTATATTGTGTAAATTTGAAAAATTATAAGTCACTTACTCTCTATCAACCACCTTTTTCCATTGGTTTGGAGCAACTCCCCTTTTCTTCTATCTTCATCCCTTTCATCGTCCCATATCACCGCACCTCGGTCCATTGTCAATCTGCTTGATGTACTCATTGGCATAATAGAAAGACTCATACGATATGTACCCCTCTTGCCATAGACCCCTCGGGTTTTGCCATTTGTCGAACAAAACCTTTTAATTTCTTCATGTACCTCTCTAAGAAGAACATCCAATGACAAGAAACCACCCCAACTAATTCAACCTCATATACTAGGTGGATTAGAAGATGAACCACGCAACTCCATGAAACTTGCTCGGTAGTTCCTTCTCAAATATACAAACAATATCAACTATCTCTTGACACCGTCGTGGAATGCTAGCCACATGAATCTCCTTTGAGGTGATCCAACATACAAATGCAGATAATTTAGATATGGCACATCCTAGGTCTTGGGGGAAGTCATGTTTCACACACCCACTCACAAAAAAAGGATAATGACACCGCAAAGTTATAAACACATGCAATAATATACAAAATTAGTTATGTTTTATGATCTTTCGCATGGGATAAAATTTATTAATATTACAAATAATAAAATCATGCTTTTGAAATTATACGTACTCTTAGAAGATTCAAATGGTCATGATATTTCAACCCCGAAAAATAGTCATCCACGTTGAAGCAGAGTCGTAGTGAAGACCCATATGAAGATGGCACCCTCACACCCATTATAACTTCCTCTGCCAAAGAAAGATCATATTTTTTTAAAATCCATGGGACATCACCTTCTTTAAAATATCAATTAGAAGGACCAACGTCTACGTCTGATCCTGTACTTTCTAATCGTCTTGGCCGATGCTTCTTTTTAGTTTTTGAAGTAATAAGATATTTCCTAACAACCAATGTGTCACTTTGTTTGGATGATATGTGCCTCCATAAAGAATATGAATTTTTTTTAAATATATGCATGTGATCTAATAAGTGGGTAATATTAATATGCTCCCAATATGGGAGGTTATAAAATATAGATTTCCTTTTCATCCCAGTGGGCAATTTCTCAACATAGGTGTCCAATAATTCTGGATCATCGAACGTAGGCTCCTCATTTGAATTGAACATTTCTATGAACTCCTTCTCCTTCTCTCTCTCATTCTCAACATAGGTGTCAAATAATTTTGGATCATCAAACATAGGCTCCTCATTTGATTCAAACATTTCTATGAACTCCTTCTCCTTCTCTCTCTCATATGCTCTAATCCATTCAGTTAGTGTCGTTATTGGAGGCCTTTGGATTCTCTCTCGTTTACCATTGAAAGTGGATGCTGCTCTTCTGTAAGGGTGTTTTTCTTGGAGGAATACCTTGGAGCAGTCATACACTGGTTTTTGCAGGACGTTGGATCAATTAGGTTTCAGAGAAGGTCCACAACATGTACATCTAAAATACACTTTTATTACAAGACTTGTGAAATTATTGTATACAATATGCATGGCACGTTACATAATATCATGAAGATCAGAAAAATTACAACGAATTAAATAACTAATATGCGGAAGAATATTTTTACGTATAAAAAAAATCAATAAACATGTAATTTAACAAAGAAAACTCATAAGCATGGATAATTATGTGCCCTGTAAGCACATATGCCATACAACGTAAAAAGCCTCTCTATTGTGATGGGTTTGATACATCGTATACATTTATCCCATCCCATAATTCCCTACCAGTGTTTGTAAGTAGACATCCATATTATTCACTTATCTTCTACTAGGGACTATGAGAGCCAACATAAGACGTTCATTCTTCACGAAAAACCATGGGGGGGTGTTGTTATTGATCATTACTACATGCCAAACATAATAGTTTGTGTTCCAGAGTGAATATGGGTTGACACCATCTATAGCTAAGCTGAGTCATTGAATTTGTGCTTCATCCTTGAATTTTTCGGGCCATGTATCCTCTATATGCTTCATGGCTATTGAATTTTTTAGGATTCACGTAACTCCCAACTCACTTCTATGTGAGGCATGCCATCCCTACAACATAGCTAATTCTTTTCAAATAAGGATCCTTTGAATCCTTGGGATTATAGACGTGCCTCAATATCTTAAAAGGAGGACCACGTGATTTACCCTTCTTTTTTTATTTATCACACCTGTCATGCCCACATTTTGGACATATCTCTTTGTCTGCATATTCTCCTCTATATAGAATACAATCATTTGGAAATGCATGATGTGATATGTACTCAACACCCAACATTTTCAACAATTTATTTGCCTCTTCGCAGCTACCGAGCAAGACATTATCACTTGAAAGAACCTTATCTTGGAATAACCTGTAGTTGGTCATGGACAATATTAAATGTACATTAATGCCGATATAATTATTAACGTTCATAAAATTGACCATTTGTAATGTTCATTGTGTGATTATATTTCTCAAAATATAAGGGATGAGGACTTGATGGTCAATTACCTCAAAATTTATGAGAAGCATGCATTTGACAAGCCAAACTTTGCTTTCAAGCTGTACAGTAACATCGTTGTCCCCAACTGGGTAGAATTTGACTGACCATCAGGTCCAAAGAGAGGGGTGGTGGAAGCAAATTTAAGGCTTTCGAAAAATGTATCAGCGATATGAGCATCATCCCCTAGTTGATCATCGTTATGGAATGAATATAACAACATTGTCTCCATGGCAGTCGTATCCCTTAAGTAATCATCCATACCAGCCTATATTTGATTGCCTCCATTGCCAGCTTGTGAAGAACTACTATAGTTGTAGTCATCCGTAATTGGTGATACTGGGCATAGTGGGAATTGAATAGATGGTTGATTTAACCATTCTTGGTATTGTTCCTCTCTAAGTTTTTCTCTTAATTCAGCCTTCTCTCGATTAGACATTGTCATGGGTGAAACAAAATATGGTAGGTAGGTCGCTCATCATCACTAGAATCCTAATAATTTCAAAAAATATATTTGAACATGATTAGTAAAAAATCAATGATATCAATTAGTAAGCACATCGACAATGCATGATTTATTGATTTGATGTTGAAAAAATTACATTAATATACCAAACATTTATTATTACCATCATTGTCCCAATATTGTGGCTAGAAGATGCAATGTTACAATTGGCAGGGTGAAGTGGCTGTCCATTTTCATTTACCAAAGGTGCCTTGCGGTTTGCTGCTCCTGATAAGAGCTTCCGATGTTTTGGAGTTGTTTGAATATTTTGTGCATCTGAACTCGACTCTAAAACTGCATGAACCTGCAAATTTGTATACATTAATTTTATTCAGTTGATTGACATGGATAAAATAAATAAATTCAATTAGATAATGAAAATATAAATAAAATCTAAAGTACATATTACGTCTGTAGATGGATAGGGAGAACTCTGTGATGGACTTTGAGAAATATTATGGAATGAGCTAAATTTTGAAGAATTTTCCATTTGATATATTTATGAGATTTTCTCTCTCCATTTGAGCAAAATCATTAATAAATTTTGTTGTACATACCTAAAAGTAATTTTGGTGCCTTAAAAATAGACTTATTGTTATCAGTGCTAATGTACACTTAATTGCACTAGTGAATTTTAGTTCATTAGGGGAATTTCGAGGTCTAAAATGAGCCTCTTAAGGAAATTTTAAAATAATAGTCGAAATAATAAAATAAGATTTGATTACATCATCAAATTTTGGAGGGAAAAAAACTACTTTTTCAAGTCGTCTTTTTAACTTATCTCTCAAATTTTTTACTCAAATTTCAAGTGGGACTACTCATTGGATGAAAAATTTGATTCCTCATCCAAGGAGTACTCATGTTGCATACTTTAGATAGATCATGCTGCACGAAAAATGAAAAATACATGAAACTGTGATTGCAATCACATTTTTTCATGTATTTCTCATTTCTCATGTAGTTGGGTCCATAAAAATTATGCAACATGGGTACTCCTTAGATGAGGAATTAAATTTTTCATCCAACGAGTACTCCGGCTTGAAATTTGAATAAAAACTTTAGGAGATAAGTTGAAAATATGAGTTGAAAAGGTAGTTTTATTATTTTATTATTTTTTAATATTTTTACCCTTTTACCTAAAAAATGGTGAATCATCCCCCATGGTTGATATCATCGTCTTAAATCCTATTGGTTCTTATAAAGTTTATTTTGACTGTACATTTTTCTTAGGAGGCTCATTTTAGACCTCAAAATTTCCCTAATGACTACGCACCAGTGTCGTGTTATTAACTGACGCACTTGCAATTAGTTAATAAGCGCACCGGTGCGATTAGTTAATAAACGCACCGAATATCCGAAAATAAGAAAAACGAACTTTATTTTTTTGTAAGTGAAAAAAAATGATAAATTGAAAAAATGGGCAAAAAATTATTTTTCAAAAATTCTAATTTCATAAAAAAAATTTCTTTAAATATTAAAATCTATTCATTATTTAATTATTTTTTGCAAAAAACATTCAGGGAGGGATTTGCACGAGAGACATACTTGGAGCAAGAGATCATGAGAGCACTGTGGAGCAATGCAGAATACTTTTGAACAATGTCACTATTCGGAGAATCGGGGAAACGTGAAGTCGAGTTACACTTTTGTGAGAATCGGTGAGCGAAAACTTTTTTCGGCAATAGTTCGGCCGAACTTCTTCTAAATTTCCGCCGAACTTTGTAATAGTTCGACCGAACTTTCTTAGAAAGTTCAGTCGATACTCTTGATTCCGTTAAGATTGACGACACACACAGATGGCGCGGGCAAATAGAATTTTTCCCGGAGATTGGAAAACCGGCAACAAAAGTTCGATCGAACCCTTAACAAAAGTTCGGTCGAACTTTGACTTTTAAAATAGTTCGGCCGAACTAATTCCTATAAATAAATCACCCGCGATGATTGTTCGTTTACTGTTTCATTATTCCCACGAATTTGTGTTAGCGTTCGTTTGATGTTAGCACGTTCACATCTGCTCCCTTCGATTGCTAGTTGCTCCTCTCGTCGGCGTGTGCTTTCATCGGGTATGTTTTCTACCAAAACCACAATGTATAATTTTAGTGAGCGCTACAAAAATTGTTTTGGAGTGAACGATGATACGAGGAATTATACCTTTATGGAAGAAATTTGTGATAGCACCTTCTAGCTTCTCCTTGATTTTCAGAATTCTCAAAATCTGAGAAATGTTAGTTTAAGAAAAATAATTTGGTTCACTATTCCGCTCCTTATAAATATGTCGACAAGAAATCTGGTTAAAACGATGTTTGAGCAAGAGAACCTTCTCAAAGATATGAATGAGTGTGTGAATGTGACATCATTGCAATCCATTAAACTAGTTTACAATGATTATGGAATCACCAAAAATCTACAAAGAATATATATATTTTTCAATGGCAAAGAGAAGTAGAAGTTATGCATATTTGTTTGTACCCTTCCCAAACCACTTTGAAAACCACTTTAAATTTTAATAGAATGTTTTTCATTGATGTATAAGACTGTTCCACCACCACAATCTCCATTCTCAGATAATTCTCCATCAAAATAAGCCACCACCTTCTCAAGAACAGATGCTCTATCAAAATAAGCCACCACCTTCTCAGGACTGTCTACCTGACTTGATGAGCGTTCGGTCTTAAGGCTATGACTGTCTACCCGACTTGACGAGCGTCTGGTCTTAAGGCTATAGCTGAGCGGGTGTATAGGAACTAGGGATTTCCTATGAAGGTTAACACACAGGTGTAAGTAATGAATAGGTTTTATAAAAGCTCCTATTAACCCATTTAAGGGGGCTTAGAGACAAAATTTTTAAAATTTTCCTGTTGGGCCTATCTAAATGCCCCAACAGTCCATTGAGGAAAATTCCTACCTGTTCCCACCAACTCTGCCATACTTCAGGAATAGGTCTATGCGAATCGACAATGAATTAGAAATATTTCCTCTAAATATTTTGAATACAGTTATCTTGATTTGTTGCACAGTTGGATGTAATGTGTTGTCATTTTTCCTTCATTTCTGTTTTACAGATGCTTAGCATTGTGCTTTAGATACTGCTGAAAATATATAGATAACTTTTTTCAAGTAATCTGATTTCTTCGAAATCATATTTTTAATCTGATAACTATATAATTCATGACATGGTACCGGAAGACATAGGACCCAGGTTGGTTACTCCGGCTAGGGTCTTAAACCTCTGCTACCCGTCTAACAATTAACACAGTCTTTAAGCTTAGAAAAAAAATAATCGTTATCTAGTGCAAAACGATTTAATTTGTTTAGCCTAAGAAATTGGCAGAGTACACTTCACCAGTGATTCTTGTAATTTTTCGTCAACCATTACAACTCAGATACCTATTTTTTTGGAAATTCTAAGGAGAATAACAATTCAACTCTTTTCCCAGACTTATATCTATTTTTAATTCAAATCTAATTTAATATTATTGTCTACTAGAAGTCAGTTTATGTTTTAAAAATGTGCAGTGTTGTATGTAGCAAAATATTATATTACAGGTTTTGTTCTCCATATGCATTCAGGTGTTTTGAGATATCCTTGTGTTACGTTATTTATGTTTTTAAATTTTGCAATGATATTGTTATCTTTTTATTACAGTTTATAGTTTGCATGTTCATTTTGGCTGCAGAAATATTCTCTCCATCATAATATCATTTTGTTTGATATCTTGATTTATGTTTTAAAATTTTTCTTTCACATGTTTTATCATTTTGTAGGAAAGTATTTTTATGCCTGCTATATTAGGCTCTCTCTTTTCATACAAACTACATAAGTTTAAGCTTAAGGGGATATAATCCTTTTTTCCTTCCATATAGATAACTAAAATGATTGTTCCAAGTCTCATGTTGCTTCTCATGTTACTTTATAAACCTTTATTGGAAAGAAAAATAGGAGGGAATAAATGTAAGAAATATAAAACATAATGAAACACATTGTAAGAAATAGAGAACATAATGAAACACACACATACATATCTCTAGACAATCAACACAATTATTTTCCTAGGAAATCCTTATGGGAGACAAAAAACCCTAAAAAGTAATGATGTTCTAGACTCCTTTTTCCCTAGGAAATCCTTATGGGAGAAAAACAACACTAAAATGTAAACATGCTCTAATATCTCTTTTCTAGTATGGAAAATATGCAAGTACAAAGAAAGAGGTAATCTCTCTAGAGTTAGCTATAAGACTTTTGGCATGTAAGGTGGCTATAAAAACTTAACTTCATACATTTTTCTCTCTAACTTCACACTTCTAGTTGTATTTTCAACTATGGAACAAAATACAATAACACAAAATGGAACTCTTATTCCTCCTAGTGGCCAAGTATTTAACATAACGTGATAGCCAACTAGGTGTAAGATTTGACTCTGTCAACCATTAACGAGGTTTGTGATTTTAGACCTTTTAGAGTCTTGTTAAAATTCCACATGTAGCTAGCTTGCTATGCATGACTAAAGCGGCTAAAATGACATTCTCTCATACCATGGTGGTCAACATGATAGGTCAACTTACTAAAGGCATAATTTTTGAATGAACTTAATTTGATGTTTTTCTTGCACCATTGGATATGTCTTTGAGTGTAGAATAATGGTCAAGATTTCGGCACAAGGGATAATCGTTTGACCCCAGAAATGTCATTTAATACCTCAAAATGACTCCAAAAGGTTTTAGACCCCAATTCTCCACCCACCATTAAAATGACCCTACAAGTTGATTCTTTCAGTTTTTCACTCTATACGCATTAAAATATATGACAAATAATATAATTATCCAATCTAGATCATTATTTAATAATTTGTTAAAATTATGAGTAAGATATACATCATGGAATTTAAATAAATAGCATTAATTCATTGAACACCCTTGTACATTCTTTGTTGATACATTGAAAGTAATACGTTTTGAAAAATAATTTGCTTTTTGGATTCTTAAGATTATGTAACTTTTGAACCATAATTACAAATTTATTTATTTTTTTACTTATCATTTAGTTGCTAAAAGTTGAAGAATTTATGTTGGTAAATAATTAATTAGGTCTATTTAAATCATTTACTACTTTTGGGATTTTTTTTTTCGTGGTTTCATTCATAATTTCACTTTTTTGCAAATTGCCAATTTCAATTTTTCACACATGTACACAATCAAAGGACCTAAGGTCTTTCCCCTACTAAAGTATGTTCTTTTAAAACGTGTTTTCTTGGTGATATGGGTGATTTAGAAATGATTGGCAGAGCGAAATTCCTCATTTAATACACAATATGTTTGGTTCATGCCATTTTATTCTCATGATTAGGTTGTAATCATGAGGCTCTCGCTCAAGAGTGGACCTTCCCAAAATCTTGTGACGTCTTGTCACAAACAAAACCATCAAACTGAAAAACACATCATGCAAGAAACATAGCTCGCTGACATATCATTTTTCTCATTCAAAGAAAAAAAATTCACATCATGTGAATGTCTCTATGTACTCTTACATATTGGTGTACAAAACCATCAACCAAACACAAGTCGACAAAACAAGCCTCTTCAAACAATTGACTCTCAAGTCAAATAATAGCTCATGTACAAATTTCCATATTTGTTGCATTTAAGTGTGTCAACATAACTCTACCTTAAACACCTTGCTTCATGCAACATGTGCCATACTTTGAATTTGCAAAGAAATTCATGAAACATCAAAATACATGCAAGGCCTTAATTGGATAAGAAATCTAACCATCACTTGTCTACAAGGTGACCTTTCTTATGGAAATGAGTAATAAACAATTGCAACTTATTTTCAACATCATTTTCCTTGTCCAATGGGCCTTGGACCTTTTGCCTCATTTATTGAGAAAGTTTCATACATGCATGGATATCTTCTTCCAACATCTATAAACATTATGATTATTCAAACCACAAAAGGAAAATGCAAGTTCTTTTCCAAATCTTATACCATATTTATCATAATCAAAAGCAATTTGATTAGAGGCAAATTTATACCTTGAAAATTCATTGTTGTCGCCTTCTTGAGGAGGTGAATTTGATGAGGTAGTGGCTCTCCTCTGAATACTAGCAATGAATTCAATGACTCTAGAGCTTTCAACATCCTCTTCTTTTACATTCTCATTAGCTGCATGATTATTAACATCTTCTTGCAAAGTGGGTGTCAAACTTTTCCATTCATCATGAATACAAATTTCACAAGCTTGATGCACCCCTTTCATGTATAAAAATATTACCTGTGTTGGGAGTGGCCTTTTACAACTCCGGAAAGCATTTGGTTCCACATTCATTCCTCCGGCAGACATTGTCTTGTAGATATCATACATTTTTCTAAGGTTAAAATCATACAAGAAGAGCTTCATTCCGGGCTTCACCTTTTGTACAAGCTCCTTTTTGGTTGGTGGAAACCCAAACACTTTGTATCAGAAACACTCTTGCTTTGTTTGAGAATTACAAATAAAAAACAAGCCGGAAAACTTATCTTTGCCACTGCCATCTTCATTGTTTTCTTCCTTGCTGCCTTGTTTTTTCTTCTTATTTTGATCAACCTTTGACACAGCAGGGTCAGATAAACCCTTGGGTTTGTTCTCTGTCTCTATTTTAACAGTCTTATCCACAACATTAACCTTTGACACAGCAGGGTCAGATAAACCCTTCGGTTCGTTCTCTGTCTCTATTTTAACAGTCTTATCAACAACATTAGTTGGTGCTGCATCCTGCAACATATATCCACAGATTTGTTTCAGGGATTTGTAATCTTCCTTAGATTATCTGAAATTTTCTTCACACTATACTCAATCTGCTTCATACTATACTATCCACAATCTGCTTCAAAGATGACCGAACAATATATCCACACTATTTTCAAACTCTTTAAACTTCACACTGAAAGCCCATCAACATATTCGTACTGAATCTTACAAGAATCTGTAAACTGTTTTCAGAGATTGTCGAGTTATTCCTTATCAAAAGAGCCATAGACAAGGTATATAAATATAGATAGAATTACTTCCTTTTAGGCCGACCAACACTTTTCCATGTAGGCTGATTTGTAACACATCATAATAGTTCGATTTTTCAACGTTGATGTAGAGCTGAAATAAACCATTGGTTCATGTTTTCTTTGACTAGGTCTGGGCTTCTGGATGAATCTATATGGACATTTCTGTCTAGTTAAATACCCTTCTGTTTGCAAGATTGATTTATCTTTTAAGATTTTGCATTTGTGTGTTGTATGTATCAAAGATATCTATTCCCAGTTTTTCTATGCACATCAATTCAACAGCACAAACAATTAAATCTAATTTAATATTATTGTTTGCTAGAAGTTAGTTTATGTTTTAAAAATGTTCAGTGTTGTATGTAGCAATATATTCTACAAGGTGACCTTTCTTATGGCAATGAGTAATAAACAATTTCAACTTATTTTCAACACCATCTTCCTTGTCCAATGGGCTTTTGAATTTTTGCCTCATTTATTTAGAAACTTTAATTTGCATGGATATCTTCTTCCAACATCTATAAACATTATTATTATTCAAACCGCAAAAGGAACATGCAAGTTCTTTTCTATATCTTATCTGAATATTTACCATGTTTATCATAATCAAAAGCAATTTGATTAGAGGCAAATTTATACCTTGAACATTCACCATTGTCGCCTTCTTGAGGAGGTGAATTTGATGAGGTAGTGGCTCTCCTTCGAATACTAGCAATGAATTCAATGACTCTAGAGCTTTCAACATCTTCTTCTTTTAGATTCTCATTAGCTGCATGATTATTAACATCTTCTTGCAAAGTGGGTGTCAAACTTTTCCATTCATCATGAACACAAACTTCACAAGCTTGAGGTAATGAACACGAAATAAAATTCCTTCTTGGAACAGCTTCATATGCCTCCTTGACTTTGGAGCATTTTCCATGTTTTCCATATAACCAAGACCCAAATAATTAGGCCCTTCCTGAAGAACATTTGGCTCAACTATGCCTTGTACATGCTTGCCTTTAAAACCCTTTACTTTCATACCACATTTTCATCAAAAATTTGGACCTTATTCCTCTAGTGTGTCTCTCAAAAGCACGTACACATTCATTTTCATAGGAAATTGAAGACAGAAACCAATAACTAATTCTTCTAACTAACCTTGACTAAAATGAGCTAAATTGTACTTTGATACCAACTTGATTTGAATATGGACAAACTAGTTTTGTTGGGCTATCTCCCTCATTAGTTATATAAAAATATGTTTAGGATCGTCTAAAGTTAGCCAATTGGGAAGGGGTTTATGTGTCAAGATTTAAGTGTATTTTGTGAGAAATTTATGAGTTAATTAGATTTTAAAAACTCATGTTTACACATTTATAAAATGCAAAATTTTTATTTCTAGGAAAATATTTTCCCTCAATCCAGATTTTGATCATTGGACATGTACGAGGAAGAAAGAGGGAATTCACTTTTAAAATTCTAGACCTTGTCTAAACCAAAATAAACTAGAGGTTTGGTTTTCAAATACATTCACTTATTTGGAAAATTTCTAGCTACCAAAAGTCCTTATGCCAATCTACCTCCCAAGAAATCCATTTATTACATCATTGGTTAGTTTTTAGTCTTACTATATTCTTTATCAACCTCTTCTAGTGATTCTTGAAAGGTGGATACTTAAATCCTTCCTAAAAATTTGAGCTCTCAAACGAGAAGACATACAAGGTCATTTTAAGTCATTCTTCTATCCAATTATAAAAACCAAGTGAATATTTCTACATATTGATTTTTGTCCCATAAACTGTACAATATATGTGGAGTTGCCTCGCCCTAAGCGAGATGTTTAACGAACATAATAATAGAGAAACAATTAGTGACGTCACCAAAATATGTAGCCTCTTCAAGGTATCATATCCTCTCATCAAGGTTAAGAATCTATTCACCAAAAATGTCCTATGGAAATGATGGTTTAAGAAACAAAACTCTAGAAAAAAACCTTCAGTGAGAACAAAAAAATCTAAAACCTCTTCAAGGTCTTCAATCTACTCGTAAAGTTAAATTGTCTTGATGAAGTCCAACAACAAAGAAACATTCGGTGACAACACCAAAATCTACAACTTCAACATCTTCTAAACCATCTTCAAAGTCAATATGTGTGCATCAAATTCCTCAGCAAGGTCATCAATGGAGTCATCAAAACTACTATATATCAAACTTCAATGCCAAAAATAAGTCAAAAGAATTCAATTTCTCCTCCAAAACCTTCTTCTCTGAGAAAAGCTAACATGATGTCCTCGAGAAATTCAGTAATTCCACGAGGAAATTCTGTCAATGTTAAAACAAATCCTTTCCATCCATATTTAATGCCTACTTTTTCGGGTGGAACACCTCCAAATTTAAGGACCACAATGCCATAAAATATGTAACTTTACCTAATAGGTGTAGACCTAGAACCCCCAACTTTGCGTGACATGTACAATTGAAGATCTTATATGGTAATCAGTGTGAGAAGAGAGTCACGATCACTGAGTTGAGCAAGAGAAATAGTTTGATATGACAACCTTACTTGTGATAGGTCTAGCTAGCAGACTACCAAATTACATGGTAATGGAATTCAAAATGTGAAAATTCCCATTTCATTTGGAAATAATATGGTAGATAAAAGTATAGATGAAAGGAGATATCCATCTATGGTAAAGAAATCAAATAGTTCTATCAATTCCACCTTGCAACTCTAAGAGACATTGAATTAAATTTCATCTCAAGACAGGGCTTTGGGAGGACACTCTCAAAGCCAACCTTCGTTATGGCTTTAAAACGCATGGTAAGTATCAAGACTTAGCAACCTTATTTGCATAATTTTTTCTAGCATGGACCTTAAGGTCATAGTCTTGTTTTGCCTAAAATGAATGCAAATTTCCTTGCAATTTGGCTTGCGACATTCATAATTCATGCTCATGGAACATGATTGTGTTGCAATTGTGATAACATCTGCTGTATGCAAAAGCTAATAAAAAATGATCGAAAATGACATTTTTGCTCTATTTTTTTGAAGATTTAAGGAAAATTACACCAAGTAACTACCAACCTCATATGACCATCATGTCAAACTCATCTCAGGATATTGTCCAAGTAAGAGCCATTTAAGCAAGAAATCTAGTATACATGACTCCAATTTCAATTAGCAGCAATGACAATTCTAAGTATGGTGCAAACATTGCTCCAGATCCTTAATGGGGCATGTTTGATGACAATAATTTGGGGAGTGAGAGAGGGACATGGTAGGAGAAAAAATTCAAGGAATCCACGGGAAATTGAAAAATATATAAATAATAAGGTGGAAGACATTTGTAACCTAAGAGAGAAACCTATTAGGAAATGGGTGAAGTTGGTATTACACACCCAATTGGATAACCTCGAGGAGAAAACATTTATCCCACTTTATTTGTTGGCATAACCTAGTAAGTGTTATTCATTAGCATGTATTTTGTAAAGGCCTTGACCTAGTTCCCATTCAACTCCATCAACAAGGTTGTAGAGGATTCCAAGCCTAATTTTATGAAAAGTAAGTTGGGGATGATCACATTGACCTACTTGATGACGTGTCTGTGAAGATCAACTACTTTGAACTATTTTTTTGCGTAGAGAAAGAGACACATTCCCATGTCTGAGCATGAAAACGTTCTTTGATATTGTTATTGCCTCTAGTGTTTACTTCTACAAGTTCTATAGGCAGAGTCTGTAAAGGGCCAGGTAGCCTCTGGATCTCATCTTTTATGAAAGGTGACATATCTAGTAAATGCCCCTACAGTCAATCTCTGAAATGGATCTAAATAGAAGTTCTTCATTTTAATATCCGTAAAACACAACAAACTTAAGGTAAACTATGTACATGTGTCATTTCTCCCACAAAATAAAGTGTATAAGTGGTAAATTTTATACCAAGTGTGCTCCCACCATGTAAAGCGCAATTTGGTGAACTTATCATTTTTATAATTTCTTTTTCGATTAAATTTAGTTTCACACATGATCAATTATTACTTTGAAAGTTGTGTTCTACATAATTTGTGTACACTAAATTACAAATTGATTTTTTGAAATCTATTTTGTGTAAATGTTGACCAATAGATATATATCATGGAGGATGAATGACGAAGATCAGTCGAATCCCATATGGAGGTTCAGGGATCGGGGGATGTTCACGGTATTTAAATATATAATCTTAAATCTCCATACATGTGTGTACATATGGAATTGATTTTTTATTAACTTTGTGAGTTAAATTAGTTGTTAATAAGTTTCATATTTTAATTTTTAGGAGGTAAGAAGAGAAGGGTTTCTACTCCATCCATGGAGTGTGGCCATGGTTCAACCGATCGAGGTATGAGTGGTAGCAGGTTGCGTGAAGGGGGTGATATTTATTCCCCCGAAGGCCAATCAACGGCTGCTGGTTCTCAACAAGGTCATTTTGGGTCTGGTTCTCAGCAGCGTCATTCTGGGTCTGGTTCTCAACAGGGTCATGTTGGAGAAGATGTTAACCAACAACATCAAGGTTGCCATCAATTTCAATATTTTTTCATTAAATTTGTACAACTTTTTTTACACGTGTTTTTTCTAATATACGAAATTATATATATATTGATGCAGAGGCCGAAAATGTTTGAGCTAGTGGTCAAAATAGACGCAGGGCAGCTCGCTACATTCAAGAAGAAGGCTGTCAACCCAGCACAACTTATCCGGCTGAGATTAATGATATACCATGGGAAACCAACATGGCGGAATGCACCTTACAAAGGTGTGAAATCCTTCATGCAAAATTGCAAAGAGATCTCGTGGCTTTGTCTCTACCTGCTAAGAGTCGACAAAGCCTTGAAATAGTTACACATTAATTGGGTGAAATGGTAAATGTGTACAGAAATCTTGGGCCAACGATTGATTCATTTGTAGAACTGATGAGAAAGAGAAAAGAAACAGTGATGGGTCCCAATAAGTGGGAGGACATTAAACAAAAATTTACAAGAGAAGTGGTCAAGTCAATGTTTAATTATACGGAAGGGCCAAAAAGAAAAATGTTGAAGGTGCATTATTTCAAGCACCCAGAAATAGCTCGTTATTTGTATGATCGGCATCTTGCGGCCTTTGGAAGGCTTCCATGGAACGATGAGGTTCTTGTTTATTTTGCACAAATGTTTTATGAAAAAAAAAATTGGGTATGAAACCCAACTACAATGACCTTCCTTCAGAATTTTTTGGCCCAGGGAAAGGTCGATTATATGACCGTAAGGGCGCTAAGCGAGACGTGGATTTTCCTCGCCCTGAGCTGCCATTGGTGAGTCAACCGTTTCGAGTCGAAACTCGGCGATCAGAGATGGATGCGACTTCTCAAATAAGTCGAGAAGCAAGGAATGTTATGATCGAAAATGTTCATAGGAGATTGAGTGGAGTCGATCTTTGTTTAAATCGACAAAGAGCACGTGAAAATGCATGTGCCAATTTTGTTTATCGTACAGATGAGGAGATTTACAACATGAATGTTGAAGATCTCCAAACATATGCAATAAATTGTCGCAATGGTTTGCAAGACTTAATTTTTCATGAGGAAGAGGGCACCGGAACGGTATGTGTTAGTGACCTTAGGTTTTGAAATTATTTTTACATATACATGTGTACAATTTGTAATAAATACATGTGTATGTACATGTATACATTTATTTGTATGTGTAAATTAATCTAACAAAAATGTATGATTATATGTTAAAACACCATTTGCAGTTCTTAGGCATGATGCGTGACGAAAATGTTAATATCACATTCGGGACCTCTGGTTCAAACGATGCAGATGGGTTTGACCATCATAATATGTTGGCAAATGTTAGTGTTTTTTAAGTGACTAAAATAAATAATTGTTGCCACACATGTACATGTATGTATATATATAATTTGATAAAATGTTTTAACAGGTACCGATTCCATCTGATGTTTTTGGGATGGCGGTACCTTCTTCTTCCTTGGGAGATGTACCTTCTACTTCCTTGGGAGATGAGCCACAAGTATGGACAATTTTTCACAAGTTCAAAATTTATGTTTAAAAGTTATATATATATATATATATATATATATATATATCTCAATTTTTAATGGAACTTTTTGAGGTATATCTCAATTTTTAATGGAACTTTTTGAGGTAGAATATATATATATATATATATATATATATATATATATAGAGAGAGAGAGAGAGAGAGAGAGAGAGAGAGAAAGAGAGAGAGAGAGATCTATATTTTGAGTTATTTAAAAAATTTTGAATTTAGGTTCCTATAGAAGATTTCTTTAATCCGCGGACTCTAGCGACGGAGATAGGAACATCCACATCATTTGGACAAGTTGTCTTTAGTTCCTTTTTTTAATATTATTGAAAATAAGTTTATATATGTACACATGCATTTTGATTTGAAAGTTTTTAATATATATATATAACTGTACATGTATATTGTATAGTTTACCACTGCAGATGTTCCTATGGGAGAACCTGTTCATCAAATGGAGAGGGAACCTTATGAGGTATTGCATGATTTTTTTGTTATATTTTGTTTTTTACATGAAGTTATAGATATATATATTCTCATTCATTTTTAAAACATCAAATTTTAATGTTCAAGTACATGTGCATTGTGTATGTAGGTTTCCCATTCACAGGATAGGGCACGGACTGAGACCCTAGTAGGGAAGATGCTAGATTCATCTCCATTTGATCGACATGATTTACAGTAGATTTGATTTCAAAATTTAGATAGTTTTAAAATTTGTTAAACTTGATACAGTTTGATACTTGTGACATTTACAATTTTTGGACATATTTTATTACATTGTTATTATATAATTTGTTTTATTTAATTTTTGGATGGTTTTAGTACTTTTGGCATGTGAATGTAAGTAATGTTGTTATCTATAAATTAATGTTGTTGGCATGGCATGTGAAGTTTTTAAAACTCAAGTTTTGGATGGTTTCAATCTACATTTTGCATGTGATATTTAATGAACTTTAAATGTTTAATGTTTTAATGTTGCACGATATACAATCAAAAGGTTTTTAAAACTTAAAGTTTTGGATGGTTTCAATCTACATTTGGCACATGTGGTATATAATGTTAAATGTTTCTATTGTCCATCTAGTTGAACTATAATTGGCATGCCATGTGAAGTAATGATCTATATATGATCAAAAAGTTTTTTAAACTCAAGTTTTGAATGGTTTCAAATTACATTTCGCATGTGATGTTTAATGTTGCACGATATATTATCAAAAGTTTTTAAAATTTTAAAGTTTTGGATGGTTTCAATCTACATTTGGCACATGTGGTATATACTGTTAATTGTTTCTTTTGGATAGTTGTTCACTATAATTGGCATGGCATGTCAAGTAATGTTGCACAAATCCCTTTTGGATGGTTGAAGTACATTTGGAATTTTAAGTTTGCTTTTGATCTCTCCATGTAGTTTTGTTTGAATGAAAAAATTTCCAATAGGAAGAACATAGATTTTCAATGCAACTAACCATGTATCAATTGAGCTCTAAATGAAAAAAGAGTTTAAAGAAGTAGATATGTATGAATTATCCCTTTAATTTTAATTGGAAATATAAGTGTAGTACATATATATATGTTTGTTGAATTTGGATCAATGTCGTTAATGCACTTAAATAGGTAGGCTTGTCGATCTATTTACATTATGGAAACTTTTTACCAGAAAATCCAACTAGTTTTTCATCAATGCACATAGAAAAACTACTTGGAACAATTAATTGTGCATTCTAGAACATATCTATCCAAGACAAGTAACATTTTTCATCAATGCACATTGAACATATCCGACCATTGGGCAAGCAAATTTTGTACTAGATTTTCAATCAGGATTAGAGATGTGGGTCAAATCCCACCAAAAGTCAGAGAAGTGCTCCGAGTCTCTTGTCTGAAAGGAATTTTCGTACAAAACTATACTGCAGATGATTTATTTACGTTGTGTCCATACTTTTTACCAGAAAATCCAACTAGTTTTTCATCAATGCACATAGAAAAACTAGTTCTAGTTAATTGCATTCTAGAACATATATATTGAGTACGTAAATAATTTTTCATCAATGCACATAGTAAAACTAGAACAATTAATTTCATTCTAGAACATGTATATATATATATATATATATATATATATATATATATATATCCAAATAACATTTTTCATCAATGCATATGTATAGAAAAGCTACTTTCAGTTGATACTAGAGCACGTGCTTGTACCAAAACAATTTGTACATGTGCAAACACTTGCACAAATAACATAAGAAACTCAATTTTTAGTTGAGTACTGGAAGTTCTAAAACATATTTAATCCAAAGAGAATAAATTGTTGGACAATTCACTCAAAAAAATTCTAATGGAATTCCATCTTCAATAATCCGTTCACGATCGGAATTTGACATTTTCCATTTCTTAATTTTTGACTTTTTATTTGATTGAACTTCTATCAACTTTATGTGTGCTGCACACACCAAGTGACTATATTGACAACTTATGGAATCAGGTTCATAGTCTTAAAAGTAAACAAAGTCTCCACTTTGATGAGTTTGTCTGAAAAAATAACCTTTTAGTATAATAGACCCTCTGTCATATTGAAATCCGTGATCATTATAGTTTTCTAATAATTTCATTTTTCGTTCAGTGCAACGCATCAAATAATACTTCACATTTTCATCGTTGTCAATAGGTGCAATTACAACAAAAAAAATAGGTGCAATTACAGCAAAAACATCTCCTGCACAATAAAATAAACTTAACAAAATTATACATATGTAAATAAATATTTCTAGATTTTTAAATCATTAGAAAGTAATTCAAATGTTACCTTCTCTAACAAGATCAAAAACTCTATCACCATCGGATGATATTGTAGTTTCCTCTTATTGCATTTCTTCAAACTTTTCAACAGACATTTTGCCTTTTTGTATTTAGCTCTGTATGTTTCCAATCGTTCACATACATTTTGTTTTCACAAACGTCATTGGATTTTGTGTTGTCTATGCAAACATCACAAAAACAAGAATATTTTCTTCTATCCAATGCAAACACATTTCTTGACGAATTTTTTTGAATTGAATGCAATTTTCAAGTCCCTTTTATTGTTTCAACGTCATTTCCAATTGATCTATCTACGTCTTCGATTCCAATATGCCAGAAAAATCTTTATATGGAAAATTAGAAGAATAATTTGTAAATATGAAATCAAAATACAATCAAAGATAATCATTGCATGATAAATGTACAATGTTTAAAATTATATTTCCAATATAAATTAAATTGAATGTACCCTCGCACTTCTCTTGATGGTTTCTCTCATGGCTTAGAGCAGAAATGCGCCATTGAACAACTTCTTCAGCGTTCACAAGTCGGCTTGCAGAGTGATTCATTTGATATCTTCGAAGTACTCGTTTTATGCATGCTCCTACACCGTCATGTTCTCCTTTTCCATGGCCAGTCTCAAAGAAATTCCAACAATGTTTAATGCAGGTTTTCTTATGAAGACAACACAACCAAAAGAATGATCGTGCAAATTTGAATTGACCTGCGCATCCGTCTGACGATATCCAATGTTCATTGAATGTTATTCCACGATTTTTCAATGAATCTTAATTTTTTCCAAAACAATGTTGTACAAAACATGTATCATGTGTACGATCGTCACTGATATAAAAGTGATATTCTTTAATGATATGTCGATTTTCACTCGTTCTTTCTATATGATCGACATTTTGTTCAACATGTCTATATAGAATATGGACGAGCATGGAGACTTGGTCAGAGTGATAGTATTCACTCTGAATTTCTTTTTGTGGAACAAATGTGTAGTTTTCTGCAAAATCAATCACTGACAAAATGGTCCCTGGTGGAAAAACTTCATGAGATTTTTTGAATTGCAAGTCTTTCCATCGAGCTCTATGGGAATGCTTGGTGTATTTGTAAATTTCTGCCTCAAACTTTCTCAAAAAGTCTATCAGAAAAATTTCATCTTCTAGTAATTCAATTCTTTTAACACTATTTGCACCTTGAATCGATGTATTGATATATTCATATCTCTTCCATTTCACTTTCATGTTGGACAATGATTGATCATTTATATCAATACGATATTTGTTTTGAAATTTAGTCAAATTTCCACAATCATCGCATTTTTTACCACCAACACATATCTTTTTGTAAAATAGTTCATTGCTTTCTCTTTCACATAGAATTTGAGATATGAATTCACGGATAGTGGAATGAGGAGGTGAATCCTTCCATAATGTTCTACCGAAATCAAGGAATGTGTCATAATATAACTCAAATTCCACATGATAACGGCAACAACAAGTGTTGCGTACGGTGATAGGTTTTACATACCATGGTTTTTGTTGAACAAAAGCACTGAGTGAAACATGAATTTGACGATTCTCTTCTTTGAACTTGTTGAATAACTCTATTTGAGTGGTTTCCAAGAGATGTTTTTCATGGTCTTTGTACTGATTTCGTGCTATTCTTCTTCACATCACATGTCTTGCAGTTGGTGAAACACGCGAATTGTTTTTCCAATATTCATATATTATTTTTTTAACATTTTCTCCAAGTCTATCTTTGTATGGTTGCCTACAAATAGCTCTCCAACAAGCGAGTTCATCATTTACATCTATTTGCAGCCAAAATTTTCGATGTTTGTGCATAGTTTTTCATGAGGTTCCTAGTGCTCATGCCATAGATGTTACCAAATGATTCTCTTGAGTACTTGGTGAAACCATCGCCATATGTATTCCTCTATGTACAATTGAAACATCTTTCTCTCTAGATCTCTTAATTGAATTTATAGCACTACTCATATTTTTTATCACCTCTTCCTTCATTTTTTAATCTTTGGTTGATTTTTGAATACCCAATAGTTTCGTCGCTTCTTTTAATTTCCTTGATGATAGGAAACCTTTCAACATTTGAGCCTAAACTGTCACCCGCTCATTTAAGAAATAATTTTCAAAAATGCAGTTAACACGATATTGTATAACATGGTCAGGTTTTTTATCTCCATATGTGTGAGTGTCAACATTTTCTAACATCTCATTATCGATAGTGATTTCATCTATACATATTCGAAAAAATAGTACATATTCAATAAATAACTAAATTAATAAATATATCTATAATTTCAAATATTTTTCAAATTAGTACATCAAATAAAAATTAAGCTTCACATTTTACATTAGGAAAATTGTAAATATATCAATAGATCATAATATTTACATTTACATACCTGCTTCAATTTCTGCTTGAGGTTGATTTTCTTCTTCAATATTTTGAGGAATATCTCTGTATGTTTACATTAGACAAAATATTTTTCAAATAAGTTTATTAAATAAAAATTAAGCTTCACATTTTACATTAGGAAAATTGTAAATATATCAATATATCATAATATTTACATTTACATACCTGCTTCAATTTCTGCTTGAGGTTGATTTTCTTCTTCAATATTTTGAGGAATATCTCTGTCTGTTTACATTAAACAAAATATTTTTCAAATTAGTAAATCAAATAAAAATTAAGCTTCACATTTTACATTAGAAAAATTTTAAATATATCAATAAATCATAATATTTATATTTACATACATGTTTCAATTTCTGCTTGAGGTTTATTTTCCTCTTCAATATTTGAGAGGGCTTCTAACTTTCTTTTGCGAGATTGTCTCCTCTCTTCTCTACATTCTTCAGGGTCTATTTTTCGATCATATTTTCTCGCACAAATTCTTCGATTTCCCATGATAATAGGGTATGAAGTTCGAAAAAATTCCTTCAAAAAATTAGACAATAAGTCGATTACAAAAAATATCACAAAAGATTTAATTTTAAAAAAATCAGTTTAAATTTTTTGCAAAAAATACATACTCCAATTCAAAACACTTACTTGAAAAAATTTGAGAGAAAAATGTCTTATAAAAATGAAACGAAGCTCAAAAGATTTACTTAAACTCAAAACACGTACGCCTCCAAGAAATGTCTTTTGAACGTATGTCCAAGAAATTTTTTTAAGTTCAAAATATTTTTTTGCAAAATCAGGCCACCTTCAAGAAATGTCTTCCAAAAAAATTCTTTAAACCCAAAACAATTCTTTGTAAAATCAGTTTGCTTCCAAGAAATGCTCTTAAATCCAAATTTTGAAGAAAAGTTTTAAAACCCAAATCAAGATCTTTGTAAAATCAGATGAAATTGAGTATTTTCCAAAATCGCCATTAGACTTCATATTTGGGAAGGATGTTCCAATTGATGGCCATAGTGACATTGATAAGGCTCGAAAGTTCATTGAGAAAATTCATATTATACATCAACAAGTTCAAGAACAACTTGAGAAAATTCCATTAGGGGAATTTTGATGTCTAAAATGGGCCTCCTAAGGAAATAATAAAATAATAGCTAAATCAATAAAATAATATTTATGAATTTGCAATTCACTTTTTCCACCACAATCCATGCAACCATGGTTAAATTCAATTCAAAAGTTGTACCGAAATAAAATTAATAAAAAAATTGTATTGATGTGACTATAAATAAAAATGAGTGTTTCAAGAAAAAGTCATTATCATTGAACAACTAATGCATTTGTCCTTTGTACTTAAATAGCTTAAAATACAATATAAATATAAATTCATAAATTCTTAATTATATAATATGTTATTAATTAAAATTTATATTATTTAAATTATATAATAACATATAATAAATGTACTATAAAAATAATATAATAAATGTAATATATTATTTTATGTATGAATTTTATTCAAAAAGTGTGAAATGACATTTATTATGAGTACTTTACTTTGATTTTAAAAGTACTTAGAGCACTACCATGGTTAACCATGAGTTCTTATCCACCATTGAAAATGTGACAAGTAAGTACCTTTAACTCAAGCAATGCCACCTCAACCATTAGGGATGATGCAATCCCCTAAAATGTGATTGGTTCTCATAAAGTGAATTTTGATTATACATTTTCTTTAGGAGTCCCATTTTAGACCTCAAAATTCCCCTAATGCAAAGTAAATACAAATAGAGGCATGACAAACATCGGTTTGATCACAAGTTTCAAGAGGGAGATGATGTATGGTTGCACATTAGCAAAGAAAGGATGCAAGGGGAAGGTAAAAAGCTCAAACCCATTCACTATGGTCCTTTCAAGATCATAAATCAAGTTCATAACAATGCATTCCAACTTGACTTGCCTTCTTATATGAAAATGTATTCAATTGTTAATGTTGAAAACTTACGCTTGTATGTGCCACCTTTGATCAATGATCAAGGAAGTGAAGTTAATCTACCTTCTATTGAAGGTTTCTCACCATAATTTCTTGATGAGCTCAAGGAAGATACAATTCTTGATAGAAGGACAAGAGCATCAAAGAGGGGAAGTGTTGACTACCTTCGAGTTGGGCTCAAAGGCACTAAACCAAGCAAGGAAAAATAGATGGAGATTGGAAAGGTGAGTGAGTTGTACCCTCATCTACTGAACAGGTAATCAAGTCTTTTGGGGTCTAAAAGCTTCCTAATGGGAAGGAGTGATTTGGAGTTCATAAATGTTTCTCAAAATTGAAAGCTACAGGATTGGGCTAAAACCAGGATGGTTGCACAGATCTCGTCTTCCTGATTCTGACGCCATTAACGGTTCGAAAAACCGATGTTGTATGAGCGAGATATCACGTTCTGATCGAAATACCAAACATGTAAAATTGCGATAGTTTTACTAGCTTTGACTGGGATGCACAGTCACCAAATGGGTGGATGTACAGTTAGCAAAAGGGAATATTCCTCGGCATATTCCCTCCGCTGAACCAACCACAAGTTGACAAGTGTCACAATGCTATTGGTTGAATGGGTTTTGAAGAGCCAATCATAGGGTGACATGTGGCCAGCCCTGAGGCCGCTACGTGTCCCCAAAACGGAATATCAAAATTTTGTTGGTGGCCACAGGAATCGACCCCCGAACCTCCCACCGGGCACGCACAGTTCTTACTGTCCGCACTACACGTTAGTTCTTAACCTTATGGGCGACGATTTATAATTATGGTTGAATGAATTCATGTTTGGGGGTTGGAATTTCCATCGGTCCAAACCCGCCAACGATTCCATCGTGCATTGTCACATGGAAAACACAAACCGTTTCAAACCACGTTCTATTCAACAAACCACAAACCATTCCTTGGAGTGTTCACATGGCATATAATATATGTAACCACCTCCCCGCGGATAAGCATTCAACCCGTAGTCTCTGCTAGTGGTTTCGCGTCTTATGTGTTATCACTAACTGCGCGGATAAACATTAACCCATGGCTCTTACATGTAACTACATGTAATAGCAAACTTTTTAGAATAATGAAAGATGGACATGCCATTGGGAGCTAGACTAGCAGATGTAGCCCAGGAGGGGTGAACTGTTTCATCATGCTTGTAGTGTAAATTTCATGTGGTGACTTATTTCTTAGTTTTACATTGATGTTCAGTGTTATTTAAGCTTGTTTTATGCTTCAAATTCACTAAAAATCATCTACAATTCATGGAAAAACACCTCAATCCCTATGCAAACTAATGAAATGATTATGCACATGTTTTTAAACTGAAAATACATTTAGCACAGCAAAGCTAATATAGTCATTTTAGATCATTCAGTCACCCCTCGCCATCATGCCTATGTTAAACCCATCACGTACAGGATCCTGATCCCCTGTATAGGTGAATCTCTCGTTTGGTTGAGGCTTCCTTTTTGTTGACATCAACACCTATTTTCCACAAAGGAAGTGATACCTTGGATCACCCCTCTCCACTGAAGGGATATTCTCGAATGGTACTGTGGGAGACATCGTTGCCCATAGCTGTCATCGATCCTCCTAACATTCAACTACAACACAAGATTTCATGTCAAGATGGTATCGTACCTTACAACCATTGCACTTTGATTAAATTCGTCGAAGACCCGTGCCTTCATAAGTGTCTCTTTCAGCAATGCTTAGACGGGAAGGTCCCAACCATACACCTATGCATACAATGCACATTTATATGCCATGCCAAGTTTACGCATATGGGTACCACATTCCACCTATTTTCAAAGAAAAAACACCCCTGAGGGCGTCAGTAGTCGTCGTCATCAACCAGGAGGTCACTACCATATTAGTGACTCAAAAATAATTTACATCTATCAAAATAGATTTGTTTAGCTAACCAAAGCATCACGAGCATGGGACATGCCCGCCTCATAGAAAAATTGTATTTATTTTACTATACCATCGCTTGCAGGGCTCCCATAGGACATGTTCGCTCTTTCACCTGGTGTAAGGTGTATCCAACTCTGTGCTACATGCAAGTCTCTCTCTCTCTCCGCACATTACACAGAAAAGAAACTATAATGTATTTCGGCTATACAGTTCTTCCTAAACCTCACACATTTGGGGGCAACTGTTATCACTAGAAAATCAGACAAGAAAAGATGACATTAATAAATGTCAAGAAAAAGGATTTACAGGGCTGAGGCACATTAGAGAATCTGAAATATTTAAAAATCTCTAAGGTCTAGAAAGAAAATCAAATTTCGCATTGAAAGAACTATCAAATGTGCCTTTGCGCGAACTTTTCTTCGATAAGCGTGCCTTTGCGCGACTTTTCCTCAAAAATCCGCGCAAACCTGAGAGTGGCAGAAGTCACTTTTCGAGACCACAAGGCACACTCCAGGACATTGATCCCACACTTGAGGCCGCTTAAGGACAAATGCCCAAGCCTCCTTAGGACCTCAAGGGAGCACAAAATGGAATAAACGTGGCACACAATGGAAACATCCTCCTCTTTTGGGTCACCATCCATCAATGTACCAAGAGAGGGAAGGAGAGTTTGAATTCTCCTATAAAAGGCCACCAAGAGATGAACAATATGAGAACACATTGTTATGCTGGCCAGAATTGCCCCAAGCAATCTAGTAGTGTATGATCTAGAGCAGAGATAGAGGGGACTCAGTTGTTGGCCGCCCAACAACTCCAGTCCACCAGAGTAGAGAGAGGGAGACTTTGCGCCAAGGTAGCTCGGAAGTAAAGACATCCTTGCATCAGGTCTTAGAACTCCCTAATTCTAAGTCCCCCTTGGCAAGTGGGTAAACGTTTCATCCTTTCTTCCTACTAGCACTCAATAAGAGGGGACATAAGCACCACCATTTGCATTATTGAAGTTGTTTGACTCTATTAAGAGATTTTGTAATATTTGTTTTAGTTTAGTTGCTATGTTTGAATATGCATGCTATTTCATTATTTAGCATGTTTATTTCTTAGCATGTTCCCTAACTTGCTTGACTCCCTTTATTTTCTTCTTGTGACCAAGAACTTAAGAGGGAAAAACCACTCCTCTTAAGTAGATGTGATTTGGTTCATGCGCCAAACACACATACACAATCATGATTAATTTAATAACTTCTAGCTAGCTATGTTGTATTTAAGATTTTATTTCCTTGTAAGATTTTTATGACAATGGTCAAGGGACAAACTACCTTAAAACCTTTGAGTGAGGGGTGAATACCCTCACGAGTGTTTAATAAAATTAAATATTTGTTGGTTTTTCTCTACAAGGTGTGCTGGTTTTTCCCTACAAGTATTCCAAGGTATAGTGGTGCCCAATGATGTGTTTGACTTTTTTGTCATTCCAATGACGCAAATATTTACATTATTAAGTGTGAATAAGTGGTCTAGTTAAAAGAATCAAAATAATGATGCAAGTTTACAACAACAACCTTATGCTAATATTCTACAACAATGATTATTATGTTATGTAACTTACTATTCCACTTTTAAAATTACTCTACTCTACATGATAACGATGATTTATCTAATAGTTAATTAAAATATACAATTATTTTTTTGGAGAGCATATGTATGTTTATGCAATTCAATTCTATGAACATTACAGTTTATTTAACTGTCCAAAACATTCCCAACAACTTAAAAAAGAGATAAAAATAAGAAATGTGAGACTAACGTTGCGACATAGTGGTATTAAGTTCATGAACCAAAGAGATAGAGATACAAAGTCTTGCACTTGTCCAAAAACTAGAAATTTTCCTCAAGAACTCACTTGTAATCATCATGATCAGAATTGAGCTATAAAAATAGTCTTCATAGCCTTATGAGATCTCATATTTCTTTGTTTAAGTTAATTGAATCCAAATAAATAAAACTGATGTACCACTAAATTTGCAAACAGTACAATCTTTAAAGAGAAGATAGATGGGTTTCTTTTATCTATATGATTTCTACTATCAACATCTCTTCATCGAGCTCTACTATATAAACACTATAAATAAGAGAAATCTTTAAATCATTTGAATTTACAATATATAAACACTATAAATAAGAGAAGGATTCAAATCATTTGAATTTACAGCATTGCTTTTAAAAATATCTTTAAAAGACACAGATTTCTAACTTCAAGGCATCCTTAAACTCAAAACTCATTGAAATTTTTATAATAAAAACTTTCCTATATATTAAACACAATTTGATCTTTAAAATGTTCACTTAATATAATGAACACTACATTTTAACCTCAATATAATGAACACAGTAATGTTCATCTAAGAAAAAAAATCCCTGACCATAATGAACAACATTATAGCAAATATGCCTTTTACAACGAGAACCACAACCGCAAACATCATGATATTTCAAATGAAAAACTTAACAATAATTTCGAATCTGTTTATAAAATCAGTTACAACAACAAATACTTATTCAGCAGGCATGTCATCAAACACATGGCAGTCAATT
This sequence comes from Pinus albicaulis, assembly GCA_034641835.2. Taxonomy (NCBI): domain Eukaryota; kingdom Viridiplantae; phylum Streptophyta; class Pinopsida; order Pinales; family Pinaceae; genus Pinus; species Pinus albicaulis. Next base: position 41,061 of record JAXQQM020060813.1, read on the forward strand.
GTTTTAGCATGTTCCCCGAGCATTTTATCAAACGCATCGCATTCAATGAAACAAGCATTTCATTAAACAGTTTAGTTGGTGTGCCACCTAGAAATATTTTATACCCAATAAAAATCCTCAACCTGTACTTCAGGCGTCCAATGTAATAGTTTTAAAAATGCATTCTTTACTGAGCTGCAAATTTGTCCATATGTTAGTTTAGTGATTTTTTTAAGTAAAAGTACTTGGAATCCTGTTTTGTTTAACAAATGGATTCAGATTATAAAAATCCTTAACTACCCAAAATCTTAAAATTTATTTTAAAACTCTACGGCATTAATTAGAATTTCCCAAATTTTTTTGTCAAATTTTATCAAAATATAATTTGAATTTGAAGAAAGCTGTTAAAAATTTAATAACAATGCATACTTCGCAAACCTTCAAAATCATCACCCTCAGCATGGAAGACTACCACTGAGCATGTGAGGGAGGGCTTTGTAAAAGCATGTTGAATGTGGCAATGAATTGGAAACACCAGTACCGAAATGTCTCCATTCCTGTGGATTAGTAGTACACAATCCACGTGGGTGACAAAGTACCCGATAGTGATTTTGTACTATTCGAAACATGCCTTACTATTAAGTAATTAAATAATCTCTATTAATTATTTACATAATTAACTGTACTATTCTATTATTATATAAGAAAAAATAAATTCTCACACTGAAAATTTTTTCAATGATTTTTTTAATTTTACCATACTCTCGTGGGCAGAGATAGGGTGGATAAACCAGCATTTCTTGATAAATGCTAATAATGGTTATGTATTTTACTTTATGCATATGAGATATGGATGGACCAACCTATGTCATAATCATACATTTAAGTATATGAAAAGATTTTGGAAACATTAGTAGTAAATATTTTTATTGATTTGATTAATATTTTATCTAATTATGATATCAAAGTTTGTTGACGGTAGCAATTAGAGAAAAAGATTGTGATGTATGTGAAAAATGGATTATGCTTTAATATTATGACAAGCAATGAGATAGTGGTCAATGTGGATTGAAGGGATATGAAATATAAGATAATCTATTGATGGAAACAACCAGGTTGCAAAGACATAATGTTTGAGGATTTGTGGATAAATGATATCATAATTAATTTAATAACTTCTAGATAGTTATGTTGTATTTAAGATTTGATTTCGTTGTAATATTTTATGACAATGGTTAAGGGATAAACTCCCTTAAAACCATTGAGTGCGGGGCGAACACCCTCACTAGTGTTTAATAAAATTAAACATTTGTTGGTTTTTCTCTATAGGGTGTGTTAGTTTTTCCCTACAGTAATTCCAAGGTATATTGGTGCCCAATAATATGTTTGACTTTTATGTCATTCCAATGACTTAAACATTTACATTATTAAATGTGAAAATGACTTTTGTGACTTTTGTGTTATTCCAATAACGCAAACATTTACATTATTAAGTGCGAATATGACTTCTGTGTCATTCCAATGACCCAAATATTTACATTATTAAGCGTGAATAACTCCTAGTTAAAAGAATCAAGATAATTATGCAAAGTTTAGTTTTAAAGTTATTCTACATGATAATGATGATTTATCTATTAATTAGTTAAAATATAAAATAAGTAATTCATAAAGTTACATGTGTAATTTTTTTTTAACCTTATGTACATTTACACTAGATTTACTAAAAATATTATAATATCATATTATATTTATGCAAACTAAATAATAATAAAAAATAAACCAATCATTAAATCTGATATTATTTTTATACAATTAGCTAATCATCAATAATTTTCACCCAAACAAGAAAGAAGAACGTAAACTTAAATATGATATTATTTAAAAAATAAACCAATCATTAAATATCTTATTGAGATATTTATTTTTATACAATTAGCTGATCATTAATTTTCACCCAAACACGAAAGTAAACTTAAATATGATATTATTTCCACCGAAACGGGAAGCTAAAGAAATAATTAAATTACTACGACATGAGATGCGCGGCATATTAATTTTATTGACAATGGAAAATGGCCTATTTAGGTTTCAAAGGGTAATAGAGAATAGAGAGAAAATCGAAGATCATTGGTCCTAGGTGGCTGTTGTTAATACGGCCCTCAACTCAATTAAATGCTATTTGTTAAAACGTGAAATTGGCAGCTTGAGTGTTTTGTCTGTAGGGAACAGATAGTGTAATATCATTGCAATGTGTACGCAACAAACATAAGTTATCGGGCTTAGGAAACAACGCCCAAGTAATGGAAAGCTGGTTACTTATATTAATATGGAGTTGTTTTTTTTTTTTTTTTGGATTTTTTTTGAAAAAATTGTTGTGAAATTTTGATTTGTGTTATTTAAATTTTTTTTTATTGTATATATGGATTTAATACTCTGAAAAACCCTAGAGCAGTACTATTGTATAGGTGTTACCCATCAAACTTCTGATTTCAATAGATTCCTATCTGATTCTAGAGAAATTGAACTGGAAAAAACCACTTGAAAGTTACATATTCTAAGGATGAGAAGGTGCAAGCTCATGGCTTTTTGATATTTGGGGTGCACTGAGAGATCTGGGAAACCCTTAAGTAGCATTTTCAAATAACTAGATTGTAGTTTTATCTCAACAATGGCTATATCTTTTCTACCATTTTAATTAAATTGATTAATTAAATAAAAGTGTCATATATTATAAACCAATATCATGTGACATGAGTTAATTTTTTTTTTAGACAAATAGTAGTAATAAGGCATGATAATGAGCAATGACATTGTAATAATAATAATATAAATAGTTTAAAATAAATATATAATTTAGTTTTTTTAATTTTAATAATATTATAAGTCTATGCTCACTAGAATAGATGGTGATGGGTGTATTATTAAATCACTAAGTGATGTGAAGGTGTGGTTCTAAAATCTACCACTTATGTTAAGAGCTGGTGTAGTCTGAGGCTGGTGCGATCTTTGAGTGATTTTGACGACTCAAGTTTTCTTGAATTGTGGTTTCTCAAGCCACATGTAAGGAGTGATATACATTTATGCTTAAAATATGCACACAGAATTGAAAGAAGGAGTTGTAGCTCTCAGGTGTGGCCTGCACCTAGAGACTACACTCAGAACAAAGAGAGAACTCTCGTACACTCTACATTCATGAATGAAAGATTACATCATTAAGTACAATACTAGAAGTTAGGAAGTTGCAACCAAACCCCTAATCTCTTGGAACTAATCCTAAACTAAGGAGATACGTTACAACTTATGTAACCTTTTCTCCATTAATATAAAATAATATAATTATTTTCAACTCCCCCCCTTAATGGAGAAAGGATTGTCTTGAACTCCTAGCATCCTTCTAAACAATTCAAACTTCACACGTGCAAGAGGCTTTGTAAAAATATTAGCCACATTGTCACAAGTTTTACAATATTCAACAATAATCTCTTTTAACTATAGTTTCTCTCTGACAAAATGGAACTGAGTGTCTATATGTTTGGTATTTTTATGGAACACTGGATTGTATGCCAATTTAATAGTGCTCTGGTTGTCGCTTTTGATGGAAGTGGAATTCTTTTGTTCTTCTCCTACATCATTGAGAAGCCTTCTCAACCAGATTGCTTCACATGTTGCTGCACACAATGCCTGATACTCAGCTTCACATGAAGACAATGCTACAGTACTCTGCTTCTTGCTGTTCCATGCTATGACCCCGGAACCTATGCTGAAAGAGTAACCTGTGATAGACCTTCAATCATCCAGGTTCCCTGCCCAGTCTGAATCTGAAAAACCTGCTAGAATAACATCAGAAGTGTCAGTGTATAAAATGCCATAATTAACAGTACCACAAAGATACCTCAACACGCTTTTTGCTGCTACCCAGTGACTTTCAAGCGGTTTTGACATAAATTGGCTCAATACACTAACAGAGTATGCCAAGTCAGGTCTGGTTGTTGTAAGATATATCAAGCTGCCAACCAGCTGTCTGTACATCGTGGCATCAACCTCCTTAGTGCCATCGTCACTGCACAACTTCAAGTTCTGCTGCAAAGGTGTCGCTGCTGACCTACACTGATCCATACCAAACTTTTCCAACAGATTTCTAACATACTTCCCTTGGGTAAGAAAATTTTTCCCAGTATCTCTCCATACTTCTAATCCTAGACAGTAATGGAGGCTTCCGAGATCCTTCATTTCAAAAACTTGTGCCATAAGCCTTTTGATTCCTCTGATTAAATCATCTGCATCTCCTGTTATAATCATGTCATCTACATATAAAGAGATCAGAATAATCTGCCCCTGCTTATTATACTTGGTATACAAATTTGGGTCATTTAAACTTCTATGAAAGCCATACTCTGAAAAGAAAGAATCAACCTTTTCATACCAAGACCTGGGAGCTTGCTTTAAACCATATAAAGCCTTTTTCAATCTGCAAACAAGATGTTCCTGCCCCTGCTTTACAAACCCTTCTGGCTGTACTAAATAAATTTCCTCTTTTAAGTCACCATTTAAAAATGCAGATTTGACATCAAGCTGGTGTAGCTTCCAATTGTATTTAGTAGCTAAAGAAATAAGCATTCTGATTGTATTTAGCTTTGCTACAGGTGCAAAGGTATCATCAAAGTCTATACCTTCCTGTTGTGAGTACCCTTTTGCAACCAGCCTAGCTTTCAATTTTTCAATACTTCCGTCTGCATTCATTTTTGGTTTAAACAACCATTTGCATCCTATGGGTGTTTTATTCTTAGGCAGTTCAACTAAGTCCCAAGTGTTATTTCTAAGAATAGATTCTATCTCTTCATTCATTGCAGCCCTCCACTCATTAAATTGACTAGCTTCTTTGTAATTAGTGGGCTCTACAATGTTCAAAACATTTGACATCAAAGCATAGTCTTTCAATTTTAATGGTATTTGAGTCTTCCTACCTGATCTCCTTGGTAGGGGACTTACCTCAAATTTATTTTCTTCAACTCTAATTGGGCTTGCATTATCTCCTTCATGCTGTTCTTCTTCTTGTTTATGCTCCAGCTCTCTTTCATCCTCACTGCTTTCATCTATCACCAATGGAATGTGCCAATTATCACCAATGTCATCTTTCCCTTCCTGTACCTGTTCATGAAATACTACATCCCTGCTTGCAAATATCTTACGAGACTCAGGATTGAACAATTTATAAGCTTTAAATTCTGTGCCATAACCAACAAAGATGCATTTAACAACTTTAGGGTCTAATTTCTTCCTATCAGCTTTGGGTATATGGGCAAATGCTTTTGACCCAAATACTCTTAGATGGTTTACTGCTGGTTTAAATCCATATAGAGCTTCAAAAGGAGTTTTGAAGCCAAGATATCTGGTAGGACTTCTGTTCTTCAAATATACAGCAGTGTTAATAGCCTCTACCCAAAAACTATTAGAAAGACCCTTACCTTGTAACATGCTCCTTGCGCACTCCACTAAGGTTCTGTTCTTGCGCTCTACAACTCCATTCTGCTGTGGTGTGTGTGGCACTGTAAACTGCTGAACAATCCCGTGAGATTTGCAGAATTTCATGAATTCCCCTAGCTTATATTCTCCCCCTTGATCAGATCGGAGAATTTTTATACTCTTACCAAACTGTTTTTCCACCAAGGTTTTAAACTCTATAAAGCACTGGAAAGTCTGACTTTTCTTACTTAAAAAATAAACCCATGAATATCTAGTGCAGTCATCAGTAAGTAACAGAAAATAATATGCTCCACCTAGCGACCTTGTCTTCATAGGCCCGCATATATCAGTGTGCACTAGTTCTAAAATATTTGTTTCCTTCCTCCTATCGTGCACAGGAAACTGTTCTCTATGCATCTTACCTAAGGCACAACCATCACAATTTAACTGAGTATTACGAAAGATAGGGAGTCCCTCAACCATACCTTTCCTCTGCAATAACATGAGGTCCTGTAAATTCAAATGTTCGAACCTCTGATGCCAGAGTTGTTCGGCTGTCGATCCACCTACAACCATGGCTCGCTTTGGTATACTTTTCACATCCAACCTGTATAGGCTTCCAACGCGCACGCTAGTTGCAACAATTTCTCTCTTGCAATCCTTTACCACACAATGAGTCTTAAAGAACTCGACTTGCATATCTTGATCAGTTATCATGGATATAGATATGAGATTTTTCTTAATTCCAGGTACATATAAGACATTTTTAAGATGACTGATTTTTCCATTTGGTAACTTAACTGGAATAACCCCATAACCTTTAATCTCGTATCCACTATCATCTCCTAAATAGATTTTCGATCCTTATGTACTTTCTTCAAGACTTTCAAAAACTTCCTTTTTACCTGTCATGTGGGAGGATGCTCCGGAATCGACATACCAAATATCGTCCTCATTGGATGCTGAAAGGGCACAGTCGACTGTGAATAGTCGAAATTCATGGCTGAAATCTTCATTTTCTTCAACATCTTCTTCTTCGACAAAGTATCATCTGTGCTTTGCAGTTGCCAGTTTTCTCCTTGCATCATCTGCCTGCTTCTTAAGACATCCATTTTGTATATGACCCTTCTTTCCACAGTAATAACATCTTCTTATAGGATTATTTACAAGCATACCTTTATATGGACTCTTCTACGATGTACCTCCTCTCTGCTGCAGTTGCAACTGTGATTGCTGCTGTGGCTGCTTCCCTCTGAAAGGCCGTCGTTTCACCATCAGCGCAAGATCATCGTTCTGGGGGTTCAAGTTATGTCGCCGCTCCTCTTCTTGCAGCAAGATGCCTGTCAGATCTTCAAATGTAGGCACTTTCTCCCTTGCCGCCAACCCAGTGATGAACATTTGAAATTCATCTCGCATCCCGTTCATTGTGATTGTGACAATATCAGAGTCAGCCACCTTCTCCCCGATGTCCCCTAATCCGTCTTTCACATCTCTGATTCGTGCGATAAATGCAGCAGCGGTCTCACTTTCGTCCATCTTCATTGAGAACAACTTGCTTTTAAGTGCCATAATTCGACTTGTGTTATGGGTCTGATACAACTTTTTGATAGTCGTCCAGATCTCCGCGGAGGTTTTACAGTCTCTGATGTGGGGGATAATGTTGTCCTTGACAGACATCTTTAGCAAAACTTTTGCCTTGTTTTCTCGTTTATCCCATTCTTGCTCCTGTGTCCCTGTGTTCGAATTCGGCCTCTGCTCATCACCTGTAACTATGGACCAAGCATTCGCACCCTCAAGCAAGGTCTGGATCTTGAACTTCGAGTTCGTGAAGTTAGATCCATCGAGTTTGCCAGACTCGTGGATATAAGATTCCATCGTATTACTCATTTTGATCAGATCTACAAAATGAATCTACTCAACAGTAAAAAAAAATCGATACCTGTCAAATCTTGTCACCCGATCTGCCACTTTTCTGCCACTTCTCTGCCAGATCTTCTGATCCACCCATTGACAGATCTGCAAAAAAACAATCCCGCTCCGATGAGCAAATCCGATGTTTTCCAATACAGCCAAAAAATCAATCTGATCGAAACTGATCCGATCTGCCTCTCCCGGATAGATCCGCAACTTGTTCGATCTGCTCCTCTGCAAATCGTCAAACGAAGATAAGGCTTCCCGCGGATCCCCTTGAAGGTGAGTCGGCGCCCTTCCGAACGGAAAACCCGCGCCTGGATGAAATCGATGTAAGTAAAAGACACTTGGCGCGATTTTCCCGTGCGACTCCGCGCCAATGGCGCGATGGCGCGATTAACAGCTGAACAGATGCACCAGTCGCGCTTCCTGGCGCTACTGTCAGCGCGAAAAACGCGCCAACCCCCTTCTACTCGGAAAATTAAAAAATCATCTGAGTCCGAGCCAGGTGTTCTGCAGTCCACCTGCTCAATCGAACACAAAGCTCTCGTGTACACGCGGCCACAAAGGCACTTTTAGCCACGAAGGCGATTCTGCCACAAAGTCAAACTGGCCACAAAGGCACTCCAGCCACAAAGGCGATAAAAAATCAGGCTCACCCAAACTGAGCTCTAATACCAAGATACAATATGCACACAGAATTGAAAGAAGGAGTTGTAGCTCTCAGGTGTGGCCTTCACCTGGAGACTACACTCAGAACAGAGAGAGAACTCTCGTACACTCTACATTCATGAATGAAAGATTACATCATTAAGTACAATACTAGAAGTTAGGAAGTTGCAACCAAACCCCTAATCTCTAGGAACTAATCCTAAACTAAGGAGATACGTTACAACTTATGTAACATTTTCTCCATTAATATAAAATAATATAATT
>JAXQQM020058931.1:0-41969 GCA_034641835.2 Pinus albicaulis
AGCATTTGGTTGTAATCTTCCTTTTTGTCATCATTAATATAAGCGACTCTGATTTTGGTTCCATTCATGTGTTTACTCTTTTATGAAATGCAATGAATTATATCCTCTCTGAATGATATATAGTTAAATGCTTTAAGTATTATGTTGTATTTCGTCATTTCTCTGCATGGGTACCGATGTCCGGATGAAGCAAACAGAAGGACTATGATCTGCAGAGCAAAGGACGAAGAGAACCACTTCTTCTTCGACAGCAACAGCGTGGGATTTGAGGTAAGTCACTTATCGCGATCTTTGTCTTTCTTTTAACTGGGAACCAATGTCATTGCATGATTTGATTGTTGCTAGGCCTGATCTGGGCTAGTGGGATCGCCTTTGTCCGCAGAGGGGATTTACCGCCTCAACAGTTTTGTATTCATCTTTCTCATAACATTTTATTTTAATTACGGATTCATGGAATATATATATATATATAGTAATTATTTTTCTAGTATTTTTAGTTATGGTTTTTTTATGTATATCAAATATCAACTCAAAAAAATTATTGATTCTGGAAGTGTTGAGAAATATAGGGCAGAGATATTAGATGACTTCTCTTATAATGGTAACTTCTTGTGAGGACTTTTTACTTTTCTTAATTAGGTTCTTATTGTACTTTATTATTATTATGTTTTATTCTTCATGAAACAACTACCAAACCATAAAGAACAATGATATAAATTGTTATCACTCGGATTGAACCTCAAGGCTGGATGAAAAGATTTTTTAGGCTAGCTAAGGAGTATATGGGGTTTTGATTTTGATTTTAGGTTTGGGATCACTGAACAGGGATTAGGTCAAGGGGATAGATCAAGGCCAAAAGGATGAAATTGCAGTCTTATTGATGGGTCAAGGTAGGTAAAAGGTTTAAAAATTCGAAGAGAATTAAATGATATGGAAAGAGTGCTGAGGAGCTAAGGAAAGCATCTGAAATGTATTTTCCCTAAACTGAAGAAAATGAACACATTATACTGAATTTCCCAAAAGAGAGCATAATTAAATATGAATTCTGTCTTTCAAACTTGAAATCAAGTATATTATAGATGTGAAATGGTTTATGAATTAACAATACATTCTAACAAATCAATCACCGAGAAGAAACAATGTTTAAAACTCATACCACAGGGATCCCAAGAAAATAGCTGCAATTTTCCATTAATGTCCAAGCCAGAATGATACTTGAGCAATACAATCTCTCCAACTGATGCCAACCATTAAAAATATTGAAAAAGTACACCTTATAGACTTCAAAACCACTTGCTCTGATCCTCAGGGGTCGAATCCATGAGGCAAGGGAGTTGTTACACCAAAATCTGAACTGAAAGCTAAAGACTAGGATGAGGAAAGTGACTCATTCTTATCTTTTAGAACAGATACATTTGACTTAAAACTAATGATATACCTACTGTATCTACCTTAGTTAAAAGTAAAATATGATATTTGTTAGGGCCTAAATCTACCTCAGGCTAAGAAAGGCAGAATCTAGGGTAACATCAAACCACGCTTAACCTGGTAGCTAGCCCTACCAGGTCGGGAGAGGGCTCTCTCCTTGTCAATCTCAACAACAAAAAATGATCAATGAGGCTTAGAGATGACTTGATGTGAAGACTTATTTTAGGCTAGGTATGTGTGTAAAAGAGTTTGATTGAATTTAATGATGTTTTGTTGGCTCAAATGGAAAGGAAAATTTGGGTCTGGGGAATGAGGCTCAGTTTTGCAGAGATCTCTATGGGGCGAGGTAGGAAAATGGTTTGGTACTTCAAATTGAGTGATATGGAGAGATTTTAGACTAGTGAGGAGTTTGAGAGGGCATGAAAGTCTAATGGATCCTCTTCAAACAGTTGAAAACATAGATAACTAAGAAAACCCTAAGTAGAGCACTGCACTTTCAATGTATTCTACCTTAATCTCTGTTTGATTTAGTTAAGATGAAGCAAAGAGAGATAATGGCATACATAAATCACATGTAAAACTGGAAATTACAGAAGGAAACACAATACCAAATCAAGATGCCACAAGAATCCCATAAAGTGCTGCAAACCCTGGTCTATTCCTTTGCCAAACTGCAGAGATGAATGTACAATAATGCTCAAAGCATTCCCAAAAGTCCAACTATGCTAATGACTGAAAAATAACAAGATATAGAAAAAAAATAACTCATCCTAGCCTCTAGGGGTCGAGCTCATGAGTTTAGGATCTGTTCCAACTAATTCTAAACTGAGAACTAAAAATTAGGCAGTGGAACAGCTTGCCTCTAAAAACTAGGGAACTGATTCATTCAGTTGCGCACTACCTTTTGATAGATGAATCTACCTCCATGAGTGAAAATTTAGCATAATTACATCAAAATCTATCATGTCACATTGAATTACATCATAATTTTGACAATTAGAAGGAGAAAAGTCAAACTTTCAAGAAATTAGGCGAAAAACAGAGTATTTTTGGCCAAAATGGGCAAAATTCCTCCAATGCGTCGCGCTGATTTCCCTATGCGTAGCGCCTTTTTGCAGTTGCTTTTGGAGGCCTTCCCTATGTCCAAATTTGCTCCAAGTGTGCTTGTTGGAAATTTCTACCTGTCTACTTTCCATAACAAGTGGAATTGTTGAATTTGGCCTCCATTTTTCCCTCCAAAACTGAGTTCTCCCAACATTGCTTCCTGTGTGTCAAAAAAGGGGCAGAAAGGTCATTTTTGGGGTGTTTTTGACCTTTTTGGGGGCTCAAAACCTGTCAAAATTTCTTGGAAATTGGTAGGCGTGCATATTTTTTCATGAAAAATCCAAAAAATTTGATTTTTCATCAAAAGGAGTACCCCATCAAAAGCGAGCGCTAGGTGGCGCGGCGCATTGGGCAGAAAACTCTGTTTTTCAAGGCAAAATTTCCAAAATTCATCTCAATGTGTAGCGCATTTTTGAAAGAGAATTTTGGAGGTATTATCAGTGTCAAAATTGGGTGCAGGATAGCTCATTGGAAATATTATTGAGTCTAATTTCCAACCCAACTTGAATTTTTCAATTTGGAGTTCATTTTCCTTGTCAAAAATCAAATCTCCCAATACTGGTCAAAATGTGCAAAATGAGGCTGCCTCAAGGCAGAGTGATGTTGCAGTCAACTTTTGAAGGTCTTCCTCAACTCCAAATTGAGCTCATGATAGCTCATTTGAAAGCTCTTTGTGTCTTGTTATCATTTGACTCATCAAGAAAGTCATTAGGCCAACCAAGCTAGGAGAAATCTTGATTTTCCCAAGGTCACTTCAGAGGTGCATCAATTCTCCTGAGGCAACTGTATTTTTTACATTTCTCTAAAACCATGAAACCTGTGTAAAAATTGAAGGATTTTTTTCTTCCTTGGCCTATTTTGGACAAAAACCTCTCTCATTTTTTTGAAATTCATCTTTTCTTGCTCAGAAACATCATTGGAGTAAAACCTATCCCGATGTGTGGAACAAGGGATTTGTCGAAATGAAGTGAAATGAAGGGGATAAGGGGCTTCTAAATTCTTGAGAAAATTTTGGGATGTAGGGAGGGATGTTAGAAAATAGGAGAGAGTGGAATTTCAGATATTTAATGAGGGGAAGAGGTCCAAAAGGGAAAAACACAGGCCTAGCCTAGAAAATTGTCAAGTTGTAGCAAGAAACTAGGGTTTGTGCGAAAATGAGGAATTTGAGGGATATCAGTGATGGGAAGTGTTTAATAAGGTACATTAAGGATAGGGGAAGGTGTATGAACATCAGGATACAATTTTTGTTGATGATTTGACCATCCAAGAGAAATTACTTCCAAAACCCTAGGAGAGGGAAATGAACCTTACCTAAGCACAACTGAAGCATGAACAAGGTGTAAAATGACCCAGTGGAACTTGACATGATGATGACAACTCTCTGAATGATGGTACACTCAGTTGAATGGTGACATGGACCAAAATTTGGACAACTTTGAAAGGAGTGAAAGCAAACCCTAGACCTAATACTTAGTGACCAAGTTTTGCTTGAAGACTCGCTGAAATGACAAAATTTGACCTTGACACCTTAAAATCACTTTGTAAGAGCATGTTTTATCACTGGAGAAAGGCTGCAAAGACTAACACTAAAAATATTTGCAATGGTAACTTCTTCATTTACCCAAGTAAAAAGTGAAACAGAGGTGAAATTTCAAAATTTACTGAAACTGGTGAAAATGTAAATTTCTTGGTAAATGCACAGCGGCATGACAGAAAAATTAACCTGTGTTGTAAGCCACTTTTGGAGGCCTTCCCCTTGTCCAAATATGCTCCATGATAGCCCATTGGAAATTTATTTGAGTCTAGTTTCCATATATGCTTTCACTTTCCAAAATGGTGCCCATATTCCATGTAAAAAACCTGTTCTCCCAAGACTGGTAAATGTGCGGAACCAAGGTGAAAAAACATGATTTTTGGTGGTTTTTGGCCTCTTTGAGTGACCAAATCTGCTCCAAATATCCTAAAACGTTCTGAGGTTGATTTAATTGTCATTAGGAACATGAATATGTTGACCATTTTCCATTTGGATGGCCCAAAAAGAGTGCAGCGCCAGTGGCGATGCGCGTTTAGCAAGTTTTCTGCATGCTAAACTGTCCCAAAAAATAAAAATTTTCACAAGAGTGCTACATGTGCCAAAATTGTGAATTTCCTTACTGATTTAGAGGTTATATTCATGGTGAGACACCTCAGCAAGAATATTCAACTTCTCCTTCTCTTTTGACTCGGTCAAAGCCCGAATCTTTGCATGGGCTCATTTGAGCTTAGCCCTTGCAATCTTGTTTCTCATGGCATAGTGTTTTTCCATCTTCCTCTGAATATCAGTGTCTTTCTTTCCCTTATCTAGTAGGCACTCCATATGAAAATTGGCTCTCTCAATCCAAGACTCTTTATCTTTACTAATCTCAATGGAAACCAGCACACTTGGAGCGAGTTTCTTTGCCAATTCGGCCTCTTTCTGCCTTTCCTTAGCTAAAGCAGAAAGGAAAGATTAGTAAAGATTATCCTTTAACCCAATGGTCCTCGGTCTTCATCTAGGAAGATTATCTTCCTCATCATAATTTTCATCAAAAATACCCAAGGTCTCATCCAACAAGGCCTTGGCCATTCCTGCCTCTCTCTGAGCTCTGATTACCCTGACCTCACTGATGGTCTGCTTTGTCTTCAGCTGTTGATTTTCTAGCTCAAGAAAGTCAATCACATACTTTTATCCACCAATATTAGCTTGAAGCTCTCTAATCTTGGCCTCCTTGTCTCTGATCATTGCACTAATAGATTTATCCTCATCCTCGTCATTAATCTCAATCAACTGAAGCTTTTTCTTAGTTTCATGTTTGTCCTCTTGCTCAATAATGATAGGCTCTGTAGCCTTTTCCTTGCCCTTGTCTACCTATTTTTCTGATGAAGAAGGCATGGCCCCTTTCACACCATGTGAAGTAAACACATGCATGTGGGCTCTCTGATATGTCATGGGAAATGGCTCAATATCATTTATTTTAGTGCAAGTTGCCTCAATGTTCCTTTCACTGCTTGATGCTCTGCTATCATGATGTGATGATGAAAGGTTATAGAAAGGTGATGAGGTAGGATTAATATGAGGTGAATGGATGTAAGTGGATGGTGATGTATGAATAGCGGGATGTGATGGAGAAGTCGATATGGGAGGATGAGATGATGAAGGAATATCCTGCTCATGATGGCTAGGTGGGGTAGTGAAAACATTATTTGCAATGAATGCATCCCATGAAATTTTTTTCTATTGAAGCTAATGCATGACCACCATTTTTATGAGTGAATGATGAAATAGACTCTGCATTTGTTGATTGTCATCCCTCTTTTGCACAATGTAAGCCATCTTGTCCATGCTACGGAAAAGATAATAAGGTAAGTGTAGCATTCTAACTCTAATGAAATGCATGAGGAGACAGATATGGTATTAGTAGAGTCGAGAAAACCTCCCCTCACAAGTGAATTATTTCATTATTATCTTCATCATGGGCACATACCGGTCAAGGAGATGAGAAAAAGGGAAAATGGACTTCTTGTGATCTTTGTACCTAGGTTTGAGGTATGGTTCATAATAGCTCATGTTCAATTTTTCTTGTTTAAACCACCTCTCTCCCACACTAGGGATCCCTGTAGCAGCTGCAATAGCATTGTTGGACATCTCAGAAGTAACCCTGACAAGAGTGACATGTTTTTCATGTAGATTGGTGATGAAAAGTCTTGTTAATTACGAGTGATTTTGGACTTGTTGCACTCTCTCACAAAACTGAAAACAGCCCACATGTTTGAAGCAAGATACAGTGACAGGAGAGGACATAATTTATCTTGTAGTGATGGGTTAAAACCTATTTATTTTCCCTCCCTTATGGTCATTTCTTCTTGGCATTTGCTCCTCACCAACAATTCCAATATCCTCTTCTTCAGACATTTTCAAATTCTGATTTGTGAAACCCTAGGGTACAAGTGAAATGACATGAGGGGAAGGGGATGAGATGGCTAATTTAAAAGGTGAAGGGAATGAGTGTAGGGAATGAGTGAAGGGGCAAACTAAATCAATTAAAACCCTAAATCAATGAAATTATCCTATCTATGATTGATATTCTTTTAGGAGGATGAAACAAGTGTATAGACAATGATCACTAACTTGTAATTAGAGTTTCATTAGGGTTTCACTTCAATTCATTTAAAAGTGACCAAATAACTTCAAAAATAAGGCTTATGACATGTACTTACTTCTTAGAAGTGCTTGGAGGACTTTTGGAGAAATTTGGAAGTGTTTCGAACTTGTTTGGATTGCTAGAACACTCAACAATCTTCCCTGTCTAGGCACACAGTGCCACTATGTGAGTGCGCAACGCTTTTCCAAATGCACAGCACCGCTGGGCAGGAGCGCAGCACCTTCACAAAATACATGCCAATCTTCTAGCAAGGGCGCAACACCAAGGTACAGGCACGCATCGCCAGTGTAAGTGCGCAGCACCAATTGTAAAACACGCAGTGCTAAGAAATTTGGCCCAATTTCGCTTCAAAAACTCACAAAATTTTATTTTTTGAATGCTTCTAACACTTTGAAAGGAAACAATGACTCTTTTTAAATGTTTTATAGGCTTTATAGGCATGTGGATTTAATTTAACTTGAAAAATCCACTTTCTAATGTTTGAAGTCTTTTTCCTTGGCCACTGATACTCTTTGACATTTTTTGCATTGCAGGTTGTTTGAAGTCATGGAGTTAGCTTCTCTTTTTCTCACTGAGGCTTGACATAATGGCTTTGACAGCTTGGGATTAAATTATTACATATAGTAGCATAAAATTACATTTGAAAAAATAAAATAAATTACATAGATGACTTTTCTATCAAAATGGAATTTTGATAAAAAAAGTCTTCAAACTGAAAATACAACCTTTGAAGTATAATGAACCATCATGATGATCTTGTTCAATCCCTCTCATATATGTTCTGACCTCATTGGAATGAAGGAGTGACCTTGATAAATGAAAAACCCTAATGACCTAATGAGACTGCCTTTTGACCTGATTTTGAATGAGATTTTGACCTAAAATATTTTCAAGTAAATCAGAGCATTTTCATAGGTTTTCTTATGCTCAAAGGGACATGGGAATGAGTAAGAAATATGAATCTTGGAGGGAGAAAAATTTTATTTTATAAGGAAAACCACCAACGGAGAAAATTTATGTCATGACCTAATGGAATGATACAAAATTTATTCTTTATGAGACACCTAAGATGCACATGCAAATGTGTTTCGATCCCTGGTGGAAATATACCAATACTGACACTAACATTAGCCTTATTGGGGATGGCAGCTCCTTGGAGGTGTCAAGAACATTGTAGACCAAGTGCCTAACCATTGGGTAAACACGGCCAAACAATCCAAAAGACTGCAGATTACTAAAAATGACTCAAAAACCATTTAAAAAGACTGGAAAAATGACTCAAAAAATGACTCTGACACTAACTCAAAACTGACTCTAAAACTCTGAAAACAACATAAAATCAACAAGCTTTATAGCCTGTGACTTCGGGCCCCAATCTTAGATGATCTTATGCCCCAAACTTTGCAGGAAATATAAACTCGTAGGTACAATTAAATTGAAACATTCTTTCAGAAAATGGAACAGAAATAATAATGTTTTAGGAGCCTACCATTGACTGGTCCTCCTGAACATTCCTCTCCATTCATCTCCTGCAGCAAATAGGAATTATTTCCTCGATACGCCAAGACCTTATAGGGCCCCTTGCAAAGATTTTCAAACTTCCCGTGCTTACCTTTATCTTCATTTCTTGCATCCCATCTCAGCACTACATCCTCCAGCTGAAATTTACCTTCTTTGGTATTACGATCGTAAATCTTCTTAATTCTCTCCTGAAGTTTAGAAGTAGTCTAAGAAACTTCCTCTCTTGTTTGTTGAAGGTGAATCGCTTGATTGATTCGACATTGCATATCATCTTCTTCACTATTTTCCTGCTGCAATAATCTCATAACCGGGACTACAAGTGATGTAGGAAACACTGTATCTGTACCATAAACCAGTTCAAAAGGTGATATACCTATATAGTTCTTTGAGCTCACTCGGTATTCCCACAAAGCATTGGTAAGCTTCCAATGCCAATTTTTCTTGTTCTCCTCTAAAAATTTCTTAATGATATTCACCAAAGATTTATTAGAGGACTCAGCTAATCCATTGCCCTGTGGATAATATGTGGTGGAATGACCCAATCTGATATTACACTTGTGAAAAAATTCAACCATATTCTTTGACTTAAATTTTGCAGCATTATCTATAATAATATTGTGAGGACAACCAAAACGAGACAAAATATTGGATTCTAAAAATTGAATGATTACCATGTATGTAGCTTGCCTTGTAGGAATAGCCTCGATCCACTTGGTGAAGTAGTCGGTAGCTGTTAGGATCCATCTGTGTTGTGTTGATTACGTGGGATGAATTTCCCCAATAAAATCAAGTCCCCACTATTGAAAAGGAGAATTTAGTACAATAGGCTTCAACGGAAGAGGAAGGAGTTTCATTTTTCCCTGAAAAAGCTGACATTCATGAAAGTTTGTGACTGTTTTGTATAAATCAGAAAATAAAGTTGGCCAATAATACCCTGCTCTCAACAATTTGTTAGCTGTTGTTTTCCAAAACAAATGACCTACACAATCTCCCCTATAAAAATCATCCATTACCTACTTAGCTTCATCTTCAACCAGACAATTCAAAAGAACACCTCCTGGATATTTCCAATAAAGGGCACTTCCTAGAATGTAGTATTTAGCAATATTCAATTTCAAAGACCTACCCTGACTTTTTGACACTCCAGGAGGAGGAGATAAGTGTTGAATAACATATACTATATCAGAATACCATGGTGAATTAAGAAGCATTTCAGATACCTCTATTAGAGTTCCATCTGACATTGTTGCAATAAATTTTATGTCTAAAGCATGAAAGTTGGATTCAGCCATCAGCTTGGCTAACCCCTATCCCTTGATCAGTTTGGTAGGCCTAATCTCAAGAAAATACTCTAACATAGCTGCTATCCACCTACCTCTCCAACCTTCAGGATCAGTTTGTGTGAGAATATCTTTCACAACTGCATTTGGAACATAGGCAATAGTATGTGAATGTAGAATATAGATCTGAAAATATTTCAAAGCTTTGATTAGGGCTAAAGCTTGTTTCTCAATAATATTATAGCAAAGAGCAGCATCTCGAATGGCTCAACTGAAGAAAGAAATAGTTTGTTCAACCTAATCTCTCTTTTGCATCAACACTGTAGCCAAAGTATGCTCGGATGCAAATGAAAATATTATGAAATCACTAGTATAATCTAGACTAACCAAAACAGGGGCTGTGCATAAAGAAATATTTACCAAGTTGAATGACTTCATAGCATCGGTGGTCCATTTTACACCGTTGTCCTTCTTCAACATATTAGTCATTTCTCTCAAATGCTCAGCTAAATTAGGGACAAAACTGTGTAATAGGTTCATCTTACCATTGAAATCTTGTATCTCTTTGTTGTTCCACAGAAATTCTATCTTCTAAATGGATTCGACTCTGGAAGGATCAATGTGAATTCCATCTTTGGAAATTATGTGACCAAGCAGTTTTTCTTCCTCCAAGGAAAAAAGACTCTTCTTAGGATTTAAAGAAATCTCGAACTCCCTACATTTCTAAAAAAAATTTCTCAAATGATACAAATGCTAATCATCAGAACCATAAAACACTATCAAATCATCAAGATATACTACTAAGAAAACATCCTTATCATTAGCAAAGGCTATATCCATCGCCCGCTGAAAGTAGCCCCTGCATGCTTGAGTCCGAATGGAATTTTAACATACTGAAAAGTTCCCCAAGGTGTTGTGAAAGCAGTCTTACCTTGGTCTTTCATGTACCAAAATCTGATTATAACCTGAATAACCTTCAAGTAGTGACATCCGTGATGCTCCAACTACCTTTTGTAGAACATGGTTCATCTTAGGAAGGGGTTAATTACCCTTTAAATATACTTTATTCAAATTCTGGAAATTTATGCATAACCTTATCTCTCCAGTATTTTTCCTTACCGACACCAAATTTGAAATCCAATCAGAAAACCTAATTGGCACAATGATTCCTGACTTGTACAATCGGTTTACCTCTTTCTCGATGGATGGAAACAATATTGTGTTTATTATTCTCAACTTCTGCCTGAAGGGTTTCGGATCAGGTTTTATGGGAATAGTATGTTGAATAATATTATTATCATAAAACTTCAAATCTACATAATCCCATGCAAAAATATCAGAAAATTTAGACAACAATTTAATGTATTTATCTTTCGCCACGGGAGACAATGTCTTAGACAACTTAACCATCTTGGGCTTGTCTGTTGTTCCATTGTTCACATCTTCCACACCCTTTTCTGTAAGATTCAATGTTGGTTTCCTAGGAACATCATCCTGATCGAACAGATATTCTAAAGGTATCAAACCTCTAGGAATAACATTATCTTTCAACTGCAAAACATTCATTTGATGAGCGTCTATCTCTTGATCATCAACATCACAAACATCATCAATGAAAGCGTCTTTGAATTTTCCTCCATTCTGCAAAAATCTATTTATTTATTTGTCATCCCAAAAAACTTGTCAGTACCTTAAATTGTCTGGAACAATATGAATTTCAAATTTGTTACCAGAATTCATCAAAATTTTAAGATTACTTGCTATTGTAGCAAGAGAATCTACAATGATGTTCTGAGTTCTTGGTACTGTTGTTAATGTATACTCGGGAAACATTTTCAAGACATCCAAAAATGCATTTCTATAAGCTCTCATCTTCGGATTCTTTGCTTGATACTCTCCTTTCACCTACTTTAAGACAAGCTCAGAATCACCATAAACAAAAATTCGTTTTGCACCAAGTTTCTTCAAAATTTTAAGACCTGTAATCAAGGCTTCATACTCCACTTCATTATTAGAACAGTCAAAAGCCAATTTATAGAGCATTCTCTAACACTAGCTAGAATTCCACCTAACTTACGAACTGGTCTTCGGATCCAAATACCAATACCTGCACCTTCCTTACCGAAAGCACCATCGAAATCCATGTTCCAGAAGCCTTCTTCATCTTCTAGATGTTGAAACTCAACTTTTAGTTTTGTTTTACTTGGGACAATCACCTCATTTTGTTGTTTTGTACTGATTTTCTATTTTTCAGGAGGCTGCTCGGAAGAAATCACCACTTCAGAGGTCATCACTTCTGAAGTCACCACTTCTTTTTTCTTATCCAAAAATTCTCTAAAATTTTCTGAAAATTCTGAAATATCTTCTGTTATTACTAATTGATTATTTACATCATTCAAATCACCATTATTATAAAAAATAAAATATTCTAGATCTATATGTACAACTTGAATTGGATGATTTATGGGCTTCTCCTTACTAGTTATCATATACTTCATTTTCTTTTCCCGATACAATTTCCTCAATTTCTTGAAAACAAGAACAGTAGCATAAGAGAATTCAAGTTGTAAAGTTCCATTGAGTTTGGCTCCCCATGATCTAGATAGTAGCATTCCAAACCGAGGTGGTATATCAGCCACCACCACATCCATCAAAATATTCTTAGCTAGAATCTGATCTAAGGAAACCAATAAATCTTTAATGAGACCAATGCAACGAAATATACCAGAATCAAATGAGTACAAATCATGATAAGGTTGGGTGATATCCATGCCTAACTTTTCCACAATAGCCTTAGGCATCAAATTGTGAGAAGCACTGGAATCAAGCATGGTATTGTGAAGTATGTAATCATGCAATCTACGACTCAAATAAAAAGGAGGAACTTCACTCTCTCCTAATTTACCATCTATAGCTGGACCTAAAATGAGCTCGGGATGATCATCTTCAACATTAACCATATCGGACAAAGGATCAACTAGCAACATTTTAGACACCTCATCTCTGTAATGATTATTCTTTACTAACTCTGTCAAAGGAATGGAAACTTTCAATTTAGCTATTTCATTTTCTAGATTAAAGGTTGTGGCTTTATCTACCTCTTTGACAGCAGTATCTCTTCTAAGATTTAGATCCCTTGTCACAATTTCTTTCTTCTAAGTATCTTTCTCTTTAGTAGCTGAGCTTGTTGATGGTTGATTGATGTTGCTATGATTCTGATATGCATGTCCTTACCCTTTTTCGAAATATCATTCTTTGATTGGACCTATTTCCTTTTCTGAATAGGATTGACCGGTACATCTCTGCTCCTCAGAGAATATTGTTTCTTTTGTGCACTCAAAGCATTCATATATCCACGCTGGTAGTCATCTGATTCAGTCTCCAAATCATCATCATTTTCCAAGATATAGTCTTCATCCTTTGGAGAATCAAAATTTTCAGTATACTCATCATCTTCAGTCAAGAAAATGGGTAATCCATCTGTTGTAAAGAAATGAATTGTTTCAATCATCGGATCTTCATATTCTTCCTCCTCTACTTGGACATAATTCTGTTGCAATGGGGTTCTAATATGTTGTTTTTGTACTGTTTGGTCAGGTGCTTTATGCTCTCTTTTCTTGATTCTCAATTGTTTATGCCCTCTGAAATTTGGATTCCATATCTGTGGTTCAGGTCTCTCTAAAATAGATAATCAGTCAACCATATTCTCCATAGTCCGGAGTAATGAATCCATTTAAGTGAATGTCTCCTCTTTGATAATCACCCTCTTTTCTGATCTCATCCTTACTCTTCTGGCTAGAAAATTTGATTCCACACTTACAACATTTTTCTTCATGTCTGTTAAAGTTGTAGGATCACGTTCACGCAACTGATATGCCATATCAGCATCAAATCCATCCAGGAATTTGACCAAAACCATATCCTCCGGTGGTTTCATATGTGCAGGAAGAGCATTATACACTGCATTAAATCTCACACAATAATCTTGAACAAACTCACCAACATATATTTTTAAGTTTTCACATTCAGACAATATTTGAAGGGGATTCCTCTTTACTTCCCATATTTCTAAAACTTAACGATGCAAAACTTCTAAAGTATCAATAGTGCCTGGCAGTAGAGCTCTGAACCATTTTCTTACTTCCCCTCCCAAGCTTTGTGCAAACAACCTCATCTTCACATCCTCTATATCAACTTCATGCAGATTAAAAAAGTCATTCATCTTATCTACATGTTTTTGAGCTTTTATAGGCTGAGTATCATCAAACAAAGGGATTTTGGTTTGATAATATGCAGGCATTTGACCTAGATTTTGAGGGAGAACAAGGGGGGCATATCTTGTAGCCATGATTGGAGGTGGAGGTGGAGGATGAACAATAGGAATAACAACAAGGATGTGGATGCCTGATGTGATCAAAGGGAGACTTGTCCCTGACTGAGTAGTGTGAATAGCGAATGATGAAGAAGGAGGGGGAAGAGGGATATTCTGAGTAACAGTAGATGAAGTGATGGAAGAATAAGGTGAGATTTGAGGTCTTCTTTCCAGCCAAGTATTTACTTGTGAAGAGTAATTCTGAAAATCTTTAAGAGATTGTAAAAATTGTGTTACTGATTGAGAGCTTGATTGAAACCCTAATTGAGAGTGTGAAAATTGATCTTCAACAGGACTACGAAAGGAAATGGAGGAATAAGCAACTTTATCATCAATCCAACTCAAATATTTACTCCAGAATAAACTATGCTCAAAATTTACATCAAATTCAATATCTTGAAAATTTTATAACCCTTTGGGAAATGAATAAGCTCTGGGAATGGAACTTCTTTTTGATTGATTTCCAACTGAACTATAAGTCTCAACAATAGCTTTACCTTTTCTTCCAATGTTCTCAGGCTCGCTAACAATAGTAGGAGGATTCATATCGGGATAGGATCTGGTGTATCTTTGGGAAGCCAATATGTTCAATTTCAAAAACAAATATGCACTTTACAAATTTTTCAATTCAGCCTTTGAATAAACTCTAAAACTCATCATCCACAAGTTTAAGAATTTCAATTAAAACTTATTACTAGGGTTGATCTAATCTTACTCTTTTCTTCCCAGTGGAGTCGCCAAAAATTTTATCACTCAGATCGAACCTCAAGGCTGAGAAGGCAATCACGAGGTAACCTCAAACCAAACTTTGGACTTGGCATCTAGCCCTACCAAGTCAGAGAGGAATCTCTCGATAGAATCACAGCCAAGAGGGCTAGATGAAAATATTTTTTGGGCTAGATAAGGAGTACAGGGGGTTTTGATTTTTATTTTAGGGTTAGGCTCACTAAAGAGGGATTAGGTCAAGGGGATAGATCAGGGCCAAAAGGATGAAATTGTATTCTTCTTGATGGGGAAAGGTAGGTAAAAGTTTAAACATTCAAAGATAATAAAATGAGATGGAAATACTAGTGAGGAGCTAAGGAAAGCATCTGAAATGTATTTTCCCTAAACTGAAGAAAATGAACACATTATACTGAATTTCCCAAAACAGAGCATAACTAAATATGAATTCTATCTTTCAAACTTGAAATCAAGTATATTATAGATGTGAAATGGTTTATTAATTAACAATACATTCTAAAAAATCAATCACCAAGAAGAAACAATGTTGAAAACTCATACCACAGGGATCCCAAGAAAATAGCTGCAATTTTCCATTAATGTCCAAGCCAGAATGATACTTGAGCAATACAATCTCTCCAAATTATGCCAACCATTACAAATACTGAAAAAGTACACCTTATAGACTTCAAAACCATTTCCTCTCATCCTCAGGGGTCAAATCCATGAGGTGAGGGAGTTGTTACACCAAAAGCTGAACTAAAAGCTAAAGACTAGGATGAGGAAAGTGACTCATTCCTATCTTTTAGAACAGATACATTTGACTTCAAACTAATAATTTACCTACTGTATATACCTTAGGTAAAAGTAAACTATGATATTTACAATGGTAACTTCTTCATTTACCCAAGTAAAAAGTGAAACAGAGGTGAAATTTCAAAATTTACTAAAATTAGTGAAAATGTAAATTTCATGGTAAACATGCAGCACCATGACAGAAAAATTGACCTGTTTTGTAATCCACTTTTGGAAGCCTTCCCCTTGTCCAAATATGCTCCATGATAGCTCATTGGAAATGTCTCAGATTCTATTTTCTAGATATGCTTTCACTTTCCAAAATGACGCCCATCTTCTTTGTCAAAAACATGTTCTCCCAAGACTAGTAAACGCGCAGCGCCAAGGTGAAAAAGAGGGCAGAAACATGATTTTTTGGTAGTTTTTGGCCTCTTTGAGTGACCCATTTTGCTCCAAATATCCTGAAACTTTCTGAGGTTTATGTAATTTTCATTAGGAACATGAGGATACTGACCATTTTCCATTTGGAGTGGCCCAAAAAAGAGTGCAGAATCATGCTAAATTGTCCCAAAAAATCAAAATTTGCACAAGAGTGCTACATGTGCCAAAATTGTGAATTTCCTTGCTGATTTAGAGGTTAGAGGCATGGTGAGACACCTCAGTGAGAATATTCAACTTCTCCTTCTCTTTTGACTCATTCAAAGCCCAAATCTTTGCATGGGCTCGTTTGAGCTTGGCCCTTGCAATCATGTTTCTCATGGCCTAGTTTTTTGCCATCTTCCTCCGAATATCAGTATCTTTCTTTGCCTTATCTAGTAGATGCAAATTGGCTCTCTCAAGCCAAGACTCTCTATCTTTACTAATCTCAATGGCAAGCAGCTGACTTGGAGTGAGTTGCTTTGCCAATTCAGCCTCTTTCTGCCTTTCCTAAGCTAAATCCCTCTTTAACCCAATGGTCCTCAGTCTCCGTTTAGGAAGCTAATCTTCCTCATCATCACTCTCATCAAAACTACCCAAGGTCTCATCCAGCAAGGCCTTAGCCTTCCCTCCCTCTCTCTGAGCTCTGATTGCCCTGACCTCACTGATGGTTTGCTTTGTCTTTAGTTGTTGATTTTCTAGCTCAAGAAAGTCAATCACATACTTTTCTCTACCAAGATTAGCTTTAAGCTCTTTAATCTTGTCCTCCTTGTCTCTGATCACTGCACTAGTAGCTATATCCTCATCCTCATCATGAACCTCAATCAACTGAAACTCCTGCTCAGTTTCATGTTTGTCCTCTTGCTCAACAATGATAGGCTCTATAGACTTTTCCTTGCCCATGACTACCTGTTTTGTTGATGAAGAAGGCATGGCCCCTTTCACACCATGTGAAGAAAACACATGCCTGTGGCCTCTCTGATATGTTATGGGAAATGGCTCAATATCAGTCATTTTAGTGCAAGCTTCCTTAGTTTCCCTTTCACTGCTTGATGCTCTAGTATCATGATGTGATGGTGAAAGGTTATAGAAAGGTGATGAGGTAGGATCAATATGAGGTGAATGGATGTGAGTGGATGGTGATGTATGAATAGTAGGATGTAATGGAGAAGTGGATACGGGAGGATGAGATGATGAGGGAATATCCTGCTCATGATGGCTAGGTGGGGTAGTGAAAACCTTATTTACAATGAATGCATCCCATGAAATGTTTTTCTGTTGAAGTTGATGCATGAACACCATTTTTATGAGTGAATGATGATATAGACTCTGCATTTGCTGATTGTAGTCTCTCTTTTGCACAATGTAATCCATCTTGTCAATGCTAAGGAAAAGATAATAAGGTAAGTGTAGCATTCTAACTCTAGTGAAATTCATGAGGAGACGAATATGGTATGAGTAGAGTCAAGAAAACCTCCCCTCACAAGTGAAGTATTTCATTATTATCTTCATCATGGACACATACCTGTAAAGGAGATAAGAAAAGGGAAAATGGACTTCTTGTGATCTTTTTACCTAGGTTTGAGGTATGGTTCATAATCGCTCGTGTCCAAGTTTTCTTTTTTAAACCACCTCTCTCCCACACTAGGGATCCCTGTAGCAGCTGCAATAGCATTGGTGGACATCTCAAAAGTAACCCCAGCAAGAGTAACATGTTTGTCATGTAGATTGGTGATGAAAAATCTTGTTAACTTCGGGTGATTTTGGACTTGTTGCACTCTCTCACAAAACTGAAAATAGCCCACATGTTTGAAGCAAGATACAGTGAGAGGAGAGGACATAAGTTCTCTTCTAGTGATAGGTTCAAACCTATTTATTTTTCCTCCCTTATGGTCATTTCTTCTTGGAATTTATTCCTCACCAACAATGCCATTATCCTCTTCTTAAGACATTTTCAAATTATTATTTGTAAAACCATAGGGTACAAGTGAAATGAGATGAGGGGAAGGGGATGACATGGCTGTAATATCCCAAAATGGAAAGATTCAGCAATACCTGCTAGAATAACGCAATTTTCAGAAGTATGTGAACTAAAATGAGTTTGCATCTCTTGTATCCCTTATATCTGGAGACCTAGCATCTAAATCCAAGAGGAGAGAAAAAAAAAATCAAACTAGGTGAGGTAAAGAGACCTCCCACACCTAGTATGGTTGGAAAACACCCAAGAATGGGGCTGCAACAATATGCAACAATACTGCAGGAAAATAACTCAGTTTCTCTAAGAAATAAAAGGAGACCAATAAGAAGGTTCAACATTCACATATACAGCAATAAATCATATCCATATTGAGGCCCATACAATGTGTTACAGAATGTAGAAGACAGTAATAGAAGAAATTCCTCAAAAATAGAGGCTACAACACATGTATTGACTGAAAAATAGCTTGACAGCATTATTTTTAAGAGTTTCATAATTTGTATATTACACTCTAGATCTAGAGTAGATTTGTGTACAAAATATTAGATCCATTTCAAATCTGTACACTAGAAGAGCTCCTTTACAAATTCCCCTTGGGGTTTTGAGCAAAACATGAGACACAGAGAGTAGATCTGAGATCTAAAGTGGTAGATTTATAGTAGTATTCAGAAATTTCTAAATATGAATACAATAGAAGTAGATCAAATCTAAACAGAACATGGATCAGAAGTATAATCCCTGGATCACCATAGTGAAGAGAAAAACCTCGACACCATAGATCTCTCCTCCAAATGTGTGTCAAAAATCCCTGCAACTATACACTTGCAAATAATGTAGTCCTGGAAGGTAAACTGTGTTGTAGGCTCTAGCATTGGTTTGTCTTGATGCCAAGATCTAAAAATATAGCTTGAAATATCCAATACTCTCTTATCAAGGGGATAGATGGCTTTCCCATTGAAAAGAGGCACTATTTTGGCCTAGATCTGAGCAGATCTAGCCTCCACTTGCTGCAACTTACAAGGACAACCAAACCCTCAACAGGATTTGCATTGTAGTTGGAAGATGAGCTTGGCCAAATGCCTGATAGTGGACAAGATTAGCAAGACTCCTCCAAGAGCTACTCAATGAAAGAGGTGGGATTCCCGAACAGGAACACCCTAGTGCTAAACAGCACTATCCTCAGCTAAACAGTAGAGAATGATATATTTCTAAACAGAAAATATATTCAGAAATATACTCAATCAACCACCTTCTTCTATTGTCCTCCTCTTCCTTTTATAGGATGAAATTCTTGTCAAACCCTAAACCATCTCAATGATTTAGCTCCATTCACATGTGTAGCCTCCAACTAAAATTGTGTTGTGCATCTAGGAGATTCACTGTATCTAGACAGCGTTGTTGATTTGGTCCTGGTTGACTTGTTCAAGTGATCCAGTCTCTTTCACACCTAAATGTGCTTATGTAAATAGCCCAGATTTAGCTATGTTCACATGTGGCATTGATTTATTTTTTTGATTAGGAGTTTTATTGATCCTCCTTTATAATTTTATTCATCAAACAGAAAATTGAAACAAAATTGTATATTCCCATTAGCTTGGGCTAATTGGGAATATTACAGTCCTCCCCTCCAAAATGTTTCTTTTCCTCAAGCAACTGATAGGGTGAGTGCTGCAACATTTCTCCTCCTCCATTGGTGACACCATCAAAGATCAAGCTCTCCTCACAAGCTAGGTGTTTACCAATCCAAGCCTCCATGAACTGTTCCTCCAAAGTCATCATGAGATGTACATAATCCATCCCACAAGGAGTCAAAAACTCAACAGAAACAAACATGGTTGAAGCAATGCTCTCTCTAAAACATGTATCATGAGGTACATAGAGATTTTCCATCCCATGTGGTACATACAAACTTCCCATCCTCCCTCTATACAATCCCATAAAAATAACAACTATATCATCCAAGTATAGAAGCATAATTACATATACAAAAACAGAAATTTGAGCATGAGGGGGTGGGTCATAGTCCCACATATGGTACCAGCATAGTGCATCTCCTGCCTACATCATATCAATATATGGTAAGTGGTTTTCCCATCACTTACTTGCTGCACAAGTTATCTCAACATGGCTGAAAATGTGAGATATGTTTGGTGCCTTTGGGAAGCACCCATCATGAAAGAAAATCTCCCTTTGCACAACAAGGGAGTGGCCAAATTCAGAAATTTTAGTGGCCCAATGTTTTCCATGAGATTTACATGATACAACACTTCTCTTTGGAGTCATGGCCTGCATAAACATGGTGAAATAATATGTCAAATCAGAAAATGAAACTTGCATTACATGATCATATTTTTCACCAACAATGTCTCTCCTCCATATGGAATTGTGCATATGTTTTTCTCCCCTTTCAAGAGAAGGAATAAATGGCTGAAATGACTCTTGCATAGAGTCCTTTTGCTACCCCAACTTCACATATTTCTTTAATTCTATAAAATGCTAATGTAGCTCTCCTCCAAAGCCTTCCCATTCAAAGCATCTCATGATAGTGTTGTAGATCTTCATAGAATAGGTAGGGCTGAAACAAAACTCTTTGCAGGCCCTTTGTAGCATCCTCTCCTTGATCTTAGAGGCTCTAGGTAATAATATCCTATCATGATGATAGATGACTCCCTCATGGACTAGATAGCCCTCTTTATGCAGCTGGCCATTAAGCATCATACAAGTGTGAAGATCTTTGGAATAATCCACCAATAGTTGGGATTTCCAATATAGATCTACACTCCCCAACAATGAAAGCATTGATGATGCATCAATAGGAATGCTTGCCATTTTTCTAATCTCCTCTTTGACATCTCTTATGCCAAAGGTATAAGTAGGAAGGATATACCTTCCCTTCTTCCCCTCCAACAGCGCAGAATCAGTAATGAAGGTGGGTGATGATGATGAGAGAAGAAATATCCTTCCTTCTGGTGCTTGCCCAAGCCTTCCAGCGTTGTAGTTGTGTCTTATAATGCTCCCATCCCTCCTGGATCTAATTTTTGAGCATCAAGTAGTGAGATATCTCTCACCAAAACTGAATCAGGTTGCCTCCCAG
The DNA here is from genome assembly GCA_034641835.2 of Pinus albicaulis. NCBI lineage: Eukaryota > Viridiplantae > Streptophyta > Pinopsida > Pinales > Pinaceae > Pinus > Pinus albicaulis. The sequence goes on from JAXQQM020058931.1 coordinate 20,894, forward strand.
GTGGTTTTCCACTAGATAAGAGTGTCCCTTGTAGAAATATCATGAACATAATAGAAGGGATAGTGAGGTCCTTGCTTCCACTGCGCAGATCCATATCTGTTTTTTGTGTGGAAGTGTTGTGTGAGGGGTAAGTATGCATGCCTTTGATCATTTGAGGTGCACCACTCTTCTTGTCCACCCATTCCATTTGCAAATCCTCCCAATCAATGGTGACTTTCCCCAATGTAATCAACCATTGAACACCCAAAATAACATTGGTGTTTGGTATGTCAACTACAAAGAAGTGATCCACCAAAGTATAGGATCCCATGGTGACTGAAATTGATGGGACATAATGCATGCATTACATTGTTCTATCTCCTAGGACCAAAACAGAGAATCCCTCAAAAGTATCAGTGGGTATTTCTCTCCTTTGCACAAGATGGGCATCAATGAAATTGTGGGTAGCCCCACTGTCAATCAATACAAAAACCCTCTAATTCATGATTGAACCTTGAACTCTTGGGGTCAAGTACTTAGGTACTCCCCTCAAAGATGCAAGAGCTCCTCCAATAGGAGAAAAGGCTCCATTCCCATCTCCTGATGGTGTTGGATCTCCTTCAACATTGTCAGCGTTGTGACCCCTCCTTGGCTCATCAACTTCATCTTCTTCAAGATCTGAGAAAACCTCTATATAATGTGCTTTACCAGTAGCACATCTATTTCCAGGTATCCATGGTTCTTGGCAAGTGAAGCAAAGATTTCTCTTTCTTAGATATTTTTTGACTTCATCATCAAGAGGCTTCTTGTATGAGCTCTCCTTTGAAGGAGCAGCTCTCTCTTCCTTCCCTTTAGAAGAAAAGGAGGGCTTGTTCTGAAAGTTTTCCTTTTCTTTTGGCAAGGCATCTTGAAGGTATATAGCCCTCTCAATGGAATCATGCAAGGTAGTGGGCTTGGTAGATTTAACCAACCCATGTAGAGTTTCATCTAGGCCATCGATGAACATATACACCCTCCTTGTTGCAGACAAATCAGGAACCATAACAGATAATCTCAAAAATTTAGAGATATAAGAATTTGTATTGCCTGACTATTTCAACTTTGTAAGGCTCATGAAAGGTGCTTCTGGATCCTTTCTTTCAAACCTCTCCACCAATCTTCTAGTGAACTCAGAATAGGTAGTCACATTGGCATGACCCAATGTAGACAACCCATGGAACCACCAATTGTGTGCTTCACCTTCAAAGTGCAGCACTGCAATCTTGATAGCTTCCGTCTCAGGGACTTTGTTCAACTGAAAGTATATATCCAGTTTTTCTACCCATGCTTTCGCAGAACAAGTGGATGACCCATCAAACTTGGGTAAAAATAATCTACCCATAGAGTGATGTCGATCATGATTCTGAGTGAATCCACCATCTCTATGCTGATGCCTTTGTATTCTTTTGTCCTTGAGGTGAAAAAACTCTTGAAAAATCAAGTGTTCCTTGAATCTCTGATTCTGAGACTCATATTCTTCAAATTAGTCTTTAAGGGATGCTTGCTCATGAGGCCCTTCATTTTCCACAGCCAAAAAAGTAGGCATGGTAGAGAATTGTGGAGCTTGTGGATGGTTCACTCGTTGATTATTCCAGTGGTGATACATGCCAGAGATTTCTCCAGGATGAAATATCCTAGGAGATTCCTTGATCCTATCCAATCTCATCTCTTTGATCTCTCTAGCAAGATCTTGCATGGCTTTCATAAGGGTTTTTGCAAACTCCTTCCCATCTTCATCACTTCTAGATTCAGGGGTTTTTCTCTTGTCTTTATCATCATTGTTGTAATCAAATTTCTTTTGTCTTAATCTCAGGTACCTCTTCTCTCTGTCAGTGAGAGGCTCACCTTCTTTTGAATACATATTGGCTCTTCAAGAAAGCAAATCACAGTCTGTGCCAAGATGATTGCTCTGATACCACTGTAATATCCCAAAATGGAAAGATTCAGCAATACCTTCTAGAATAATGCAATTTTTAGAAGTATGTGCACTAAAATGAGTTTTCCAGCTCTTGGATCCCTTAGATATGGAGATCTATCATATAAATCCAAGAGGAGAAAAAAAAAAAATCAAACTAGGTGAGGAAAACAAACCTCCCACACCTAGTATGGCTGGAAAACACCCAAGAATGGGGTTGCAGCAATATGCAACAACACTACAGGAAAATAATGCAGTTTCTATAAGAAACAATAGGAGACCAATAATAAGGCTCAAAATTCACATATATGGCAATAAATCAGATCCATATTGAGGCCGATGCAATGTATGATAGAATGTAGAAGACAAGAATGGAAGAAAATCCTCAAAAATAGGGGCTGCAACACATGTATTGACTGAAAATTAGCTTGACAGCGTTATTTTTAAGAGTTGCAGTAGTTGTATATTACACTCCAAATCTAGAGAATATCTGTGTACAAAATATTAGATCCATTTCAGATCTTTACACTAGAAGAGCTCCTTTACAAATTCCCCTTGAGGTTTTGAGCAAAACATGAGACACAAAGAGTAGATCTGAGATCTAAAATAGCAAATCTGCAGCAGTATTCAGAAATTCATGAAGATGAATACAATATAAGTAGATCAGATCTAAACAAAACATGGATCAGAAGTATAATCCATGGATCACCATAGTGAAGGGAAAAACCACAACACCAAAGATCTCTCCTCCAAATGTGTGTCAAAACACCCTGCAACTGTACACTTGCAAATAACGCAGTCCTGGAAGATAAACTGCGTTGTAGGCTCTAGCACTGGTTTGGCATGATGCCAAGATCTAAAAATACAGCTCCAAATATCTAATTCTCTCTTATCAATGGCATAGATGGCTTTCCCACTGAAAAGAGGCACTAGTTTGGCCTATATCTGAGAAGATCTAGCCTCCACTTGCTGCAACTTACAAGGACAAAAAAACCCTCAACAGGATTTGTGTTGTAGTTAGAAGATGAGCTTGGCCAAATGCCTGATAGTGGACAATATCAGCAAGACTCCTCCAAGAGCTACTCAATGAAAGAGGTGGGATTCTCGAACAGGAACACCCTAGTGCTAAACAGCACTATCCTTAGCTAAACAGCAAAGAATGATATATTTCTACGCAGACAATATATTCAGAAATATACTCAATCAACCACCTTCTTCTTCTATCCTCCTCTTCCTTTTATAGGATGAAAGTCTTGTCAAACCCTAAACCATCTCAATGATTTAGCTCCATTCACATGTGTAGCCTCCAACTAAAACTGCATTGTGCAGCTAGGAGATTCACTTGGTCAAGTGATCCAGTCTCTTTCACACCTAAGTGCGCTTATGTAAATAGCCCAGATTTAGCTATGTTCACATGTAGCATTGATTTATTTTGCTGATTAGGAGTTTTATTGATCCTCCTTTACAATTTTATTCATCAAATAGAAAATTGAAACAAAATTTTATATTCCCATTAGCTTGGGCTAATTGGGAATATTACAATGGCTAACTTGAAAGGTGAAGGGAATGAGTGTAGGGAATGAGTGAAGGGAAAACTAAATCAATGAAAACCCTAAATCAATGAAATTATCCTTTCTATGATTGATATTCTTTTAGGAGGATGAAACAAGTGTATAGACAGTGATCACAAACTTGTAATTAGGGTTTCATTAGGGTTCCACTTAAATTCATTTAAAAGTGACCAAATATCTTAAAAAACAAGGCTTATGACATGTACTTACTGCTTAGAAGTGCTTGGAGGACTTTTGGAGAAATTTGGAGGTGTTTTGAACTTGTTTGCATTGCTAGAACACTCAGCAATCTTCCCTGTCTAGGCGCGCAGCACCACTGTGTGAGCATGCAGCACTTTTCCAAACATGCAACGCCTCCAGGCAGGCGTTGAGCACCTTCACAAAATACACAGCAATCTTCTGGCAAGGGCCCAGTGCCAATGTAAACGTGCAGCACCAATTGCAAAACGCGCAGCGCCAAGAAATTTGGCCCAATTTCGCTTCAAAAACTCACAAAATTTTATTTTATGAATGATTCTTACACTTTGAATGGAAACAATGACTCTTTTGAAATGTTTGATGGGCTTTATAGGAATGTGGATTTAATTTAACTTGAAAAATCCACTTTCTAATGTTTGAAGTCTTTTTCCTTTATCACTGATACTCTTTGACACTTTTTGCATTGCAGGTTATTTGAAGTCATGGAGTTAGATTCTCTTTTTCTCATTGAGGCTTGACATAATGGCTTTGACAACTTGGGATTAAATTATTACATATAGTAGCATAAAATTACATTTGAAAAAATAAAATATATTACATAGATGACTTTTCTATCAAAATGGCATTTTGATAAAAAAAAGTCTTCAAACTGAAAATACAACCTTTGAAGTATAATGAAATCACCATGATGATCTCGTTCAATCCCTCTCATATATGTGTTGATCTCATTGGAATGGAGTGACCTTGATAAATGAAAAACCCTAATGACCTAATGAGACTAATTTTTGACCTGATTTTGAATGATATTTTGACCTAAAAGATTTTCAAGTAAATCAGAGAATTTTCATAGGTTTTCTTATGCTCAAAGGGACATGGGAATGAGTCAGCAATATGAATCTTGGTGGGAGAAAAAAAAAATTGACAAGGAAAACCACCAGCGGAGAAAATTTATGTCATGACCTAACAGAGTGATACAAAATTTATTTAGTATGAGACACCTAAGATGCACATGCAAATTTGTTTTGATCCCTGGTGTAAATATACCAATATTGACACTAACACAAATGACACAAGATATAGGTGATTAGCCAGGGCCAAAATATCTCCAACCTAAGAGGAAAATCCATAGTAATCCTTCTTGTAGAATCTTCAATTGAAAAATTCCAAGACCTAGACCCTAGACCAAGAACCCCTCTAAGACCAATTGAATGCTTCCTCTTCTTCCAGCAACTTTGACCTACTCATCAACTTTAAATGCAACTATAACTTTGAATTTCCCATAAGCTGCAATTTGACTTTCCCATAAACTGCAACTTCAAATGCAACCAAAAATCACAAATTCGACTGCAACCAAAAATTGCAACTTCGAATGCAACCAGAAGATTCAATTGCAACTGCAACTGCAACTGCAACCAAAAACTGCAACAAAAACTTCAATATGTCCAAAAACTGCAACTTCTCTTCTTCACTTGGGTAGATTCTCTCTCCTAGACAACTCGGATTCCAAAAAAATTCTTCTTGGTGACCTAACTTCAATTCTGAAACTCCTCTTCTGTAATATTCCAAAATTTGCAAGCAGCAAATTGGAATATTAATTTTTGCTTATGTCATCTAGGAGATGAATAAAATAGGTAAAATGCCCATTAGTAGGAATAAAATCCCTCATAGTGTGAAATGGATCTATGGAGTAGCTTTATTTTTCACCTTCCAATGTGAAAAGGGGCAATTGCATGAGGACAAGGTCAAGTTTGACCAAGTCAATAGGGTTGCCTAAGAGGTGTAGCTTGCATGAGAAGAAAGAGAAGTTTGAGAGGGAGGAATACTCTTTGTGGAAAAAACCCTAATGTGTGGGGTCCAGGGAAAAGAGGCATTCACTTGTATAAAAGGAGGAAGAGACAGCCAAGTAAGACATCTTTGAGTATTGGATTATTTGTCTATTCAGACTATTTGCAGTCTCCAGCTGTTCAGCTGAGTTGCAGTGCTGCTTAGCACGAGGGATTCCGTTTAGGATTTCCTCTCCTTCTTGAGAGGCATCTTGAAGGATTGCACTTCATTTTCTCCACATCTTGGCTCAAGGCCAAAGCCATTCCTTCAACTACAACGTTATCTCTGCTCAAGTGTAACGTTGTGTTGTAGGGTGTTGTAGTGAAGGGGTTCCACAACACCATTCCTTGTCTCGTCTTTCAGAAGAGGGAGATTCTATTCCTAGGGAAGACTAGTGAGGAACGTTTTCAGAGCTGATTTTCATATCTTGGCATTAGGCCAAGCTTCTCCCATCATCAAAAGCGCAGTCCCTTCTCCAGACTGTGTTATTTCAGTGTATATTTGCACTGGGGGTTTGCACCACTATATTGGAGGGCAAGATCTTTAGGGATAGGATCAGCCTATCACTTGAGAGATCCATTGGAGGAGGTTTGCTGCATATTGGACATCTTATTTAGCCATCTTCATATTGTTTTAGTTTTTTTTTGCAGCTGCTACCCTACAACTCCGGCATTTCTGCAGATCTGCCATTTGTACTTATATTTCAGCCAATCCTTTCAAGGATTGTTGTATTGTTATTTTCAGGGGTTGAGAGCTTGCTCCCCCTCCTTTCTTGAGCTATCACTGTCATATCATTGTATTACCATTTTGTATTTTGCAGTGTCTCCAATGAACTGCATTATTTTAGCCTTATGACATTCCTGCATAACAGTGTATTTCTATTGTCGTGTACTTGTCTCATTGAGGCTTTCATTGCCTAGTTGGAGTGATTGATTCCTCAAAAGTATTGTATACATTCTCTGCTATAATACCAAAGGAAAGGCTATTCATATCTTCATGTGTGCTGGCTCATTAAAATAACACTGCTACTCCATTGTATGTTCTCGTATATGTTGCAGTCCCTTCAACGAGCATTATCTGAGGACAACTAGGTGTGGGAGATCTGTTTAACCCACCTAGAAGGATTTCTTTGGAACCTCCTCTTGGATTTATGACTTAGATACATTGATCTAAGGGATCCAGGTCCTGGTTTCAATTCCTGTAGCAGCCATTACTGGAAAATTCGTTTTCCAGTCATGCCCTCCTAGCTGTTCCAAATTTGGAATATTACATCTTCACTACAAAAATATGTGCCCTAATTTCTTCGCACGTGTGGAGAGAAGCAACCCAAAACCAAATCCAAAACTTCAAATTTTCCCCTTATTTATTCTTCCTCTTCTTTGCACTTCCTTTCTTCCTTAAGACCGAAATTGTCTAAGTGAGAGTGTGTGTTCTCTAAATGAGGTTGGGGTCTTCTTTATATAGGCTTCACATAGGGTCGAATTACTTCCTTTAGGCTGACTTGAACTTTGTGTCATGACGAGGTCATGGAGGGTCTTTTGACTTGATTATGACTCAATAATTTTTTCCTTACAATATGTAACATGCCCAAATGGGTCATTCATACATAACAATGAATCAATGACTTTATAACAAACCTATAAGCACTCAATGAGTGATTTGACCTATAAAAATAATATCTCTTAAGCATGAAACCCATGCCTCAAGACTTACAATAATAAATTTATTTTTCTATTTTCATTAAATACATAAAATCATGATTACATTTGTCATTATGAAGACCAAACCTAGTTACATATTTCAACATGACGTAGATAGATTAATCTTTGTAGTTTTCTATTTACCAAAAACAATTAGACTACAAACACATAGTATTGTGCGTGGCTATTAGTATTATTATGCATGAATATTTAGTCCTAATATTGTCAATGTTGTATGAGATGATTTTAATATTGTTTTATGGTTTGCAAATTTAGATTACATGAAATAAAATAAAAAAACTTTATGAGTAGATTTGAATGGTTGAAAGATGAAATGTTCTTATTTATTTGAAATCACATGCTTTGTATAATTGTATGATTAGATATCAGAGTACTACATATTTACAAGAAACCATTGCAAGATGAATTTATCAAATATGGAGACATATATAAAAGATTAACTATAGATATAGGTCAATACTGTTCAAAAGATAATAGTGAGGATAATTTTTTGAAATTTCCATTAGGTTGGATACTTGATATTTCAAATGAATTAGATAAAAATATTGAAACAATATTTTGTTCATTTTTTTACTCACTAAAGGCCTCATCTAAACAAGAGGGGTGTTAGAAAATGAAATATGGCAAGTATCAATTTAGATTTTCCTTAACCTTACTAATTTCTTATGAACTTTATTTATCTTCTTGTGTTTTATTTATTAGTTATTATTCATTAAAAAACTAACAAGAACAAAATAGTAAAAATAGTGGGAAAAGAGATTAGACTCCAAGCCATGGAAAAACCCCTCTAAGGGGAAAACCCATAAAATTGTTCTCTTCTTATAAAATCTGCTTCAAATGAGACAATAAAAACCTAAACCCTATACAAAGTCCTCCTCCAAGTACCAAGTCAACTCTTCATGAAACCTATCCAATAGGATCAGATTAGCAAGGCTCAATCCTGCTTAAACTTCGGCCTCAGCTTTGACAATGCAACTTCGGCAATGTAGCTATTGCAAAAACCCTAATTTGACTCTTCAAGAGATCCTCTTTTGGGCAAGAATATCCTCCCAAGTTAAATGAGGTAAAAAAAAAAATTTCTCTTCCAGCAACTTAATATTGCAACTCAATTTCCTGCAATTCAGACTTGTGATTTTGGCCTTCCTTGAAGCATCAGAAACCCTAGATTTTGTACGTGTGAGAGAGATAGATCCACAAAAATAGACTTTCTTCCTTCTTAGATTCCCTTTCCCGCTAGACTTTAGCTCTTCCTTTCTTGGTTCTCCCAAATTCATATTGAACTTCTTTTTAAGAGATTGAACTTGTTATTGAGTGAATGCCAAATGAGGTTGAATATGATTCTATTTATAGCCTTTCCAAGGGGTTGAATTCCCTCCTTTAGGCTAACTTGTAGCTTCCAAGGCCAACTTCTACTTTGGAGTTTTCCAAGACCTTCTAGACTCAAAATAAATTATTTTACAATATACGTCTTGCTCTAAAGGGTCTTCTAATCATGATGTTGACTCTCTTGACTCGTGAAAATATATCCTATGACCTAACAAACCCTAGAAGCATGAAGAACATGCTTTTACCTAGAAGGCCATCAATAAGGAGCATGAAACTCATGCTTTAAAATAATAACTTTTATTTATGATTTTGTTTTGTATATAATATATACATATTGAAATGAGTAAAATAACAATTATGAAGACAGAAACTAGTTACGTTTCCAACAAGGGGTTTGTTAAAACCTTTAAAATTCAAAAAACAATAAGAAAATTACTTCAAATTGTGATCAAGTTGGACACTTAATGCTTCATAAAAAAGAAATAAAAACAACTATATTTTTTATGATAATTGTGTTTGTTTTAGTAATTGGTTATTGGAAAATACACATGTGTTTGTGGAGTATGTAAGTGATGATGTTTTTGGAAAATTTCATATGATTTTATTACAATATATACTTAATAAATTTTGAAATGTACAAATAGAAATAAATTATGATTGTGTGTTGCATGTCTTTGATTTTAGATACAATATATTTATTAAATAAATTTCCAATTATATTTGATATGTTACATGCAATTCATAATATATATTTAGTAAATAAATTCACTACCAATGAACCCAAACATTTGTATTAGTACAAAGACCTAAGGGTAAGATAATTATTTGATTATTTCCTTACGATAATTGATATTGGCTTTTGCCAATTTTATTTGAAAAAATTAGATTGAAAATGAATCAATTTAAAATCGTACTAACAAAATATAGTTGTGACACTAGGCCTAGAGTATGAGCTAAAACTGCTTCTACTTGGTTAAGAGCTTGTCTTCCTCATACATAAGGAAATGGGTTACAGCCCAAGACCTAGAGGCATCTGGTAAGAGTGAAAGCCTGCCCCCTTACTGACCACTGGTGGGTAATTCCAAGTGGTGTGGTTTTCTTTGAATAACAGTGATGATTCATCTTGCATTTGCAGATAGTGTCCAGTGATGGTGGTCCCCACTATTGGATAGTTGTGACACCATACCAAAAAATGGTTATGTTGTTGTTGGAAATCCACATGTATCTCTCAAACATTTATATAAATGTTGAGAGATCTTGAATGGTGCTTATGATATAGAAGCATAGTGATTATAGTTTATTCAAAAGGGAAAAAAATTAAGATGAGCGAACAGTCACTATTTCATTAAATTTGGGCTAATCAAATAAAATTTGGACTAAAAAACTATAGTTTTTAATTCTAAGAGTGTCAATATTAGTCACTCTAAAGTGAAAATGTGGGTTCTAAAAGTGGTAATATTGGATTTCAAATGTATGATTATTTATTCCAAAAGTGTGAATTTTGAATGATTTCTACCCAAAAAGTGTAATTTTTTATTCTAAAACTAAGATTTTAGATTCCAAAAGTGCATTTTTTTTAATTCCAAAACTACCATTTTTCTTACAAAAGTGAAATTTTTTATTTCAAAAATGTGACTTTTAAAATACTTAAACGTTAATTTTGATTCTAAATGTGTGAATTTTTATTCCAATAGTATTTATATCTAATTTCCATGATATTTATTTGCATTTTAATATTTTGATTTTTTTTCTCTTTATGTGTGTATATCTAAATCTAATATTAATGTATAGTTGTTAGCATACTATTTTTGTTTGTGTATACATAATGTCACTATGATGCCCATTGCTAAATATATCAAAATTTAAGAGATATAATAAAATAAACAAATGAGACAAGTAATTATATTCCAATGTTCTAATTTTTAATAAATATTTTAAAAAAACATCACTTCCACTTTCAACATTTTTCTCCATTTATTCTTTTTATTCCTTAATTGTTGCAAAGTCCCTATTTATATATTTGTTTTCTCTCTTGTCCATTTTTCCCTTGGTGACAATACCCATATAAATGTGATTAACATCGATGAACACATTTTTTTCCAAGCCAACAATTTGTTGGTGTTTTTTATTTGAACATCTTTTTATACAATTCAACCTTTAGTATTCTAGTTAGCTTCTACCATTGAAACTTTACTTTTTAGAACTAAATATTAACATTTGGATCTTGGTAAAAAAATCCCCTTTCCTTATCCAACCATATTGCACAATCTTGATGGTGATTAAAATATGGACATTTATTCCTCTACAACACTATCCTATCATGAGAGAATGGATCTTTAGGTTGATTACATAAAAGTCCAATATAGTGATCTTCAATTAACGAGAACTTTTTTTCTCTAGAAGGTTTCCATAACCTCATGTGACAACTTCATATGAGCATTATTTCTTGTTTCTTGTACTATGGATAGCCAAAAATTAGTTTTTTTGGGTGCTCAATGCTTTGAAAGGGAGTTTCTAAAGCTTTACAAATTGTATTCCAATCATGTTTCTTAGGATTTCAATATTGTTCCCTCCCTTATCAATCGCTTTCTTTTAAAATGAAATGCATTTTTCTAATTTATTTCCTATTTCATCCATATCAAAAGGTTTACCTACCTATATATTTAACAATTGAGGTTGCCCCATTAGTAAGTCTACACTACCATCAAGCAAGTAACATCGCATATTAATACCAGGTGACCATCTTTCATGTCAAAGTAAAGCTTTATGTTGCATCACTAATCTATCACCAATAAACTACAATTTGAAGAACTAGCATCCTTTGATACTAGTGATCTTCAAGTTACCATTCAAAAGACAAGGTTCCACAAAGCTCTTGGAGTCAAAAAATTCATCAATTAAATATGGGCCATAGGAATTCTAATCAACACTTTTCCTATAAGTTTCCATCATCTATGACAATAAAAATGTAGCTTAAAACCTCCATAAGTACCATATATGTCTTCATGTGTGTGTCCCACGGGGAGAAAACCAACTTCAACAATGCTAGAACATCATCCTTAATTTTAAGAGGGATAAAAATGCAAACACAAAGAAATTTTGTTTATCACCTATACAAATATATATTTGTAGCAACAATATTTGTGCAAATTTTCTATTTGATCTGCAAAAGTTTGTGTTGTCAACACTATCTCATGTGCTTGCATATGATCTTGCTTGTAAATCAAACATTTTTCATAAAACTTGAATTATAATAGAGCTTCATGTAATGTATGATTTGATGTTCCCCTTTTGTAAAATAAATCCCCATATCCATCCATCATTGGCTTCTTAAAATTATGTAGATAGTTACCAATGAAGTCATAGTGAAAGTTTAACCCATTTCCAAAAAACAAAGACTAAAATGGCCAAAGGCACCAATATTATGTCTATGTGTAAGTATACCATTCAAAAAGAAAAAATATTCATGGCATTATTAACAGCCTTATCCTTCTTACCCAAATTGGTATAGAAGCATTTTGTTTATCCATCTTGTCGTGTGAATTATTAAAGTTCTTAGACTAATATCTGAAGATAACTTGTGGACATAGTGAATATGGTGAATTATGGGTTGTTTGAACTACTCATAACCATTCTACTCTGACCATATTGGTGTTGGCCCTAATCTTGTTTATGATTGAAATACAATTTGTGTGCTTTGGAAAGATTGTTTTTCATAATTGAAGCATTTGGAAATTGTTTTCTCATTACTTTGTTTACATTGGATTGTGACATCAAAGAAATACCAAACCAGTAGATTTCCTCATTATCCATATAGAGGAGTGAAACATTGGACATATCATATGGAAATAATTTACATATTGAATTATTGAACATGTTAGATGTGGAGCCTTATTTAAATGTGTCTCTATGAACATATTACATTGACTATTTGGATGAACAATTTTTGGATTCTCCTGATTTCCCTAGAGGAAGTGATAATCCCCATATATGACTAGATTTAACATCATTTTACTCTGGGTTGAAAACTATAACAGAGCTCTACACTAGCCTGACCACCATGAACTAGGTTTTGTTGGTTCTAGCGTTGGCTACCCTCGGCAGACCTCCCCCAGAATGATCGACCATGACCTCTTACCTGGATAGCTACAGGCTCACCGACGACCGACTCCAGCGGGGGGACAACTGTTCCCCCCCCCCCACAGGCCATCCTCCCATACGGGCAGCGGCAGGGGCTGATACCATCAATCAACACAACTCTGGCCCATCTCAAGAAATTGCAGGGGCGACACCCACAACACAGATGACAAATACACAAGCAGCAATAGCAACGAACACTAAATCAGCAACATGCATACCAAACAACTCTAAGAAAATAGTGATAGAACTCCCAGCGCACCACATCAATGGTAGAATCCAATTCATGAAATATCATGCACTGATAGGCAAGTTAATGGGCTTCTAGCCCATGAAAAAAGTGTTGAGAGGATGGATAGCCTCGAAATGGAAACCTAAATGCCATATTGACCTACAGTTGTGCGCAAAAGGCTTCTTCAATATACTCTTCACATGCTCTGAAGACAAAGATAGAATAATGGATGGGGGTCCCTATTTATTCAACACTACAGGTCTATACCTCAGACCCTAGACTGAGCGTTTCAACCTAGATAAACAGGATCTAACTTGGGCACCAGTCTGGATCTGGCTCTACTCTCTCCCCCAAGACTATTGGGATGATCTGACCCTCAGAGACATTGGCAATTCCTTAGGAGAGTTCGTTAATATTTCAGAGGATACCAAGATCAACTGCTATGCAACCTATGCCTGCATATGCGTCTACATGAACCTAGCCGAACCACTACCAGGCGCGGTAAGTTTGATGCATGAAGATTTTCAATGGACACAAAGTGTAGATTATGAGCACATATCTTTCAGATGCAGAAAGTCTCACCAACATGGGCATCTCTTCAGAGACTATCCCCTAAACAGGAAATCTACAGCTGAAAAGGAAGCCAACGAATAGGAGGTAGAAGGATTCATGAAGGTAGCAAGAAAAAAACGTGTAATATTCCAAAATTAGCATGCAGCTAATTGGAATATTGAATTTTGTTTTTATCACCTAGCAGTTGAATAAATGGGTAAGGAGGCCCATGCATATTAAAAATATGAATAAAATGCCTCATAATGTGAAAAGGGATCATCATAGGAGCTGTATTTCACACCCTCATGTGTGAAAAGGGACATTTTCATGTGGACAAGGTCAAGTTTGACCAAGTCAACATCGCTGGGATAAGAGGTGGAGATCATCTTTGGAAACAGCGCAGTGATAGTAGGAGGAAGATTCCTTGGTGGATGAAACCATAATGAGTGGGACCCAAGGTGAAAGGGATTCCATTTGTATAAAAGGAGGGCAAGGCAGCCATAGCAAGAGATGATATGGATTATTGATTTTGTGGTCTTGTTAGACTATTGTGCTTTCTTCAACTGTTTAGTTGAGATTGTTGTGCTGCTTAGCATAAAGAATTCTTGTTTATGAATTCCTTCTCCTCTCTTGAGAGGCCTCTTGAAGGAGTTTGACTTCATTACATCCAGGCTCAATACCAAGCCACTTCCTTCAGCTACAGCGTTATTTCTGCTGAAGTATAACGTTGTGTTACAGGGTGTTGCAGTGCAGGTTTCACAACACCACTTCCGGAGCTTGTTTTTCAAAGGAGGGAGCCTCCATTCCTTTGGAAGATCAGTGAGGAAGCCTTTGGGGCAGATTTCAAATCTTGGCACTTGGCCAACCCATTTTCTATCCCCTACAGCGCAGTCCCTCTCCTTGACTACGTTATTTTCAGTGAGTATCTGCAGTGGGGGTTTGCAGTGATTGTTGGAGGGTGAGATCTTCAGTGTTAGGATCAACCTTTCACTTGGAAGATCCATTGGAGGATGTTTATTTAGCTTATGCATCATCTTCAGCCATCTCCATCCATATCTTGAGTTGCAGCTGCTACTCAATCCTAGGACTGCAACTACGACATTTTTTCCATTTTGCATATTTCAGGAAATCCTTCCAGGATTGCCTTGGAATTATATTTGGGAGTCTAGATCTTCACTCCCATCATTTTATGAGCCATAAATTTGTATATCCATGTATTGAAATTTTCTAGCAGCATTTATATCTAATAAAATACGTTGTCATAGCCTTGGGCATTTTCTATGTAGAAGTATACTTCATTTTCTATGTACATGTTCTCTTGAGGCTTGGGTTGCCTATCTTGAGTGTCTATTTTCTCAAGATCTTGTATACATTTTGATGTTGTAATACTAATATGATGGCTATATTTTCTTCTCACATTTTATGAGTTGATTTATCACTGCTACTTCCAGTTTTATGTTCATATATTTCTGCATCCCCATTTTTGGATATTACAGTGGTATCAGAGCATAATCTTGGCTCGGCCTGTGGAATCTCAGCCAATATGCTATCAAGAAGAAAAGAAGAAGAAAAGATGAACAGAAAGGACAAGAAGAAGACTTCATTATTTGGACGAAGGAAGGAAGAGAAGCTCTCAAAGCTTCTTTCTCAAACTATGTAGAGTATTAAGAGAGATCTCAAGGAGATGAGAAGGGAGATGAATAGAGAATCTCCAGGAGAGTTTGAATCTAAAGAAAACTCTAGATTTTCATATGATGAGTGTAAGCATGCAACCACACACTATGATGCACAGCGCAGTCATATGCCTAGATTTTCTATGAGGGAGATAGAAGAAGAAGGAATGCCAAAGAGGGAAACTCTTAGTGATTTACTGCAAGAATATGAATCTCAAACTGAGAATTTTAGAGATCATATCACTTTTCCAGAGTTTTGCAAGATCAAGGTGGAGAGAAGCAAGCAGCATAATGGGAGTAGATTATTCCTATCTACTTTTGATGGTTCACCTACATGTTCAGCTAGAGCTTGGGTGGAGGAGTTGGACACCTACTTGCAACAACACCAAATTTCTGAAGATGAAGCCATCAAAGTTGCAACGCTGCATTTTGGAGGTAAGGCCTATGAATGGTGTATATTTAAGTCCTTTTCTTTGAAAAATGTAAATAATTCTTCTTATGCAAGGTTCACTAAGGCATTAGTGGAAATATTTGATAAGAAATATTTTTAAACACATGCGGTAGAGCTAAACAAACCCAAACAAACAAAAACCTTGCATGTGTTGGAGGAACCTATGAGCTCAATTCCACTTCAGAAAACCATTGAGGGGGCTGACATCTTGCATCATACCTTATTAGAGGCAAGACCTCTATCTCATGTTCTTGAACAAGAGGGCATGCAGATCCCTTTTTCAAAAGAAGATCCAATTCTTGGGAGGTTGCCCATTCATATTGGAGAGGAAGAAACAGTTGAGGGCAACAGCACTGTCATGTCTAGAGTAGATCTAGCACCTCATGCAGAGGTAGATGGAGCACATGCTCCAACTAGAGGGTTTCTTGTATCATTTCAAATAATTCCCCAGGATCTCATATGTGGAGATCAAGGCACAACCCATGATCAGCATGTGCCATTTTTGATAGATTTTGGAACTATGCATATGGAAAGAGGAGGTAGGGAGGATAATCAACATCATTTGATGAGGAGCACACACCCCTATCTATTTCAGAGGGTTGATGCACAAAAGAGGGAGACTAGATTGCGTAGTGAAGGCAGGGGCAAATCTGTCCATTCATATATGCAGTCTACTCTTGATGTTGATGTTTCATTACGTGGAGACATTTCACCAAGGAGACCACCAGATCAGCAAATGATGAGAGATGCTTCACATTTTGAGGCACCACTCATTGATTCCAAAGGAGTGGAGACCTTGGGAGAGCTTGATATAGCACTGAGAGTCTTGGGTAGACTCAAGGAGAAGAGAGGCATTCTCTCAACATCATCATTACCCACTCTCATCTCAGATTCTGCGTTGTGGCAGGAGCAGCAGGGGAAGGATAGCAGCCTTCCAACTTGCATCTTTGGCATGGGAGAGGATAGCCATATGACAGATGTTCTTTGTGATAGATCATCAGCGTTTTCATTATGGAGGATAGATCCATATTGTAAATCCCAGTTGTTGGTGGATTATTCCAAGGATATTTTTACTTATATGATATTGGATGACCAGTTGCATGAGGAGGGATATTCAGTCAAAGATGGGGCCATCTACTATCATAGTAGGATCTTCTTATCTAGAGCTTCCAAGCTCAAGGAGAAGTTACTACAAGAAACTCATGAATATTTCCTTTTTAGCCACACTTATTCCATGAGAGCATACCACACCATCATGGAGTAGTACATTTGGGAAGGCTTTGAAGAGGAGATATATCAACATTTGAGGAGATGCATGGATCATGTGGAGATGGAGGAGATACATAACTCTTTGGAAGAGTTAACACAACCACCTCTTTTCTCTTTGAGAATGAGAGGAGACTCATCTATGATCCACTCCATTTGCATGGGCAAAACATATGGTAAGGGTATTGTTTGTTTGCATAATGATTTGTATAATGTATATGTGCAACCCTTAACCATATATGTGTAGGATATTGCTCAAGGAAGGAGCATTATTCCTTCTAGACTTCATGGTCTACTTGAGGCCATAAGCAGTATTGGTGATGGCCACTCCCTAGGAGGACTTGGGGAGGAGATATCTTATGGAGAACATGCTTACTATGCACCATACATCATACACTTTCTCCAGACTTGTTAGGAGATTGGGGCAGCAAGCAAGTGGTTGAGAAGCCACACATTATGTCATTCTCTATTGTAGTTGAGAGTCAAACTGCGTTGGCTGCATTTGAGGGACCATTGTCCTTCTCCCTTGCTACATATGGCAGCAAGTATGATTCTCATTATGGTTCCCTATGTTTTTGTTGTTCTTACTTTTATTGGAATCATGATTGGGGGAGAGACACATTGGTTGGATGTGTCCTTTGGGAAAGAGGATTCCCACACTTTTTGCATTACATGTTCTAATGGGAGCATGGGAGGAGATATGGCTACCACAGAAAAACACTTGTTTCTTTATGAGGTGGGCCATGAAATTGATTGGATGCCATATGGTGTTGATTTCCTATCCATCACATATGGGATGGTTTGGGCCAGCATAATTCATAACATTGGAGAAAATATCTTTGGAGATATAGTCTTCATCTTTCCACTTGAGGGCAACCTTATTATAGCCCAAGATTAGAAAATATTCTACACTTATTGTAAGTGGAGAGGAGGATAGCGTGGGGTAGGCTATTTTGTCTACCATGATCAGATTTTCAGCCCACCTACATTGCAGGAGCCAAAGGTGGAGGAGGATTTTTAGGAGTTTCCATGTTGGGAGGTAACTCATTTGGTATGGATGACAGCTTGGGGATGGAGGATCCACATGGAAATAATGATTCCCAATGCATTTTAGATCCCATTCTTCAAAGGGACCTCTGGACAGCACCTTATTGTTTCCTTGACTATTTTACTTCTTCATTATGATAGCTATTTAGCTAGCTTGTATGCTTGGGAGGGACAATATGGAGATTCATTAATGAGACAAAATCTCATTCCTTGGAGGATTTTATCATATGTGGATGCTACAGTAGGAGGAGGGGAGACTTTCTAGTTCTATCCTTGCAATTTCTTGAGGACAAGCAATATTTGGGTGGGGAGGACTGTAATATTCCAAAATTAGCATGCAGCTAATTGGAATATTGAATTTTGTTTTTATCACCTAGAAATTGAATAAATGGGTAAGAAGGACCATGCATATTAAAAATATGAATAAAATCCCTCATAATGTGAAAATGGATCATCATAGGAGCTAGATTTCATACCCTCATGTGTGAAAAGGGACATTTGTGTGTGGACAAGGTCAAGTTTGACAAAGTCAACAGTGCTGGGATAAGAGGTGGAGATCATCTTTGGAGACAACGCAGTGATAGTAGGAGGAAGATTCCTTGGTGGATGAAACCCTCCTGAGTGGGACCCAAGGTGAGAGGGCTTCCATTTGTATAAAAGTATGGCAAGGCAGCCATAGCAAGAGATGATATGGATTATTGATTTTGTGGTCTTGTTAGACTATTGTGATTTCTTCAACTATTTAGTTGAGATTTCTGTGTTGCTTAGCACAAGGAATTCTTGTTTAGGAATTAATTATCCTCTATTGAGAGGCCTCTTGAAGGAGTTGCACTTCATTTCTCCACATCCAGGCTCAAGGCCAAGCCACTTCCTTCAGCTACAGCGTTATTTATGCTGAAGTATAACGTTGTGTTGCAGGGTGTTGCAGTGGAGGTTTCACAACACCACTTCCAAATCTTGTTTTTCAAAGGAGGGATCCTCCATTCCTTTGGAATATCAGTGAGGAAGCCTTTGGGGCGGATTTCAGATCTTGGCACTTGGCCGACCCAGTTTTTATCTCCTACAGCATAGTCCCTCTCCTTGAATGCGTTATTTTCAGTGAGTATCTACATTGGGGGTTTGTAGTGATTGTTGGAGGGTGAGATCTTCAGTGTTAGGATCAACCTTTCTCTTGGAAGATCCATTGGAGGAGGTTTATTCATCTTGTGCATCATCTTCAGACATCTCCATCCATTTCTTGAGTTGCAGCTACTACTCAGTCCTAGGACTGCAACTCTGGCATTTTTTCCATTTTGCATATTTCAGGAAATCCTTCCAGGATTGTCTTGGAATTGTATTTGCGAGTCTAGATCTTCACTCCCATCATTGTATGAGTCATACATTTGTATATCCATATATTGAAATTTTCTTGCAGCAGTTATATCTAATAAACTGCATTGTCATAGCCTTAGGCATTTTCTGTGTAGCAGTATACTTCATTTTCTATGTACATGTTCTCTTGAGGCTTGGGTTGCCTATCTTGAGTGTTTATTTCCTTAAGATATTGTATACATTTTTCTGCTATAATACCAATATGATGCCTATGTGTTCTTCTCACATTTTATGAGTTGATTTATCACCAGTTTTATGTTCATGTATTGCTGCATCCCCATTTTGGGATATTACAAAACAACACAAAAGGAGAGCTACCCCTCAGCAGAATAAAAAGGACCTATGATTAGCAACAACTTTGTAGCCTTAAATTAGCTAAATGACAACGAACTCAAACTAGTCAACGAAGCGGGGAGTACCTCCATGGTGCATGCCCAGTCCTCTAAGGTGGCTCAACAGAACAAGCTCCCCTTGGAAACCTTCTTGAAACTACCCACTGCAAATGACGCAGGGTACAACAACCTGATAAAGGGCAAAGAACCGATCATGGAATCGATCCCAGAAATGATGGAGGAAGAACCAGAAAGCATAGATCTGGAAGGCTTGGATCTCATTGGGGTAGAGGAAGCTTGCAACAAGAAGGACTACATATCAATCTCAGAGAAATAAATCCAAAAAATGGAGGAAATACTATCCAGAGCACAAAAACTCCCCTCCTTGGGTATCCAAGGGGGCATGCTCATCAACACAAAATACTTCATGAAAGAGTCCCACAAAAGGGGCAGGAAAACAACCCTGCAACGAACCATAGAAATTGGAAAAGAAATGGTGGATTCTGGGTGATTCCCCAAGCTGAATAGATTATACGCCCTCACCTCCAATCATATCCCATGAAGCTAATCTCTTGGAATATCATAGGGCTCAACAGCCCCATGAAGCACAGGATCATAAAGAAAATGATTATTGAGGAACATCTAGCAATATTATACATGCAAGAAACCAAATGTTCCATCTCTACTCTGGAAACCATCTTCAAAAAGATCTAGAAAGGTAGCAATACAATAGCGGTTGATGCAAACGGGGCGTCTGAAGGACTGGAAATCATCTGGAACCCCCAAATCATCTCCTTATAGAAATTTCATGCTAATAGACACTTCATTCAGACCAACTTTCACCTGATTGGAACAGACATCCATGGCCTGCTCACTAATGTCTACTCTCCTCAAAACGCTCAACAAAAATTGGTGCTCTTGGACAACCTAGAGGAAATCAACAAACAACAATCCTTCCCTCTCTGGCTGTTGGGAGGATACTTCAACATGATAACCAATCTCCAGGAAAATAAATGCGGAAGGATGCATATGGAATCGGATAGTAATGGATTCAAAAAATTCATCCATAGCAATAACCTCATAGATCTACACACCTCCAATGGAATCTTCACATGGAACAAAAAAAGAGGAGGAGCCCATCAGATAGCCTCAAGACTGGATAGATTCCTCATCACCGAAGATCTCATCCGTCTCAGAGGTAATATAGATGCCACCATCATCCCAGCAGCAGGATCTGATCATTGGCCGATACAACTTCAATGGCTCCAACCTGGTAAGCATGCTCCTAAACATTTTTGCTTTGAACATTGTTGGTTCAGGCACCCGGCATTCAAGGAAATGGTTTCCAAATGGTGGTCCACCTTAGCACCTTCTCAAGGTACCAAAATCCTCCAGTTCCAGACAAAACTAGAACTTCTCAAAGGCCAACTGAAAGTCTGGAA